>JXTC01000365.1:209186-251079 GCA_002914845.1 Trema orientale | reverse complement strand
AGAATTTCATAACATGGAATTTATTAATAACAAATAGATAATAAATAATCCAATAATTATTGTTTATAATGTCTAAATAATAAACTGCTTTATAGAAAGGAATAAAGCTAATAAGGTCCGATATCAAACGTCGAGATACCTCATTCTTAATGAGAAACTTTACAAGAGTGGGTTTGGCCTACCTTATCTAAGATACCTCAACCCCTAAGAAGCCGAAATAGTCCTTCGAGACATCTATGGAAAGAATCTGTGAGAACCATGCAGGAGGATGAACCCTAGCACAAAAGGCCCTAAGGCAATAGTATTACTGGCCCACCATGGAAGGACACCTCTGGGCTGGAGCTAAAAAGTGAGCCCTATCAATGATTTGCGCACAACCCAAGGCAGGCCCCAGAGAAGTTGACCTTGGTATCTAGTCCCTGGCCCTTCACAAGTGGGGTATAGACCTCATCAGCCCACTACTGATGGCTCGAGCCCAGGCCAAGTTCAATAGTTGTCGTCGACTATTTCACCAAATGGTTAGAGCTTCTCCCAAATCACAGAGGCCAAGTGTGTCAACTTCATCTAGAAAAATATGATAAGCCACTTCAGAATCCCTTACTCCATAATCACGGACAATTAAAAATAGTTCAAGGGGTCCCAACACTGGAACATGTACGACCAACTAAAGATCCATAAGTCGTTCTCCTCGCCTAGACACCCACAGGCCAATGGCCAAGTAGAGGCTACGAACAAGACAATCAAGGAAACTTTGAAGAAAAAGCTCATGGGTCTAAAAGGAGCATGGGTGGACGAGCTCCCCATGGTACTATGGGCCTACCACACTATCGCAAAAACTGCAACAAGAAAAACTCATTTCTCCCTCGCCTTCGGCACCGAGGTCATAGTACTAGTAGAGGCGAGTACCTACCGATAGAGTAGCAAACTTCAATGAGTAAGAAAATGATAAAGCCATTGTCACGAGCCTCAACTTATTAGAATAATGGCGAGAAGAAGCACGAGAACAAATAAAGACATACCAAGAAGCTTCTGTGATGCAATATAACTCCAAGATCGGAGAAAGAAGGTTCTTCTAAGGCGACTTGGTCCTCAGGAAGGTCTTTCAGAACACTCAAGAACCCGGTGTCAGGGCTGCTGGTCCTAACTAGGAAGGCCCATACAAGGTTACCAGAGTATTGAGGCCAGGAATGTACTCCCTTGAGGACTTGGAAGTGAGTGCCTTACCGCACCCTTAGAATACCGAGCACTTGAAAAAATACTACCAGTAAAGAAAATATACAGCTTGAGGGTAACCACATGTAATTCTTTTGATCATTAATAAAAATAAAAAAGTTAATATTCAGTTGAATTACGTGCTTTACCTCTACTTGGCACCACCTCATGAAGGCAAAGCCTAGTAGGCAGATAGAAATAGGATAAGAGGCTAAAAAGAATCAATAAAAGTACAATTAAGCCTCGAGGTCCTACTCTAAGTCTTAAAGTCTGAGACCACTAGGGCAAAATTAAGTCCTAAAGCTGGCCCGAGGCCATTAAGGCAAACCTAAGCTCTGTCATTGGCTCGAGACTACAAAGGCAAATCAAAAGTCCTAAAGTCGATTTGAGACTATTAAGGCGAAATAAAGTCCTAAAGTTGGCACGAGGCCACTAAGGCAAATCAAAAACCTAAAGCTAGCCTGAGGCTGCTAATGTAAAACCCAAAGGTCTATGGACCTCAGGTCCTACACTGAGCCTTGAAGTCAGTCCAAGACCACCAAGGCAAGAAGTCGAGATCTCGAGTCCTAAACTTGGAAAAACGTAAGGCCTAAAACTAGTCCTAAGATTAGCCTAAGGTCACTAAAATGGAAGCTAAAACCTAAAGGCCGGAAGCTAAGTATCCTATGCACGACGTCCTACCTTCAGGGTGCACAATTCGCAAAAATAAAAGAAGTAGTAAATAAAAGAGTAAGAAATAAAAGAACATAGAGTGAAGAGAAAGTCAATTTCATTGATAAAAAGCTCGAAGGTAGTTACGAAAAATGGCCTCGAGCCAAAAAAAAAATAATAATAAAAGTTTCGAAAGTTATACACAAAAAAAAAAGAGAAAAGGAGAAATAAACCCCCCATGACAAATTATTTTTTGGCATTTAGGCCTCCTTACCCTCATCGTCCCTCGCAGTGTCCCCGGCTACCAGATTGTCCTCCTCGGGAGCTTCAGTAGCCGTGGCTACTGCCATCATCACATTATAGCTCTCGGTCCTCATGGCCTCTTTGAGGAAGGACCAGTCAAAATTGGCATAGGGAACTAGGCCGAAACTTCAAGACAATAGTCAATAAATCCGTGGAAGTGTAAATCCTCAAATTTTTAAAATTTACTATGGCTTCACCACGAGCTCTAACGACGTCAGCAACTACTTTGACCCGAAGGTTGACCAGGTCTTTTTGTAGCTGGTCCTTGGCCTCCCTAGCCTGCGCAACCTTCTCCTCAGTTTTCCTCTTCTCCTCAAGGGCCTTGTCACAGCCATCCTTAGCCTCCTTCTTAAGAGGTTGGACGTCTCGAAATTGGAACCAAAGGGACTCAATCAGCTATGCGAGCCACTGGATCTCCGTGACCACACAAGCCCTGAAGAGCTCATACTCTGCAAAAGCTTGAACAAGAAAACCAGAATTAGCCAAATATTGGCCTCGAGGAGAAGTAAGCCAAGAAGTGAGCTAGACATACTTACCCCTGAGATGTTCTAACTAATGGAGGAGGCTAGCCCCATTGTGTCTAGTTGCTTAGAGGCCGCGAGGTTGGTCTCGATGTAGTGATGGCTCAGTTGGTTCATGAAGGGCCAAAGGTAGGCCTTGTCTAAGATAGCAGGTGGGGCTAGCAGGGGTGCCGTGATCTCCTAGGGGGTCGAGAAGGCACCCTGTCGGCCCTGGGCACCTCAGCACTTGTCGGGGCCATTGGAAGGGCTGAAGGCTGTGAACCCTCACCCTGCCACGGAGGCATCACATCAGTCCTCACCTGTTTAGAGGTGAACTATTGGAGTAGGGAACCCCCACACGCCTCTTCAGAGACAGAGGGGTCTCGAGACGAGGCTGTGATGTGGGAGTCATGCGGGGAAGAGAGGCGAAATGAGTGTTTGCTACAGAGGCCTCGAGCTCTACAAAGTGTCCATCCGCCTGAGATAGGTCCTCTATGCAGGGGACGTCCTCTTGCTTGCTAGCCCGACTGCGGTGCTGGTTAGACTTCTTCTTTATCCTTTGCTTCCACTCTCTCTTGTAGCAGTGGCTTGAAGTCATCCCTACACAGAGACAAGCAAATTATCACTAATGCCCAAGACGCCCAACCTAAAAGAAAAATCGGGAAAAAATAAACCTAAGACTACACTGCGAGGAGGAGCAGTACTTGAGCTTGGTAGCTCCGGGATCAAGGCCTCGTGGACGGTGGATAGACTCTCCTAAACCTCGGGGATAATCTCATCAACCTTGAGGTGGACAGGCCATGTAGTGCTCCATCTCCTCAAAACCAAGTTGGACTCGAGATATGGGTGCCAACCCACTGATGCCAGTGTCGAACTGGCCAAGAGACTTTTGTGTAGTGCTCTTTCAGGTCTATCAGGAGGATGGTCTTCAAGTAGAAGAGCTCGTCCTTGCTGAACACAGGGCAGTGCCTCCTCTCGGGCTTCCCATCGAGGTTGTGAAAGTTGATTGGGACTTGAGACCGCCACAGAGGCACTTGCCCAAATGGAAACTCCTCATGGTCGTGCTGCACCAAGAAGCCTCAAGCGCGCAAAGTTTTGTCAAAGAATGAGGCGTTTTCAATTATTCTGTTGCGCCATGGCTGGAGGTAATATAGCCTGACAATACTTTGAGACCTCTGGAGGAGGAAGAGGTTGTTGAAATATCATACCGAGCAATCACAGAGCCTGGCCTTCCACCAGAGGACGAAGCACCCAACTAGTGACTGCTGCATGTTAGGAAAAAGTTGTCCAAGGGCAATCCCACAATCGATGAGACATGCGCAGATGAGAGGATGGATGGGAACTATAGCCCTGTTGTGAAGAACCGTTGGTATGAGCCCATCCACCCCTCGAGAGGGGCACTTAGGTGCTCTCCTTCATAGAGCAACTTCATCTGCATTCCTATGGGAAGAGGAAATCTCTCCGGCTAAGTGGTCCTTAGGGTAACTATTCTCGCCACCTCATTTTTCCCAAACTCATCGTATGAATCAACCAGAAAGAAGTCATCGGCATCGTGACCAAAGGTCCTAGCCTTGTCCTTGCCTTCCTCGCCTACCCCCAAGGTTGAAGACGAAGACCACGATACCTCCATGGGCTTGTAAGGCTCGGCCTCGAGCTCAACTCTCCTGTACATATTTAGAGAGGGTGAACTGTTGCCTCTCCTGGTTCGAGATCTATCGGTACCCGCTGCCTTATCCGGGTTATCATAACCTCAGGTTCTTCCCTATCTGGGAGCCCGAGGTCCTTTAGAATGTCTCAGATAGACGTTGAAGTACTACTGCTCACTGCTGCCCTGACCCCACTATTGTCGCCAAAATCCGCCATGGAAGCCACTTCAGAAAAAGATGAAAGGGAGGGGGTGAAAGGAAAAGATAAGAAAAAATAGTCACTTTTAGAGTGGTAGCTGGTGAAAGATCGACCGTAAAATGATAAAAAGCGTCAGAAGATGGATGGAGTGCAAAGGTTAAAAAGGCTAAAGAAAAGTCTGAAATTCCAAGGGCAAAAACTCAGATAATATGAGTCGGAAATCAAAAACAACTTGAAAGAGAAAAGAAGAAAAATGTGGGTATTTATAGGACCCCATGAATAGATTGATCTTCGTTGTACAATTGATCTGACGGTCAGGAATGCCCCGAAGTCGAAAAGTTACACCTGCAGCGCGAAAGACCCTAAGGCAGATCTGAGCCATTTATTCCAAAACAAATGGCCCAGATCAAAAGCCTGTTAATATCACCATACCTAAAGTATGGTGGCTGTTGCATGCCTATGAGCCACGTGTCTGACCACAGATAGGCAATACTAAACGGTCATCATAATGGTTCCTCCCTCGCTCTATATGCCTATTCGGCATATAGAATGAGGTAATAACTCGAGGCATTCACTTGTGACCCTTCCCGTCTTCGGGTCTTGACACTTTGAGGATAAGAGCAAACCTAAATAGTAGTGAGCAAGCCGGAAGAGGGCTCAAAAAGCCTAAAATGCATGCCAGGAAGCCTAACGATCAAGGCAAAACTTGATACCTCGAGCTTGGAAGGAAACCGTTAGGGGTAATTTCAACCATTCCAAGTATGAGACCCGAGGATGCGTCATAGGACTCGATGGGAATCTTAAAACCCGAGGAGTCAGCGTGGACCCTGAGGGGACTAATTCATGTGATCACATAGCCTCATGGCCTGAGAAATTGCCCTCGTGGCTAAACCATCTCAACTGCAGGATGCTCCTCGATACCTAGGAATGCCTTGAATATTGTCCCAAATTTCTCACTTATTCGAATTACGGCCCGAGGCCTCTCCAAACCCTGTGAATTATGGGTTATCATTATACTGACCTCCTGATAGCTGCCTATAGTCCCTAGTTTAGGGTGTACTATGCCGGCGAATAGGTAAGTAGCCAAACTACTACAGCGCTAAGGGTCTCGTTGCATTAAATGTGCCTTTCTTAACCAAGATCAAGGGCAAGGATCACTAGACTCCTTCCCAGGACGATCTAACGGCTCTAATGTACAACAAATTGCCTATTTAAGGTCTCAATTACCACATTAAAAGCAAGCCAAAACAAATAGTCGAAATTCTGCCTTTTTCTATCCTCATTTATATTTCTCTTATTAAGTTTCAGAGTCTATTTGGAAGCTACAACGTCGGTGCCTAGCTCCCTTCCCCCCTATTGCAATCTCGAGACCCCGAGGTCAGGAGAAAGGCCATTTCCACACTCTCGGGCTCGGACTTGGCTCGAAGAGAGGGAATTTTGACCCAGTATTCAGTAACGGCCAGTGACAAATTTTGCTCTTGCTCTCTCTTATAGTGTCGAAACGAAATTTTGTACCAACAGTGTAGAAATTTGACGATTTATTATAATTATTTTAAGTTTTTTTCAATAAATTTTTTGTATCAGTAAGCATAAATAAGATAACCTTAATTCAGATTTTGTATTTGGTGAGAAATTTGTTAGTTAATTTCTATACAGAAAATATAAATTAACAGAGATTTGAAATGTGGAGGTATAATTTGCACAACCAAAAGACATGGTCAAATTTGCAGAAAGATTATACTTTAGGGTTTTTCTTTACAGATAACCCTTTACCAATATTTCACTGAAATTTCCATGATTTTTCACACTTTAATGAGCAAAGTTACTGAAATCGACATCGAAACCAATGTTTACCTATATTTTGGACCTCAATCAAATACCAAGTTGGACCTTCTCTATTTCCCCTTTTATCCATGTTCACACAATATATTTTGAATACAATAAAGGAAAACATATGTTATAAAAACAAATTATTCATATTTCAAATTACTTAAAATTATACATTATATAGCATCATTTCTTAGTATTTGTCCAAATGGATTAAAGAAATAAACATTTTCTTGAAACATATTATAATCACCATTAACATCCACTAATGCCTATTGATCAAAGTAAGGGAAAAAAATCAAATGTAACTTTTAAAAAAAACTTATTGAAAATAGCCCAAGAATATAAGAACATCATAATAGCATTCACTTGCTCATTACATAGAGACGATGTGCAAGCAAATCGAGATGGTCAATCCTTTTTAACATTGCCGACCAAAGATGTGAGCAAAGGATCAACAAATTGAAAAATATACAAATGTTCTACCCTCATAAGTTTTTTGTACTAGTACATAGGAAACAAAATTATATATCATATTAGAAATTACAAAACGTGTATATTTACAAATATAAATAACATACCATTGTAGTTACCTAATTTTAAACAGCGATATACCTATAGTACAAATCTCCTGGAAAAGGAAGACACGTAGAATATCCTCCATTATCACATAAATATTATATTTCTCAATCCCACATATCTCTTTCTCCACTGGTTATATAAAATCCAAGTTAACCCCAAATCTTTTGACCATGATATTCAAAGTCTTCAATGCTATTGAAAGATAAGAAACTTGCATAGCCAACTCAGAATCACAGACCTAGTACTAAATGATGAAGGAAATATCATCTCTTTTCCATGTAGTTGTGTCAAGGGCTCTATGGGCGGTGACACTTTTTTTTTTTATGCTCTTTTCATTCTTTGTCCATTTTCACATCCTAAAATTGAAATTAGTTAGAATGATATAATCTTAATCATAGTTGAAGAATGTTGAACACATTATACCTAAAGACTGCCTAACAGCCTAATAGAATTAGGTACTTAGGCTAGGCTACCTATGTATAAAATGCTGGGAATATACCTTAGAAAGTAGTTTATTCATTGGGCATCTTATATAGTGTTTATTGGAATTAAGTGCTATCTATTTGATGTTAATGAACTCTATGTTATGTCTTAGTTATATACATATGATGTTTATAATTTCTATTATGCAAATGTCTAAAAGTTTCTATATTCTGCTTTTAGAATATAAGGTTAAGTGCTTTGTAACTTAATGAACACATAACTTATTTACGTTGTTGCTACAACAAAAAAAGTCTTTTAAGGCGCTTTATAAGTGCCTTAAAAGGCCTATTATGGTACCAGTGAAAGTGCCTTAATTCTGGGCACCGTAATGAGCCCCAAGCTATCACGATGCCTAAAACCTCTCAAGGCACCTTGGTATATCCAAGATACTATAAGCGCCTTGATAGATCTACCACGGCGCTTTATGAGTGCTTTGGTATCTTGATACGTGTTTTTTTTTGGTTAAGATGCTCTCTAAGTACTGTGGTACACCATTTCTAGGAGTACTTTGAATATATTTGTGTATACCCCTAGATTTCTACAAATATAATCTAAATCCGTGATATACACTAAATATTTCACATAAAATGTAACAAAAATACAAAATTATATACGACAATAACTAAGCATTACTAACTTAGCAATATAATCATAGTCTATAATTTAAAAGCAAGTAGATGAGTAAATCAACATAATAGAACTACTTAACATAATAATTTGATCATGATCATATCCATAAAGGTTAATTGGCAAAAACGTCTCTTTTAAAACATATATTTACAAAAAGACCTATATTGTTAATTAATCTACAAAGTAGTCTTTCTCGATAATACTCAACTATATTCAACTACATACTCAACTATGCTCAATAACATACCTGATAAGTGAATTTTTATTCACTTATTTGATCATGATTTTATCCCTTTTGTTGCTTAATTTCCTTGAATTTTCACCTAGTTCTTGTGTTTTTAATTGTATTTGTCAGGTTTTATATAACTGGAGAAACCTTTGTCAAGCTCAGGAAGATATTTAGAAGAAGATTGAAAAATTTGAAACTATGTCAACTGCATCGCGGCACTGGATAGCAAGTGTCACGATGCTCTAGGTTCTGGAAAAATTTTCCAGAACCGCCAGCACTGCAATGCTGTACAGGTAGCACCACGGTGCTACCCTATTTTTGTCCCAGCGTAGCAGCGGTGTATACCTAGTACCGCAACGTTCTCGTTTGGTGTTGTACCACAATTTCCTCAGCGCTGTGGCGCTGGCACTTGTTCTAGCTCTTTTTGGCCAAATTTGACTTAGCCGCCAAGAGGATATAAAAGGGATCTTCTGGGATTCGAGAGGCACATCTTGGGAGGCATTTTTCAAAGCTTAGTCAGCTATTTTCAAGGGACAAGAAGAATAAAGGGGAGGATATGAAGAGAATCCCACCAAATCAAAAGAATTTTTCTTTCTCATCTCTTCCTTTCATAATGTTGTTCTTATTTAGCTTATTTATATTCTTTTTCATTATGAATTAATCATTTTATCTAGAGGAATGATGTAACCTATATTTGAAACTATGTCTTGTTTCTCAATATCAATTTTATGATGATTTTCTATTAGTTTATTTGTATTCTTTGCTCTTTATGTTTCGCAATTGATTAGCAACCATTGGGATGTTTGGGTTTCTAGAATCTGGTACTTGAGAGAGGGGATTTTAGAGATATGACTAGAATAATACAATCTAAGATATTGTAGAGTTTGAGAAAACCTATGAATCCTTTGAAGCTTATTATTAAGAACTACAAAATGAAATGAACTCTTGTTTTATCAATTTTGAATAGAGATATTGAAATTGGAGTTTAAGGGTAGTTTTCACTCATTACTCGAGAGAGAATAGAAATAATTTTGAGTTCTTGCTTATAAACTAGGAAAATCAGTCAAGTGGTGTTGTTAATTGAAAGATATAATGGATAGTTAGGTGAATTCAAACCTCTAGAATTCATTTTTATTGTTATTTTTATTTAAACTTCTAATTGCATTATGACCTTTAGTCTTGTATTTTAGAATTTCCTTTGATTACTATTCATCTACAATTAATTTGAATTGTCTAGATAAATTAAGATTACCCAATTACGGTACTTCGTAGAAATTCAATATCAATCCCTGTGGGTACGACAACTTTATTTACTATTTTACTATAAAACTTAACACAGTGCACTTGCAGTATAATTTCATGAATAAGTTTTTGGCACCGTTGCTGGGATTGGTAATTGAATGTCTACTAATATTGTTACCAAGTAATCTTGATTTTAATTTTGACCTTTTATTCTTTTCACTTATTTTGTTCTTATTGTTGTTATTGCCACTTTTCTTTGTGGCTTATGCAAAGAGTCTGTAGCTTGGAATTATTACCATTTGATTCCGAGAATGAACGTACTTGTCAAAGACTAAGACAACAAAGAGCTTAAATCATGAGAAATATTTGGGAATTTGGAGGCAAAACGTCAATGCTAATAACTTCGAATTGAAACTAGCCCTCATTAGTATAGTTCAATAAAATCAATATGGAGGTTTACCTAATGAAGACCCGAATGTGTACCTGGCCATGTTCTTGGAGATTTATGACACCATTAAGATGAATGGTATTTCGGAAGATATTATTCGATTATGCTTGTTCCCTTTCTCCCTTAGGGACAAGGCGTGAGGATGGCTACAATCTTTGCAACCGAGGTGTGTTGCAACATGGGAAGACTTGGATCAACGATTCCTTTCAAAGCTTTTCCCTCCATCAAAGACCTCTCAACTTCAAGGTGAGACTGCACAATTTTGCCAATTAGACTTTCAACCACTTTATGAAGCCTGGGAGTATTTTAAAGACCTCATTTGAAAGTTCCCTAATATGGATATCAAGATTAGTTCCAAATTCAATTATTCTATAATAGATTGAATGGACAAATAAGAACAATTGTTAATAGGCAACCGGTGGTACTCTCTTGTCCAAAACTACCGAAGAAACCCAATTATTGTTAGAAGAAATGGCATGCAACAACTATCAATGGCCCAATAAGTGATCAATCTTGAAGAAAGCGGCTGGAATTCATGAGGTGGATCCTATTGTAGCACTTTCAGCTCAAGTGTCAGCTCTAACAAACCAAATTTCAGCCTCACTACTAGAGAAGCTTCATCAATCAAGGAGCCGGTAATGGTTGCTAGTACTTCTTTTGTTGGTGATGGTGGTGATCTGGAGCAAGTTCAATATATCAATAACCGGAACTTCAATTACTGAGGTAGTAACATGTCCAATAACTTGCCAACATATTATCACCTGGGACTCCAAAACCATGAGAATTTATCTTATGGTACTACAAGAAATATACTTCAATCTCCTTCCAAGTTTAATAATCAACTGACCAAGAAGAAAAATTCATTGGAGAAGAGTTTGAATTTGTTTATTTCAGGGACGAGATCGAGATTCAACCAAAATGAGACGAGGTTGGATAATGTTAAAATCCATATGAGTAGTATGGGTGCCATTATAAAGTCATTTGAAGTTTAACTTGAGCAAATAGCAACCGCAATTAATTCTCAACAAGAAGGAAAATTCCCAAGTGATACTTAAAGTAATCCCAAAGAGCATTACAATGTTATAAATCTAAGAAGCGGGAGAGAAATTAATGGAGATGAGCAACAAAAAACTACAAAGCAAACATCTTTGCCTAGCCACGAAGATAAGCAAACCATCGATGCGAACAATTAAGAAGAAAATGCTACTATGGAAGTTTCTAAACTGAAAACTATTTTATTTCCTGATAATCCTAAAATTATTAAATCCCTTTTTCATTTCCTCAAATATTTCAAAAGAAAAAGCTCAATTCTCAATTTGTAAAATTTTAGAAATCTTTAAGAAAATTCACATTTTTGCAGATGTTCTTGAACAAATTCTGAACTATATCAAGTTTATAAGGGATATTACGTCGAAGAAGAGGAAGTTAGAGGAATTTGAAATAGTGAAATTGACGAAGGAGTGCAGTGCCATTATCCAAAAAAAGCTACCATAAATATTAAAAGATTCGGGCAGCTTCACTATTCCTTGCACAATCGCTGGCTTTTCCTTTGATAAGACTTTATGTGATCTTGGGGCAAGCATCAATCTCATGCCCTTTTCTATGTTCAAAAGAGTGGGACTTGGAGAAGTCAAGCCAACAACTATCATGCTACAACTAGCAGATAGATCCCTCACCTATCCTCGTAGAGTCATTGAAGATGTATTGGTAAAGGCCGACAAATTTATTTTTCCAACTGATTTTGTGGTTTTAGATATGGATGAAGACTAAGACATGCCTCTAATCCTTGGGTGACCTTTCTTGGCTACAAGTGGAGCTTTGATTGATATATCTAATGGGGAGTTATCTTTAAAGGTGAATGAAGATATAGTCAAGTTCAACATTTATCACTCCAACAAGGTTTCCGACGAGACAAGTTCATGTAACCGAGTTGATGTATTTAGAAGACATGTTGAAGAGTTTCTGGTGAATGAGAGATGATACAATGACTAGAAAATTATGAAGTGTGAGTTAGTTCAAGGGCAGCAAGTTCGACTTTTGAAGTCTCGATTGAATTTGATATCACCCAAGTTGAAGCCAAAAATGGTCAGGGCCCTTCGTTATTGAGAAAGTATTTCCCTTGGGAATGATGGACATAATGGGAAAAGATGGACATGTGTTCCGGGTCTATGAACACCGATTGAAGCTTTTTGAGGGAGGAGTAAGGAATGTGAGGAAGCTCCCTCTTGAAGAGCTGATTTGAAGAAGTTGAAGAAAGTGAGGCTAAGGACACTAAACCAAGCGCTAGATGGGAGACAGCCCAAATTATATTTTTCACTTTTGTTTTCGGTTATTTTGTTGTTCGTTTGACTAAATTTGAGTTTAAGAGGTAATTTTGTGCGTTTTGTGGGAGTGTTTGACGTAAAAAAGATTAAAACAGTGAAAAATGTGGCACTAGTCCAGAGCATCACGGAGCTCTGTTCACAGCGCCGTGGCGCTTTAAGTTCTTGAAAAGTTCTAGAACCATTAGTGATGCGGTGCTACAGTGGTAGCATTGCGGGGCTGCCCTCCCTAGAATTTCTCCCACTTTCAAAAAAAAAAAAAAAATCGGGACAGTGCCACGGCACTGCTAGTTTAGCGCCGCGGCGCTACCGGTTCAGGTCAAAATACCCGAACTCCTTTTTCTCCCCTATTTTATCACTTTCTTCCTCATACAAAAACGTCCTTTTTCATCACCAATTTCATTATATTCCCTCTCTGCTCAAAATTATTCCTTCAATCACTCTCACCAACCTCTTTTTATCACATTCAACACAAAAAAACTTGAGGAATTACAAGACTCAAGCAAATTCTCTCTTCTCCTCCTCTTAAGGGTTCAAGACTCTTATACTCCACACTTATCATATAAGTATTTCCATCAAATTCTTGAGCATTTTTTGAGACAATTTTATGAATTGTTATTGAAATATTATTTTCCCTTGATATCATTGTGTTGGGTAAGTTTTAGAGAATTATAAAGAGGTTGGTTGTGCATAAATAGTGCATGCACACAAGGTATTTGCTGAAATTCCCAAGTGAAATTTCTTGACTTGGATTTTAAACTTAGGGATATTTAGGGATTTAATTCTAGTTTATTAATCAAGAGTGATTCTTGTGGAGAAATTTTACCAAGTTTTAGGTTGTTAGTTTCAACTATACCATATGGTGCACAAGGTGTTCATATCCAAGATATTGTGACATTGGTGAGGAAGTTGTCATTGTTTACTTGGGGACTTGGAACATTTTCAACATCTAATATTTGTGAGAAAATGGGTTTATATCCATCGGTCATGTTCTTGGTCGTGTGAGGATTTGGGCACTCTTATACTTTTTGGATTGCACTAACTTGGGCATTGTGAGTGTTGATTGTGGTATTTGTGCTGTGGATATATCTTGGATATGCATTCGTGATTGTGCCATTATGTTGTGAAATTGGTATTTTTCGCTCTTGAATCTCTTTGTTACTTCATCATGGCACCGAAACAGAGGAAGACCACCACATCCTCATCTTCTTATGATAAGAAGTTGTTCATTCGTGCTAAAGCTGAAGACAGATTCCACAGGTATATGACTTATAAAAACCCAATCAAGGAGAGAGGTTTTGTCACTCCAAGCGATGAATTTGAGGCCCTAATAGAAAAAAGGGATTGGGAAGAATTTGTTAAACAACCACCTCAGTTCCTGCCCTATCAACCCTACCCGCCAGGACCATTGCCTCCAACTCCACCTCCGGCTCCTCATGATGATGATGGCAAAGACGTCTGATGTCTTATTTCAGGGGAGTTCTCTAATCATTTTTCTCTGTCTTATTTTTTTTCCATTGAGGACAATGTCCATTTTAAGTTTAGGAGAGTGTTTACATTTTTCTTTATTTAGTCCTGTTATTTTTCTTTGATGTGTATTTTGTTATTTTTCTTTGATGTGTGTTTTGTTTTTAGCTTTGCTTTTTAGAAAAAAAAATTGGTTTAGCTTGTTCACCCTTTTTGGCTAATGATAAGAAGGTTGATTGAATGGAAAGTAGGTCTTGGACAATTCGAGACATTGACCTAATCTGTGTGCTTGACTTTGATTTGGTTCATGCCTCCTTGAAATTTTACTACACAACTTAAGCACATAGCCATACACATTTAATATGTCCGACACCGAGAGAAAGTTTATGCGAATTAGATATTGCCTTAAGATCTCATCGAACTCTAGAACTTATTTGAAAACCATTTGAGGCGAAATCCTATGCTACACATTGCTAAAGATATGATTTAGACTATCTTTAGATCGATTAGCCTTTTCAAGCCTACCTTGATGCTTGAAAAAATCTTAGTCAACTCTTATTGAGCTTAAAATCATCTCCTTTGACTTCTACACTATTAGCCTAATCTCTAAATATTTTCCAATTCCTCACTCTATACCTTGAGCATATGTAAAAATAGTTAATATAATTGTGGTTATTTACATGGAAAAATGGGTGATGGTGAAAATGGTGAAGAGAGTGTGTCTCGTTTGAATAATGCTATACCCTCATATTAAAAAAAAAACTAAAAAAAAAACTTAAAAAAAAGAGCGTATAGCCACGTGTTGAGATATTATTTTGTAATTCGAGTCATTAGAATAAAAGTTAAGTTTGGGGAGGGTATATTGTCTCACTTAACAGTTGTAAAGAAATAAGATCCGAGAATGAAACATGTATGCTATAGGGTGATTAAACCGTAAAAAACCTTTGTCATCCTACCCTTACCCCTCACATTGCAAGTTTTAGAAAGTCCTATTGATCTTCAGTGATGTGTAGCCTATATTAGTGGATAATGGTAGAAAAAACAAGCCTATGGAGAAAGATGATATTCTTATCTTAAAGATAAAATTTCATGTCACTAGATTGCATAAACTGATCTAGGTTATAAAAAGTTGAATGTGTTTTGGCTATTTATACACACATACTCGCATGTAGGAAATTGAATAAAAGGGCATAATTAATATAGAGTTGAAATCCTAGATGTTTTCAATATTTAGTAATTCTTCTAGAGCTATAATTACGAACAATCTTTGAGGTCTGTGGGTGATCGAAGTAAACCTACTTTTGATTTCCTTTAGTATTCTCCTTTCCAATTTTCATTTTCATTTTTTTTTCTTTTCAGCTTGTTTTGCTCGAGGACTGGCAAAAAAATAAATTTGGGAGAATTTAATCAGTGAATTTTTATTCACTTATTTGATCATGATTTTATCTCTTTTGTTGCTTAATTTCCTTGACGTTTCACCTAGTTCTTATGTTTTTAATTGTATTTTTCAGGTTTTAGATAATTGGAAAAACCTTTGTCAAGCTCATGAAGATTGAATTTTTGCAGATAGGAGCCCCAGCGCCACAGCACTGGAAAGCAAGAGCCGCGGCGCTCTAGGTTCTAGAAAAATTTCTAGAACCGCCAGCGCCACGGCGCTACCCTGCTTTTGTCCCAGCACCGCGGTGCTGTATACCTAGCACCATGATGCTCTCGTTTGGTATTGTACGATAATTTTCTCAGCGTCGCGGCACTATCACATATTCAGGCCCTTTTAAGCCAGATTTGACCTAGCCGCCAAGGGGATATAAAAGAGATCTTTTGGGATTCGAGAGGCACATCTTGGGAAGTATTTTTCAGAGCTTGGTCAGCTATTTTCAAGGGACAAGAAGAATGAAGAGAAGGATATGAAGAGAATCTCACCAAATTCGAAAAGTTTTTCTTTCTCGTCTCTTCTTTTCATGATGTTGTTCTTATTTAGCTTGTTTTTATTTTTTTCCATTATGAACTAATCATTTTTATCTAGAGAAATGATGTAACTTATACTTGAAACTACGTCTTGATTCTCAATATCAATTTTATGATGATTTTCTATTGGTTCATTTGTGTTATTTTGCTCTTTATGTTTCTCAATTGATTAGCAACCATTGGGATGTTTGGGTTTCTAGAATCCGGTACTTGAGAGAGAGAATTTTAGAGATATGACTAGAATAACACAACCTAAGATATTGTAGAGTTTGAGAAAACCTATAAATCCTTTGAAGCTTGTTATTAAGAACTACAAAACTTAATGAACTCTTATTTTCTCAATTTTGAATAAAAATATTGAAATTGGAATTTAAGGGTAGTTTTCACTCGGTACTCGAGAGAGTGAGTAGAAATAATTTTGAATTCTTGCTTATAAACTAGGAAAATTAATAAACTGATATTGTTAATTGAAAGACATCATGGATAGTTAGATGGAGTCAAACCTCTAGAATTCATTCCCATTATTTTTTTAATTTAAACTTCCAATTACATAGTAACCTTTAGTCTTGTATTTTAGAATTTTCTTTGATTACTATTCATCGAAAATTAATTTGAATTATCTAGATAAAATTAAGATTATCTAATTACAGTACTTAGTAGAAATTCAATATCAATCCATGTGGGTATGGCAACCTTATTTACCATTTTACTATAAAAATTGACACCATGTACCTGTGGTATAATTTCATGAACAATACCCGATAATGTAAAAAGACTATTTTGCAAAGAAATTTAAAACTTAGGCCTTTGTCTAAAATTCACTTTCAAATGGTTCATTTCTCCAAATTTTTCTATCCTCTATATTGTCTAAAACTAAGTATATACATTAATTTTCTTAGCTAAACTAACATAATCATCAAATACTGCATTATTTAAATGAACAAAGCTTAGGAACCTTAAATGAAAAATTTTATTAGTTCATGCACCCACTCTTTATGAATTGCATTTATATCATCTTTTGTGTAGAAAGTTTGTTCACTAAACTAAAAATTCAAAGTTATTGTTAGTCAGTGATCAATCAGACTCTAAATGGGTAGAGAACTAGTAAAACATACAAGTTACATACCATTGTGAAAAATGATCTAAATTCTTTTGTCCAGTGAATTTTCTCATATATCAACATATGTAAAAACCGTATTCAATATTTGCTGGTTATCTTGGACAATAATACATAAGATTAGAAAAAATAAGTGGTTTTAATTAATTTTATACCCAACAAGTACTATTTATTCAAGTTTAATTAGTACTTTTATTTGCTTATAAACTAGACCATTTAGTCTTCCTTGCTTCTTTTTTTCCTTATTATTTGTAAAATAGGGGAAAAAAATACTTATAAGCTAAACTTTGGTATCTAAAGGATAAAATAGATTATAATTTGTCCATTTGGCTATGAATATTAATTAATTAGATAGTTTAAATATATATAGGTACATATATAATCTCATTAAAAAATGTTGTACATTATATAGGTCATTAATCCAGTTTGTATTTTTTTAACCTATCTATAGGTATTATTTTGTCCAATTAAAATTCATTACGATATCTTTTTATAGTAAAAAGTAGAGAGAGAAAAGTATTAAATAATATGATTTATTATTTTTTTTCAAATACTCAAATTATGGTAGCCATTAGATGATGATCCAACGGCCAAAACAAAATGCCTATAGATAGGTAAAAAAAAATACTTACTAGATTATGGCTCTTGTGTGTGTGTATATATATATATATTATATACTAGCTGTATTTGTAGCATTGAATAATCTGGATTTGGCTTTTTCTTTTCCCTTAATTAAGTTTTTTCTTTTGAAGGAAAGATGTATAATTTAATGTAGACAATCATATAAAAAGCAATACCTTTGACATTATTCAATATTATGAGTCCTGGGTATTTTGTTCACACTAGTGTGGGTTATTCTGGGTTGTGTTGAGATGATGTGAGCTCATAGTGCTTAAGTTGGTTTATGATATGTACATGTTTTATTGATTTTATTCACTATGTTTTGAGATGACGTGAGCTCATAGTACTTATGTTAGTTTATGATATGTTCAGGTTTCTATGATTTTATTCACTGTATTTTCATATATGGTTTGATAACTGTTTTTCAGTATAACTAACCATGTAGTAATTTTAGACAGAAAATGGTTTCCAAAAAGCTAATTGAGTTTTTCTACTGAGCTCTCGAACTCACCCCTCTCCTTCCCCACACCTTTCCCTTTTTTTTTCTTTCCCTTTCAAGTGTTTGTTTAATCATGATAGATTGTCGCTGTTAGCTAGATAAGTTGCTTGATGAACACATGCGGTCATACTCCTACCTCTTGGTTGATATCTATACCTAGTTCTGTCCTTTTTTTCTGTCCAATTATTTAGCCAAGTCTAACATTTCTACTAAGTGGATGTATGAGAGTGATTTTCTTATTATTTGAGGATTTAATATATGAATAGGATATTATAACTCCTTAGGAGCATATTTTCAAAATTTTAAAGTACTTAGATTTTGAATTGCACAATGTAAATTACCTTTCCATTTTCGGACTTGAACTTATTATATAACTCATCTTAACAAAGTTAAGGATTTACGAAATAAGTTGATAATTAGATTAGTTGGATCTTTCTTAAACTCAAATGGACATTTTCTTCAAATAATGAAGTCTAATTAGATGTTTCGTTTAGTACGAGACTTGAAATGATTTAAGGATCAAAATGTTTGAAATCCAAGTATGAGGTTTGCCATTAATTTTATAAAAGTAATTTCTTATTTATATTTCATCTGAAATTATTAAAAGTCATGGTTTTAACTTTCCGGGAATATAATATATACAATCTTCTAAGAAAAATTGTTGAGGACAAAATGCTAACTTTTTATAACTGTTCCTTCAATGATAGATTAGAAAATGAAATAATGTAGGCTGATAGTAGGAAATTAAGGATAACCGAATTTTGAGTTAACAATAACACGGTCAGGCTACGAACGAGTATAATTTTAAAATATTTTTTATTTCAGAAACACATTCAAAAAGAAGGGTAGCTATGAAAGAAATATAAATAAGACAAATATGATAGATGTAAAATCTCAGATTTTCAAGGGGCAAGGTGGTCATTTTGTTAATTTTTGAATTTAAAATGAGAGGGACTAAATTACAAAAGTTTCAAGAAGTAGGAACTAGAATACAATTTGTGGAGGGACTAGAGCACAAGGAATTTGAAAGTTAGGGGTCAAAGTGTAATTTTAGAAAAAAATTACACAGAGCCCTACAAAGTCATGTGGGCACGCTTCTTCTCCTTCTTCTTTCTCTTTCTTCCTCCCTCAGCTCTCTCTCTCTCTCTCTCTCTCTCTCTCTCTCTTCCTTTGACAGAAGCAGCTGTTGAAGCTGCAGCTCCCCCGCATGCCACCTCCAGCCATGGGAACGACCGGTGCGGCTCCAGCTCGCCGCTGCCCTCGCAGCAGCCGCCGAATGCTGGTGAGGAATGAAGGAAGCCGCGAACATTTTAGGTCACCAGCGACTATTCCGAAGACTGTTTAACCTCAAACTGGGCTCATTGGATTCGTCTCGTCGCAAGGATCATTAAGGTATATATATCATGACCCCATTTTTCCCGAATTAAAAGTTGCCATTTTTGAGTTATTTGAGCTCGGGTTTGATTTTTTTATCAGACGGTTAGATTGTGTTTTTGATGTCATTTTTAGAATGTACTCAGAAAATAGAGAAGAGTGACTTATATTGACTATATTGGGGACCGGCATGAAAAACAAAATCAGACGGCTTAGATTTTGCCTCATTTTACGTATCACAGGTCTGGTTTCGGTTCAGACCTGAATTGGACGAATTATATGTCTAACCTAGCTATTTTGGGTGTTAGGAATTCAGTAAAGAGGTCTGTTTGTGGATTTGGTGCTTTGTTGAGAAACTGATTTTTTCCAAGAGAGCGATCGAGGATTTAGACTTGGTTCTCGACCCTCCGAACGATCGTATAACGGTATCTTGAGGATCCAATAGCATGGTATCGCTATTCTAGTGAAGTAGGGATGCAGTTACTCTGTTTTATACCGTTTTGAATAAAACCTACTTTATGTTACATATGATGACAAACATGATTTTAGAACTGTTTTGGATATATGTAATGGAATTGACTTATATGATATATATATTGGATTGCTTTAGGACTTTTTTGAGTGCAAGTTAATTTTGGATATGTTAAAATAGGGCCGTTATGCCGCCCATTTTTCTATAAATTATAATTAACCATTTTATTAAAAACCAGAGCATTACTTGAACTTAACTTACTACATGGCTACTTTTACATATTAGTTCAGAGTACACGTATCATAGGATCACACATGAGTACCAGGCTAGCATCATGAGGTTTTTACAGTGTAGCACTACGGCCCCACCGACAGTGCAGAGTCTGTAAATCCACGCGGAGTTTTTCTTCTGATTACCTCCCCATTTGGCAGGAGTAGGCAATACGGTTGCCTCTCCAGGTTTGGTAGGCGACACATAGGTGTCTCCTCTGGGTGTGGGCCAGGTGTCAGGCAGGCTGTATGGTACACGTAGTGCTAACATCCTGGTTTCCATTAATGGGAGGTGGTGAACTCATAGGTATGGATAGATTTGTGTTATGTGTTAGTGGAGTGATTGATTTTTGGATATCATGCTTTTATATATATATGTACATGTATATACGAACTATAGGCTTTGGAGATTGTTATATATGCAAAGGTGTTTTGGATTAAACTAACCATGCAGGGACTTTCCATCACTAAAAAAGTTTTTAAATGAGGTAACAGTTTCTCTACTGAACTTTCGAGCACACTCCTCCTACTTTCCTCTCTTTCAGGTGGTGCTTCATTTGAGTTAGTTGTCTCGATAACTCGGCAAGTCGCTTGGCTTACGCTTGCGGTCTTATTCCTCTTCGGTTGGTCCCCATACCTTATCCTATTCTTCTTCATGTCTAACTGTTTAGCCAAGTTTGTTGTTTCTGCTAAGTGAATGTATGACGATGTCCTTACTATTATTTGAGGATTTAGTATATAAATTGGACATAATAGTTCCTAAGGAGCATATTTTTAAAATTTTAAGTACTTAAAATTATGACTAACTCTGTAAATTGAATTTTAGACTTTGGACTTAAGATTTGCGAAATCTATTTAATCAACACTAAAGTTTTATTAAACTAAATTTTTGTACAACTTAACTATATTTTTCTGAATCTTAATTGGTGTTTCTTGATAAACTAAACTAAAGATTGACCCTTTTTTAATATAGAATTTCTAATAATTTGAGGACTAGATTGAAAAATCTAAGTACATAGTTTCCTCTGAATTTTGCAAAATTACTAAAAATCACGGTTTTGAATTTCTGGTCGTCACAATAAAAGCCTTAATCACTCATGAAATGATATTACGTTTGTTAGGGTTTATGCCCTAAAAGCATGTATATTTTGGATCTTTGCTGAATTAATAAAATGACATTTTTCTATTTGAATTTGTACATAATTGGTATGTCACTAAATATCAGAAAATCCCTAATTTATTTACGTGACTACAAATTTAGTATATAAGTACATGAGGATTAAATTTATGGATAATAAACTAAACATAGTCCGTAATAATTAATTAAAGTTTGGGATCTTTAATCAAATATTATTAGTACGGTCCATTAACATTGAGAATGTAATAGTCTTATCCGGACTATTGATGTGTTGATATCAGATTGGGGGTACTTTATATAATTCGATTATATAGGACTAGACCAGACATGATTTGAATCTCACATTAATTTCGTTAACTATTGAGAGTTCAAATAATGTTACTAGATAATCATATGTAGATCAATCATAATCCTGAGTAGTTATAGACTCCTATTTATAATATTATATTCATTAACATACTTATTAAAGGTTTGTTTTTTAAATAGATCGAAATACTTGTATCTTGGGAGCATGATGAGATGAGTAGCTGAGAATATAACTTATAGATATGGAATCTATTCCTTCCATTGGGAAGCTAGAAAGATGATTCTCTTGTGTATTGATTTAGGACTTAAATAGTTTGATTACTCAATTTATAATAGATTTATAAATTAATTGTTCATTAGAGAATCAATGATACACAAGGATAAAGATGTAATTGGAGAGGTAAACGGAAAATAACCTAGCTCCAATTATGAATTGTTTATGGAGGATTGAACTACATGTAATGATTAAATCGATGGACTGCTTGCTATTTTTTGAGTAAATTAATTCTGTAATTTCAAGAGTGCAATTCCAGATTTTTAGTGGAGTAATACTGGAATTAATAAATTAGATAAATTAATTAAAGAGTTTAATTAATTGTCATAATTTATTGGAGCTTGAATTACAGGTCTATAGGTCCCCAATTCCACCTCTTACAAACACTGTACTGGATATTATATTATTTCTATTACTGCACATTTTGTATAGATAAATTGTTTATCTATATATAATTAAAAATTATTATTAATTAATTAATTAATTTTGAATTAATTAATTTAAATTATGGAGAGATAAGTTTCCTAATTTGTTTAAATTTTGAATTTAAAAATATCTAATTATCATATAATTAGATAAATAAAAATTAGAAAACTGACTAAAATTTTTTTTATTGATATATATATTAATTTATTTAAATATATATATATATATATATAAACTCACGTACAGTTTCCTATTCTAAAAAAAAAGTAATGTTTTTTTTTAAGCTTTATATATATATATTAATTTGATTAATATATTATTTATTAAACTAAACAAGTAACGGTTTCTAAGTTATATATATATATTAATTTGATTAATATATTATTTATTAAATAGTTTAATAAATATATATATATAAAGGAAACCCTAACAGAAAAGAGACATTATATATTTTTCTCTACAGAGCCTCCATAAACTAGAGAGAAAAAGAAGAGTCTTTTTATTCTCTGTAGAACAAACTCTTGCAATCTCATGTGTTGAGAATATTGCAAGAGCCTAAAGTGTGAGTTTTTGAGAGATTGTATGCAACGCCCACACATTCATCCAGTTGTGCTTGAGGCTTGAATTGGAAGATCATGGTTTAGAAGATAAAAAAGTAAGGATCCGCTGATAGGCTACGAGAGGTATTAGATTTATTTTCTTTGTATGTTTTTATTTGCTATGAATTAATACTATACACTCATATAGTCAATTGTTTTGAGAAAATTTTTGAATGTTCCTAGGCCAATCTTACGCTGCCAAAATTATTTTTAATTCCAAAAAGGTTTTGAAAAAACTACATAGTTGAAGTAGTTAAATTGGAGAATCATTATGCCTATAGTCCATTATGATTTTTACCAGTCCATTATGATTTTAACCCTTGGTAATTTACCAAAGACGAAAACAATTTATTTGATATTATAAATGACTGGTAATGGAGGGACCATTTCGTTTATGTTGCCTACTTGTTAAGTTAAAGACATTTATAATAAGAGAAGTTTATGATTGCAACTTTTCTTGTCATGTATCATGATGAGCTAAGAGTACAATTATTCAACGTGATCAATAGTAAAATGTTCAACAAAGAACAACTAGGAACAAAGAAAATAGGGTAAAAACAAATTAAGTTCGCAAATTTAATTAACAAAACTAACATATAATTATCCAATATAAATGCATGATTTACCATTTTTGTTCCTACGATTGTAAATTTTGTGAATTTTTTTGGCAATTCTTATTTTCCCATTATTCCATTCAACATTTGAAAAAAAATGTATTACTAACCCATTTAAAGAGTTGAGGGGTCACTTGTGATACAAAGTAAAATATTAGGACTATTTCGCTTACAATTGTTTATAAAATTCCAAATTCACCCATTATTTTGAACTACTGGTAGACGGTAGTACATTGAAAAAAAAAAAATTGTCCCTAAAATTCTTTCTACTTTTTCTATATATGGTCTCTATACTTCATTTTGCATAAAACAATTGTCGTAAGATGTCATAAAACACTTTTATGAATCTGACCTTCTTAAAATATCATAAGAATCTTTTTAACATTTCTGACATCGTTATCATATATTAGACCCAAACACATGTCAATGATATAGACCCGTATTTAGCCTCATTAATTGATGATTAGAACAGCTCGTAGAATGATGTATTAATAATGAACATTTAAACATCTATGTTTTTCAGTGCATGGCAACTTATCTGAATTTTCTGTACAAAGATATAAAATTCTTCAATATTTGTGACTAAAACACGAGGTGGCAGTATTAAAAACAGAAATATATATATATATATATATTACGTGGTCACATGAATTTTGTACCTTGCATCAAGTAAATGTATTATGGCTCCCAATAATTTAAGTTATTGGTGAAGCAAGATCAGTTTTTTGTTGCAAATAGTATAAAAATGAATAAAAAATGGAATATATGTTCTCTCTAAATCAGGTACAGTAGCTAGCTATATCTAGGCTTATCCTCTATCTTATACATATAGACATAGACAAGAAAAATTCTCTTAATCTTTAATTTTAGCTATTTAGTATTATATATTGTGCATAAAAACAGAGGTTTATATATGTATGAGTACTTCATTACTTTATTGAAAAATTGAAAGATTAATGTAATTGATGCAGGGATAGCACTTGAATAAAATGGTGAGCCTACAAGGTTTTAAATCTCGAAGCAGCCTTGGGTTGTTTGTTTGAGTCCTCGAAGTTGGGCTCAAACAAGTAGAGTCCATATAATGCTTTCAGGTCTTGAGTTAATGACAGGATTAATAATTATTCTTGACAGGATTGATTGAGTTCGCAACTTTACTTCATTAACTAATCATGAATCTTGAAACTTTACAATTTACCCTTAAAAAAATATACATAAACAATTTAAGGATTATTTGAGTATTTTAATACTCAAAAAAAATTAGAAAACAAATATAATGTTGCTAGATACGACTAGTGGAGTAAAAGTACTACTAGCACATGATATGAGTGGATCTAAACTGACTTTGGTATGATTGGTTTTTACTTTCATATGTATTCCTTGCCAGGGACGTCGTGGAGATATAGAGATCACTGATCATATGTGACCATTGGCAATGATCGATGGTAGATTACTTTTTCTTTTTATCTAATTTGCAAAAAAAAAGAAAAAAAAAAAGAAAAAAAGATTTTATATTTAAGCGAAAGGATTAGTAACTAACTCAAAAAAGATTTTATATGTAAGCAAAAGGATTAGTAACTAACTCGTTAAAGTTAAGAGTTAATGACATTAATTGTGACAACCCGTACAAAAAAAAAGGAATTATTTATATATTATAAATAATATAAAGATCACCTAAAAGACAAAAGAATCTTTATTTAGGTATTATTTGGGGTTAGTGTGGTAATTCAACAATAGACTCCTTAAGAAATTCTAAGACTAATAATCTGTCTAGTTTTATACGTACACTATGTAGAAAAAAAAATACTATATATAAAGGAAGAGAACAGCTAGAGCTTGGGAAAAAAGGAAGATGCACAAGAAAGTTGATTTTCATTCTATCTTAAGATAATAAACTCAACTTCATCAAGTATCGTGTCATTATTTGGGATTCTTAAAATTAATTTACTATTAAAGGTTTAGAATTCTTTGAACATTTATTTGTTTTAGTTATGATTTTGAGGGTGATTTATAATTTAAGAGAATTCTCTCACTATAAAGACTAAAACAAGACCAAAATTATGCGATTTGGTTGTGTGAATTAAAAGTTACGAATTTTTGAGTTTTGGACTAAGATGTAAAAACGCAGCAGAAATTACGACTATATTTTCAGGGCTCTTTAGTAGTCTAATTGTGACATATTTGCTATAGTTAGAAAGTTTATCTAATAAGCTTTCCAGCGGTATATAATTTGTCGAAAACAGACATATAACCAAAGAATTATAGCCTATTAAAATAAGTACTACGAATCTGGAAAAAAATTTGTAACTTTCAGCACTTTGAGCATAAGGTGACAATGGCTTGCTTGGCCACGTGTGGCTCACTTATAGATCCCACAATCACATTTTTTACACTTTTAGGACTCCATCATTGGTAGAACTTGTCCCCCTATTTTTAGTGATTTTTGGGGGTAAGTTTAAATTATTGTGAAAAGTGAGAAATTGAGATTACTCGAGAAAAGTAGAGTTGACTATAGAAGATACATGGGCAGTAACTAGTCATTTTTTTTTAGTGTAGCTAGAGTGTAATTTCAATTATTTGATAATTATATGTCATTTATGTGATATAGGTTACTAAAAGAATGTGTTGATTATTTGAGTTAAATAGACAAACGAATGAGGTAAGTAACATTTGATCTTCTCTAGTAACTTTTTGTACTAATTAAAGCTAAATATTTTATTATTTCTAATAAATTTTTGTTTGTAAAGTGTTTTATTAATTAATATTATTTGTGAAAATATAGATTTTGTAAATAAATATATTTATTGAAAGAAAATCATTTTATTGAAAAAATCAATTTATCTGAAAAGTATTATGATTTTATCTAATAATTATTCTCTACAAAAATATGGATCAAGCATATGACACTAATATTGAACCTTTTTACATGAAAACTATTTTGAAATGATTACAATGGTATAATAAAAAAAATAAAATTGTTTCTAAACTGTTATTAAAAATGAATGTGTTTTGAAATTCTCTTCAGTGACTATGCAATATGGACCTATTTTGCAGGGGTTATATGTGGACGATATGTATTGAATGTGAACTTAGTTATAGGGGTTAATTGTAGTAAATGTGGACCTAGCTACATAAGTTAAATGTAGTAAATATGAACCTAGTTGTAGGGTAAAATATGGACCTGGCTATATGGGCAAAGTATGGCTATGGTCATAAAAAACTATTGAGAAGTGCTTTCAAAGTGTTATTGATTATTAAATAAGATTGAAATAATAGATTTTGGAAACCTCTTCATATTTTTTATTAAAATGATTTTCTTAACAATTTCTTTTGATTATCTTTTAAAATTATTGTATTATGAAATCGATCTTGTTCTAAAAGATATATTACTGAATCTTTTCATATTATATATGTTGATCTAACTAGTTAAGGATACTAGTTACTTACTAAGCTGTCAAGCTCACTCTTTTATTTTTCCCTCTCAAGTTTTAAAGATCGTCAGTTAAGAGGTTCACCAAGAGTGAACTTGTCTAGATAATTGGGATGCATTTGAGTTTATGAGTGAAAGAGGAAAAATCATTCATCTTTATTGGAAAAATATGAATACTGGAAATATCAATTAGTACAAATTATTACATTACATTATGTATTTTGTATAGTTAATTTTTAATGTTTGGATATTTAGTAGAATTATTGGATTGCAAATGATTTATTAGTATTTATTGGAGTTTAATTATTCTTTATTTTTGTATATTGTAGATAGATGCCTTGTATATTTATAAGGCTTTACCTTATAAGTATGCGACGCATGTCCTGAGGAGTGGGGCATGATATTAATAGTCCATGAATTATATCTATTGTACCATTTTTTTCCCTTAAATTTTTAACTTACACAATAATGGCCCTTGAATTATGTAAATATTAAAACAATAACCGTTTGTCACAAATTGTTAAATATTCAACACAAATAAGTCATTGCAAAAATACACAGCTTGATAACTATGGTCAAGAATGAGACTCTGAATTTTTAACTTACATAGTAGATTACCAAGACTTGTGTAATTATTGCAGCAATGACCATTTTTTCACAAATTGTTATATTTTTAACATAAATGAGTCATGCAAAGTATATAATTTAGTAATTATGGCTGAAAACGAGATTTTAACTCATAAAAGTACATAATACCCAATTATAAGCTTTATCCATGATTATTTTCTGTTAAAAAAACTAATAGTTTGTGACAAAGGGGAATTGTTGTAACAATTACATAATTCAGGGGTTATTACTACGTAAATTGAAAATATAAAGGCTAAAGTGGTACAATGAATATAATTTAAGGGTTATTACTATTATTAACCCTAAAGTTTTTTTTTTAAAAAAATATATTATGAAAGTTTGTATATAAACTGTCCTAATCATCATTCGAACCCCTCCCCTACTATACACTGCTAAGAATCCTAGACCAATTAACCCTAAAATTAACATATACCTAATAATTGTTTGGATTTGCAATTGGTTTATATATATTTTTTTTAAAAAAAGAAAAAACTTCATTAATACTCATATAAGGGTTACAATAGCCAATCAGGTTATATATAACCTCTTACAATGAGAGTCAAAAAATAATTCATAAATTTGAAGATAAAAATTCCTTTAGAGATATCGGAGCATCAATGGTCCCCGATAACGATTTTAGAGAAAAACTCCATGAAGGATAAACCAGAGTTCTTTAATGGCTTGTCTTAATTCTTCTCAAACCGAATTGGCACCTCTGATTGATTCACTAGATGAGATTCTACCAATTTCGATCCGCTATAGTCAGTACCTCTCCAGATGTGAATAAAAAATGATGAGATCTAGAGGACAACCACTCTTGACAAATGAAAAAACTAAAAATAATATAACTCACCACAGATCTAGATCTGAGTGCACTAAGACCTTCGTAATCTAGATCTATAAGGAAGACTGTCATACAATATAGGAGGATTATTTGACAATAAAATTAAAAATAGGAAAGGAGACTGAGAAAAACTCATACCTGAGATAGGGAAACCCCCCTCTCCAATAGGAGAGGAACCTATTAGCAAAAGAGTAGAGGAGAAGTTGCCGCAGGAGGAGACGTTGCTGAAGAAAGGGACATAAGAAAACTATATAATAATTTTGCTGGTGGAGACGTTGGTTTATGTATTATTACGAAAGGATCGATAAAAATCTACGTGCGTGGTTGTCTTTTTTATTATAACTTTCCTTTTTCTTTTCCAATATACATGTACACCTTTGCATGTATATCCAAAATTTGAAAACAAATAAACAGGTTGAAAATTGATTTTAAGCATTAGTAAGCTGTTAGGTAGCTTTAGCAATGTTATCGTCAAATTTATCCCACGTTAGGGGAATGGGGTCGCACATAACTCAGTTTGTTTTGATTTTAATGAGAATTTTAACTAATTTTGTTTATAATAATGTTCGATTTAGTGCCATACCAAGTTGCATTCGGGCTGCTCTAATGAAGGACTTATCCTCTTGTGATTAATAATAGTCCTTCTCTTTCCTTTTAAAAAAAATAAAATTAAGCAACTTAAAAATCCCAGGGAAATTCCCGTTTAAAAAAAAAATATGCAAATTTAGTACTAGTCAAGGATGATTCTGTTGGAAAATGGATTAATATGTATTGGGCTGAAAAATGGATTAATATATATTAGGCTTATCTTGGGCTTGGAAGCCCATGTACATTATAAAGTCCAATTGTGTGTATTAGAACCCATTTTCATGAGCCATTTTGAAGCTAAAAATTGAGTGGGACCCACATCTTGTTGATGAAAGGTCTTGGTGAATTCTTGTTCTCCTCCGCGAGTACATCGATTTCGTATATTCACACGCTCAAAATGGTGCACGGATGAATGAGAAATTGTTGCTCAAAAGTGCACCATTGAAATGGAAAAAATGAAAGGAAAAGTGAGAGTCCCACATTGGTGGGAAATGTTTGGTTCAAGTGGTTTATAAAGAACCTTGTTTTGTGATGGTGGTAAGAATAACTACCACAGATGCTCTCTCAGGCGCGCGCAGGGGGGGTGCAAATCTTCGGGCTTGGGCCTGAATTTGCATGGGCTCGTGTGTGCCTGCACCTGCGGACACGAATGCTGGGCCGAAACTTGGACCATAGTAAGCCCAACTTTTTGTTGCGGCCCAGTACAATTTTCTTTCTTTTTTGACATTTTTGCTTCTTCAAAAATGTAGCTGCCAAGCCATTAAACTAGGAAAAAGGTTTTGGCTCCAAAAACGCCAAAGCATGAATGTGACATTTTATAGCTGTTAATGACTAAGGAAAAAACGTTTGTAACAGCCATATTTATGGCTAAAAACGTTTAGAGTTTAATGGATAAGTTTTCTAGTTTGCTAACAGGTCCCCCCCTTGGAAGCTATAAAAGGAGAGCTTCTCCTCCTCATTTCCACACACCACAACCGAAGCTCCTCTATAGTTTTCTGTCTAGCTCTCTCTAATTTCTCTGTTCTTCGAGTGTTCTTGAGTTCTTCAGCTATTCTAGCTATAGTTCTTAGAGAATTCAGAAATTTCGTAGTTAGATCTTTTAGGGTGTTGGAGTTCATTGCAATCCAGTTCGTAGAGTGGAGGTGTTGGTGCTTCACCTGCTACTCTTCGTCGTTGTATCTTGGGAAACTGACGCTTGCTAAAAAAATCTCAAGCATACCAGTGGAGGAAGCGAATCAGTTTTAAGGACACTGTGATCTACACAGGCCTCGTCGGTAACCAGTGATTCCGAACTGCTACTGAATTCTGTTTGGTACAAACTTTTCCTAACTTTATATTTATTGAAAAGTTTATTATAAATTTTTGTAACCTTATATATTGCATGTTATTTTTTCCTACAGATTCAGCAAGTTGTCCTTATCATCATTTTATACGACATCTAAACGGCACCTTGTCCTTGTTCGTCTAAGGTCTAAACTCTAAAGTGCTCAATGAGCCATGCACATTTTCATTTGATTCCTAAGCAACATCAAGTTATAAATTTGGAGAAAATAAAGGCGACATTTTCTATATTAAATTGCTAACGTTTCAGCCAACTAAGTAGAAAAAAATATCAATTTATTGCTACGGAATTTACAATTTTAAGTATTTTTAAACTAAAACAGAGTAAGAATAGCAATTTATTGCTTTCTTCAAACACTATCTAAATATAATTTTGAAATAAAAAATATTTTAATATAAAGTTACGACAGAGGGCAGTTTTTCAATCAGATTAATTACTATTCTTTAGGCATATTTACTAATCCATAAGGGGAAGAAAAATGAATGAAAAAAGAAAACGCATTCTTTTTCTTGTTCAACTAATTAGTAATGTAAACACATAAAATCAATCTCAAAGTGCTGCTACTACACAAGAACGCCCCAGAGATCGTCCTGCTCGATGACCCGAAAGGGGGACTCAAATTCAGGAAGTGAGAGATCGTGACCAGCCCAGAACTCAGCGAGAGCATCAAGCAGATCACACTTCTAAGGGAAAAAGCAAGGTCACAGACCTACCACAAGAGTCAGGCACTAAGAGTTCCAGCACAGACCATGATCAGGGACAACCCTTTCGCAGAGCTCCCACCAGCTGCGACCATCAGAACAATGAACAGAATCATCAATCGAAAAGCGTCTTCGAGAGGATAAGTAGGGAACTGAGGCCGAATTCAACAGACCTAAGATAACACTTAGAATAACGACATCAAAGAAGTAGTCATGAGCGATCTACATTGCATCATAACAATCGAACTTAATCACGTCGAACTGCTTCAGTCGAATCTTCTCAAAGGTCGTTGCAGACCCTGCCCAATCAACCTGTCTTACTTCGTGATAACAACGCCCAAAGACCACCCCTTCTACCAGTAAGGGATAATGCCCTTCCTCCTAACATTGATGTTCACAACCTGAGGATCGCATTAGATGTACTTGCTGGATGGGATGATGAGCTTGCAGATGGATATCGTCAATCGCTATTCAATGAGTAAGTTCAAGCTGCTGTACTGCCTGCTGAATTCAAACTTCCCACGATGAATACTTTCAATGGTAAAACTGATCCGCAGGACCATATGGACCACTTCAATGACTTGATGGAGCTCCACCAAGTTGATGACCTCGCACAATGTAGGTGTTTTACTGTAATCCTCACAGGTGCAGCAAAGAAGTGGTTTCGAGGACTTCAGCCTGGTTCAATCTCATCCTCGCAGTAACTCTAGACCGCATTCTTAAGACAATTTCAAGCTACGAAGAACTTTATTGTTCTTTTGATCAGTTTGTCCCCTATTTGTCAAGGTCCAGAAGAAACTCTGCGGTCAAAATGCTGGTATTTATTAGAATAAAATTTCGGAAAATATTAATAGTTTTGTAAAATCTAGAAACACAGCAGAATTAGTCGTTTAAAATTTTTCTCTTTACAAAATATTTCAGATCGTGATCTAACATAAATTAACTCTTGATCTACCGGATTCACTCCACAAACTTTTCGTCTTCCCGTCTATTCTCGAAAGTCGTTTGATTGATCTGGTGGGTAGTCACCTTCTTGATTCCCAACAAAGAGATCCGCAGACAAACAAGAAGATAATATTCTCGAACAGATATCTCTGGGATGGCCGAAACACCAAGGATGGTGAATTTCCTAGTGCTGGCCAATTTTTCTCTACTCTTCCTCACTCTGTTTTTCATGTGACACACTCTTTACAAGGGTGTTTAATGTGTAACTTATTAAATTGGCAGCCAGAGAACTTTTCTCTTAACTATAGAGAGATTAGTAAACCCTATTGGACTTATAGGGCTTATTGGGCTCAACTAAACATCAAATAACTATTGGGCCTTAATTTGAGCTAGACAGGAGAACAGATGGATCCATAAATCCCAAACTCCAATGGACTATATACCCACAATCGTAATTAACTCATAATTATGATTGGGGCTTGTCCATTTATATTGGCGCACATCACTATAGGCCCAATATTGAACTCTTGGACTAAATGTCATTTATTTTCTGTGAAGCATATTATCAAATAATTAGCTTGATCCATTTAGCATATACTATACTTATAGACGTACTCCCAGTGCAATGCCGTACTAGTAAGGTGAAATTACCGTATTACCCCTCTAGTACATATTTACCTTTAAGTTGCTATCTTTCATCTAATGGATAATAGTTGACTACAGTGTTTATATCTGCTTATACTAACACAGTCAAATTCACATAGCGAATACTGGGACCCTGGTTTATATTATCTAAGTACTTGAAAAAACTCAAAGTGACATTATATGCATGGCGTCCATGATGAAAAATATTTTACACATTTCAGATACCTTATCTTCCAAGATACCGGAGTTCGAACCATAAATCGGAACAAATCCTTTAGTAACTCAAAAAGACAAAACACATAAAAATAAGTTCGTTAATCACTAGGATTAAGGTTTTCTATAATAGTGCTAGATTAGTGAAATTAGAAATTTGAGTTACAACACTTAACTTTAAATTCTAATTCGCTCGGTCCTGTTCGATGCTGTTATAACTTTCTTATAACACACTAGTGTTTCTATCCGAAGACTCACTTTGATAATTGGAGACTTCATTAATCAAATAGATAACACTACATTCTATGGCATAGTAAAGTATTCCATCTTTAATACGCAGAATGCGAATAATTTAATTTAGACATAATGAAATAAAGAATATAATGTCTCCTACATATGAACTCATCATACGAATAATTATTTATTACTCATTACATATCTCAGAATCTTTAGATGTTTGCATAAGATAAACATACACATCACATGTATATCAATGGAACATAAATGAAATAGAAATTCATAACATGGAATTTATTAATAATAAATAGATAACAATAATCCGATATATATTATTTATAATATCAAAACAATAAACTACCTTATAGGACATTATTCCAATAATCTCCCACTTGGCCTTTAAAGCAGATGTGACATGTCACATAGTCCCATTCCTTCTGGGTGATCCTTAAATACTTTGGTAGCTAAATATTTGGTAAAAGGATCAGCAAGGTTCTCTGCATACGCTATCTTACTTACTATCACGTCTCCTCTTAGAATAATTTCTCTGAGTATGATATTTCCTTTCTATGTATTTTCCCCTTTTGTGGCTTCTGGGCTCTCTGAAGTTAGCAACTGTTCCACTATTATCACAGTAGAGTGTTATAAGTTACTGTACTCTAGGTACTACCTCGATATCCATAAGGAAATTACAAAGCCAGACCGCCTCTTTAGTTGCTTCAGAAGCTACCATATAGTCGGCCTCCATGGTTGAATCCGCAACACAAGATTACTTGATACTCCTCTATATAATAGCTCCTCCACCAAAGGCAAAAACTGAACCAGAGGTTGATTGTTTAAAGTCTTTATCAGATTGAAAATCTGAATCAGTATATCCAACAGGTGTTAGAACTTCTCTAGAATATACAAGCATATAATTTCTAGTTCTCCGAAGATACTATAGAATATGCTTGACTGCACCCTAATGTTCAAGTCCTGGATTGGATTGGTAATGACTTACAATCTCAATAGCATAACAAATATCTGGTCTTAGGTAAAGCATGGCATACATGAGACTTCCCACTGCCGAAGCATAAGGAATATTTCTAATCTGTTCTTTCTCTTCTTCCGTCTTAGGGGAATTCTCATTAGATAGAGTAATTCCTTCACCAAAGGGTGTTAAACCTTTCTTGGAATTTTGTATTGCAAATATAACTAGTATTTTGTCTATGTATGAAACTTGTGATAAAGCTATGCGTTTGTTCTTTCTATCTCATAGAATCTGTATTCCTAGAACATAGCAAGTTTTACCTAAGTCTTTCATATCAAACTGTTGTGCTAACCAAACTTTTACGAATGATAATGATCCAACATCATTCCCAATGATTAGAATATCATCAACATACAGTACTAGAAAAATCACTTTATTATCCTAAATTCTTTTATAGACACAAGGTTCATCTATGTTTCGTTCAAAACCATAAGACTTAATTGCTTCATCAAAAATTATATTCCAAGATCTAGATGCTTACTTGAGTCTATAAATAGATCTCTTAAGTTCACTAACTTTTCTTTCCTGGCCCTTTTCAATGAATCTCTCTGGTTGTATCATATAGATACGTTTATCAAGATTATCATTCAAGAATGCAATCTTGACGTCCATTTGCCATATCTCATAATCAAGAGATGCAGGAATGGATAAGAGTATGCGAATAGACTTGATCATAGCTATAGGAGAGAAGGTTTCTTCATAGTCAATACCTTCCTTCTATGTATAACCCTTTGCAACTAACCTTGCCTTAAAAGTCTCCACTTTCCTGTCTACTTCCATCTTTCTCTTATAGACCCACTTATACCAAATGGATTTTATCCCTTCAGGTGAATCTACAAGTTCCTAGACTTTATTAGAGTACGTGGACTCTTTTTCAAATTCCATTGCCTTTTCCCAAAGATCTTTATCAACATCATCCATTGCCTTATTGTAGGTATAAAGATCAGATTCTTGGTCACAAGACTCTCCTATTCCCAAGTATCTTTTAGGTTGTCTTACAATTCTCCCACTACGACGAGGATCCATTGTGTGTTGAGTTTCAAGTGATTTATCTTTCTTAAGTGCTTACTCTATCTTATTTTCTATAGACTGGCTGATAACATCATCAGTTAATTCTTCAAGAACTAACTGACTTTTGGGCTTGAAATCTTTCATATAGTTTTATTCTAAGAAAGTAGCATTTGTACTCGCAAACACTTTATTTTCTTTAGTACTATAGAAATAATACCCTCTAGTTTCTTTTGGATAACCTACAAATAGATACAATTCAGATCGTGATTCCAACTTAGTCGTTTTCCCTTTCTGCACGTATACTACATAACCCGAAATATGGATATGACACAAACTAGGTTTAAGTTCTTTCCATAGTTCGAATGGCGCCGTAGGTACTGACTTAGAAGAAACTCTATTAAGCAAGTACATAGTAGTTTCTAAGGCATAACCCTAAAAAGATGCGGGTAATTGTAAATAACTAAGCATCGACCTAACCATATCCAAAAGTATCCTATTTCTTCTTTCAGCAACACCATTTAGTTGAGGTGTACTAGGTGCTATAAGTTGGGATAAGATCCCATTGTCTGTGAGAAATTCAGAGAATTTCCTAGAGAGATATACACCACCTCGATCAAATCGAAGGGTCTTTGTGTTCTTTCCTAACTGCTTTTCAATTTCCGTTTTGAATTCTCTGAACTTTTCAAAAGAATCTGATTTGCATCGCATTAGGTAAACATAACCAAATCTAGAATAATCATCCGTAAACGTAATGAAGTATTCAAAACCTCCTCGAGCTTGAATATTTATGGGTCCGCAGACATCAATGTGGACTAACTCAAGACATTCTTGGACTCTAAGACCTTTTCCAGTAAATAGTTTTTTAGTCATTTTACCTTCCAGACAAGATTCACAGATTGGTAATGGTTTGACTTCTAATGAACTTAGATGTCCATTACTAACTAACCTTTAAATTCTATTTAGGTTAATATGACCGAGTCTTAAATGCCAGAGATAAGTTTCATCATTAGTACTCACTTTCATGTTCTTATATTTAGGTTCTACATATTCAGAATCATTTTTAAGATTGTGCAATGAGATGCTTTTAGGTTGAATAAAGAAAAGATTATTCCTATGAGTACCAGTGCAAATAAGACTTTTATTCTTTCTAATAGAAACTTTATTATCAAAATGAACAGAATAACCTCTCATCAAACAAGAAATAGAAATCAAATTTCGTTTAAACACTGGAATATAATAACAATTCTTTATTTCTAAAAACCTAAAATCATCAAAATTCAAAATAACATCTCCCATTGCCCGACCTTCAACTATTGAGCCATCTCCCAACCGCAATGTGAACTCTTCACTAGCAAACTTCCTAGTTTCCTTGAAACCCTGCAAAGTATTACAAACATGGCCAGTGGCTCCCAAATCTATGATCCAAGAATCGATAGATCAACCACATGACAAGCCTCAATGAACAACAAATTGTCATTGCCTTGTTTGTCCTTGTCGTTGTTCTTCTCCTTCTTAAGGGCTAGGTAAATTTTGCAGTTTCTCTTCCAATGCCCATCCTTACTATAATGGAAACATTTTCCCTTTGGTTTGGCATCCTTCTTAGTCTTCTTTTTCTTTGGATCCAGAGAACTAGGAGTCTTTTTCTTTCCTTTTCCTTTGTCTTTCGACTTAGGTTTGAAAGAACTAGCTTGAGTTACATTAGCCTTAGCAGATCCTAACTTATTCTTCTTAAGAATATTCTCTGTGATTTGCAGATCTTTCATCAGGCCAGTAAGAGTATAATCTTTCCTATGAATCTCATGATCAATCTTAAATTGATTGAATGTGTCTGATAATGTATTTAAAACCATGTCAATTTGGGTATCACAATCAATTTCAGCTCCAAGGATTTCCAGTTCATTAAGATATGTGATGACTTTCATCATATGTTCCCGAACTGGAGTACTCTTCTTTTTTTACGAAGATTCATGAATGTACTTGTAGCCTTATTTCTAGCTTGACGACCGAGACTGACAAATATTTTGTCAACACTCAGCATCATGTCAGCAGCAGTATCCATCCCGCGATGTTGTTGTTGCAATATATTGCTCATTGAGCTAAGTATATAGTACTTAGCTATCTTACTGGATTGCTTCCACTTATCATATAAGTTTCTCTCATCGTTGGTGGATTCCGCAGTTAGTTGGGCAGGACATGGAATAGTGAGAATCCACTTGTGTTTATCAGCAGTAAGTACTATGTCTAGGTTATGTTTCCAATCTACACTGTTTTCACCATCTAGCTTATTTTGTGTGAGTAAAATAAATAGGATTAAGTGCCATATCTATTAAAAATAAATAAATATTCCATGTATAAGCAAATATCATACAGCATGTTTCGAATAACTAACATAATGTATTAAACATACAATATGCAAGTGAAGTATCCCTAAGACTTTCACTTATATTCATGGTAATTACACCTATCACTGATTACAAGCCTCCTACGGGGGGTCATGCAATCAACAAGTCAAACTGAAATAATTTCAATTAGTAAATAGACAGATAACTCTAATCCCATATTTCTAACTACCATTCTCTTTGGTCCTCTAATCGACTAATAAGAACTCCTACGTGAGGATATTAATGTTTCGAGTTGAGTATTTAACCATTGTTTCGGTAACTAAGCTTTCTATATAAGACTGTCTCCTATGGGCGATCAGCCTTATATAGTCTATCCAGTACCTTATCCTAAGAAGCTCATTTCCAGTATTACCCGGATAAAAACCCTCCTATGGGAGCTCAGCAAGATTCTGAGGGGAGGCTTATCCCAATCTGTAACGAACCAACAATGGAGACCATAGGTATCACATACCTTCTCCTACTTAATATTTTATAATTAGGGATTTATAGATTTTACCCAGTTATCTAACGAGCTTAGTAACCTAAAATCAATTATGTAAGCATGTTCATATTTGCATGAGAGTAGCTCTAATTTTCTATATGAATATGTTACTAAAGATCATGTAATAAAACTTAATTATTAGGCATGCATGCAATATTGTCCTAATAATACCAAAGTAGTAAGCAGATAATTAATTAATTGGTAATGATTTATTAATTTCTAGTAATTTAAAATTATTTAACATTTAAATAATTCTAACTGATAAGATAATGTTTAATATTTAAATATGGAAGATAACATTTAAAATTTAAATTAGAAAAGATTTTCATAAAATCTGATCAGTTTAAATAAAAGATTTAACTAATTAAATCGCCTTAAATGTCTCAAATTTAAATTTTAACTTTTGAAATCTTAATTTGAATTTGACTTCCTTAAATATCTCCCATTATCTTATCCTTTAGATTTGAATTTAAAATTCAAATCAATATCTAATCTTATTAAATATTTACCAACCACAAATTCAAATTTGAAAAATTGAAAAGTTATTCTGATTTAAATTTATATTTCAAATCTTTACAAATTTTAAAATTTAAAAGATAGGAGATAAAATCTCCTACAATATCTCTAATTTGAATTAAAATAAATTTAAAAATTCAAAATAAATAACTATCACATAATCAGTTTTTCTGAATATCTATTCAAAATTTGAATTTAAAAACACTAAAAGATATTATCTTATAATATTTAATTTTAAAAATTTTCATTTTAAAATATCTCAAATTATTCAAAAAATAATTAAGATATTATGGATATCAACTATATCCATAATTCAAATTAAAATATCCTATTGATTCAAATTTCAAAAATTCAAATTTAATAAGGATTTAAAATTTGAATTTAAATTTTAATGTATCAGTTTTTACAAAACTATGGACAAATTAAAGTAATTTTAAAATGAAAATAATTAAAATTATGGTCGAAATTTCGAAACGGTCGAGACAAGCCAACAGACGGAACCGGAGGCTATTACGTGAACGTCAGCCTCGGGATGTTATGCGGCTACGCTCGGGACAACTACCAGGTGCCAATGGGCTCGCATAATGCTATCCGGCCTCACTTGGGACAACTCCCGAGCGATAACGGGCCTGCGTAGGGTTTACATGACAAACGCACGAGGCAGCACCCCAAGCAGCGAAGGTACGGGAGACCACCCGCGCAGCCGGTGCACAGGAGGCCGCCTGTTGGCCATGCGTGGATCATATCCTCATGGCCAGTAGGGCGTGCCCGCGCCGTATGCGTGGGGTGATCCTGTGCGGCATGGTAGCTCACAGGGTACCGTGCCCGCGCTGCATGCACGGGGAGAACCCACGCGACCTGTGCGGGATGGCCGCTCGCAGGCCTTGCACGGATCACATCCGCACGGCCAGGGCACCTCACCTGTAGGCCATGTGCAGGTCACACCTGCGAGGCTCACACAGGCAGTGCACACAGCTAGGAGCCGTGTGCCTCTCCGTCGTTTCTTTTTTTTTAAAAAAATTGAAAAATATTTTTTCATAAAAACTTAAAAACAATTAAAGATCAAAAAATTTCTACGCATAGTTTTATCAAGAACATAAAACATGAACACATAGAAATCAAGAATATGTCGAAAATGAAAATAAAAAAAAAATGATCATCACCTTATAACAACATCTAATCAAATAATCATTCAAACTCATTGAATCTATTGACCATCATACAAACTAGAGCATACTCTTTACATGAACAAGACCAAACATAATCAAACTTTCCAGAAATTAAAAACATCAATCAACAAGAGAATAAATTAGAGTAAAATATGCTAGATCAACAATAAAACTATGCTCTGGTACCAATTGCTAGTATTTATTAGAATAAAATTCTGGAAAATTTCTCATAAAATCATTTTCAAGAATACCACAGTTTTGTAAAATCTAGAAAGGTGGCGGAATTGGTCGTTTAAAATTTTTCTCTTTACAAAATATTTCTGATCGTGATCTAACATAAATTATCTCTTGATCTAGACAAGAACTATACCCGAATTCTAACATTATTTTGCAGGATAAAAATTTGATAATCAGAAAATATTATAAATATAAGCAAGCACCCATGTGCGAGCAAAGTAATTACAAAAAGGTGGGACAAGCCTATATTATTCGAATGAAATGAAAAGTCTACTAATCGTCCTTTGCACCATCATTCTCGAAGTCCTCAGCAGCCTTCTTCGCATCATTTTCTCTCCAGCTTTCAACTAAGGCTGCGATATCAGAGCCTAGAAGGAAAAGTCGAAGTGCTTGGGATAAATATTGTAGACGATGGTTGAAACTCCAAGGTTGTTGGCTTCGTCCTCGAGTTTCGGTAGCCTAGTCTCCTTGAAATCCTCCACCGTTTTGCGACGCACCTCGTCTAGAGCATCAACATGGAGGGAAAGTTTTTCATTAAGTTTCTGTATCTCTCCCTCAAGCCCTTCGTACTTCTTCTTCTCCTTCTCCAAGTCATACTTGAGCTGCTACTTCTCCGCTTGAAGATTATTTATCTCAGCTTCATGTGAGCTTTTCAGGTCCTTGCATGTCTTTGACAAAGCCTCAACCTTCTTCTCGCTCTCTTCGCTGGCCCACATCAAGTTGAGGATATGGTTATACATAAGGACTGCGACAGAAGCAGCCTGCGTATGATGGTTATTAGTTAAGGTTCTAACTAATTAATAACTAGTGCGACAAGAGTAACACTTACATTGGTGAGCATCCTCATTGCTCCTTTGAATGCGACTTGACATGGTTTATTCTGCAACTTTGGCCATGCATCATTAGTAGTAAACCGATCGACGAATAAGGCAGTCAAGCCAGTCTTCAGGGGTAGTTGGCTCAGAAGTGCTTCGACTTCTGGTGGATGGTTTGCAGGATTGAGAGGTTCAAGAGGAGTCACTGAAGTCGATTTTTTATCTGATGACCCTTGTCTGTTCAAGGTTTCAAGGGGGTGAGTCGAGGTATTGGTGGGAGGAGGTGAAGTGTTGATTGCCTCTTCGCTAAAAATGAGCCTCCTTTTCTTCGCAGCTTCACTGGTCTTTTTTTTCCCTTTCTACATAGGAGAGGAAGAGCTAGCTGAAGCTTTGGACTTGGACTCCAAAATTGATGGAGAAGCTCGCATACTACCTCCAATGCAAACCATCTCTGTGAAAAGACGAGAAAAGTGAGGGAATATTGCAAAAAAAAAAATTGAAATGAATGATGAAACTCTACCTTCAGGTTGATGGGTTAGAGAAGGACCAAGAAGATTTCCTGAAGTAGGCTGGGTTGAATTCTTCTTCGACCTTGAGGGTCTCAAATTTTAAGGTGCTTTCTGCTTTCTGGAGCTCGAAGCAGTTTGAATTTTCTTCGGGCCTGGAGTGCCCTTCGGCCTGTTGGTTAATTTTGGAAGACTCGCACATTTAGGAAAGAGACCGAACGCGAGTAGGTTCTCGGTTGTTCCCAAGATCTTCCAGTTGAATTCTTCCTCAGGAAGTGAGTTGATTTTACTGACTCGTCAAAGTTGTTCAGAGTTAGGGCTGGTCGCTCGTCCCTATTTACTGCAAAACAGATATCTTTTAGTGATTTTAATATGATAAATACTTACTAGCATGTTGAAAAAATCCGTTGTCGGCATATTTGAAGTGAAAAAAACCATCTTTCCACTTGCCCATGTTATTCCTAATATTTGAAATGGTCTTCGCTTCAAAACCTGACCATTTGCATACATAGTAAAACCCAACATCAGAAGGATTTGACTTCACGTTATAGAACCATGTGAACTCTTTTGATGTGGCAGTTCCTAGTTTGTATCTATGGTATAATATATATAATCCTTCCATGTATCTATATGTGTTAGGAGTTAGCGTGTAATGCCCCCTAGCTTAACCATATGACTGTGTAGGTCAAACTAGGAAGTATTACCCTTTCATAAAACATACTTTTATATTTTGCAAAAAGGTG
>JXTC01000365.1:149583-195118 GCA_002914845.1 Trema orientale | reverse complement strand
TTTTTTTTTTTTTTTTTAATGCTGAAAAAATAAAAACAACATCAAAAATTCTGAAAAAAATTCAGATTTTCAAACTCTTTGAAACATGTTCATGAATGTATCAACCATAACATTCAAGAACACCCAAACCTAATTTTGCTAGAATCACAATCCACATGTTTTCTCACCATTCAAAAATCAATAGTATGTGTAATTAAATTTCATTCATCACCATGAATCAAATAATTATCATAAATATAAATTGATCAAACTCAATCACATAACCTAGATCATACAATTCTAGATCAATATTATGCTATACATTTGAACCTGTACTCTGATACCAATTGATGGAATTGCCTAACACTTAGGACAAAACAAATATACATGCATGCAAACTATAAAAAACACATGATCACATCATGAACGCAGCGGAAAAATAGCAGATTTAGGTTTTAAAAATTTTATATGAAAAATAGTTTTCATAATCATATTACATGCATATATCATATAAAGGATCATGTATAACATAAATTAAATCTAGATGCACAAACCCTAGAGATGAGATTAAGGCTTACCTCTTGTAGCGTGCTCCTTCTTGATCTCCTTGTTGACAGTGATTAAACCTCCAACCCTAGATCTTCTTGCCTATCCTCTTCCTCTTGGTTGAAGAGGTGAGTGGGCACCAAGTTGAATCCACTGTCGGAGAACGATCAAGAACACCTTCTTGATTTTTTGGAATACCGGGACGTGAGATGAGAGTGTGAGATTGTAGGAAAATTTTTCTCTCTCACTTAGCCTAAGAGTGGCTGAATCTCTCTCTCTCTCCCCCCCCCTTTGGTATGTGTGTAGCTCTATCTTAGAGTTACTATACAGTTTTTTCTCTCATACATCTTATATACATGGGACCCAAAACTGCTAACCCTAGTCCAACTAGGATTGGGCTTGTTCTCCAATTTGGGCTTTGAGTGTATTTTTATAAATATGTCCAACTCATGTAGCTTATTTATAAAAATACCAACTTCTGTGTAGAATTATTACTTTACACAATTTCATGAAACTAATTTCACAAATACCACCAACCAATTAATGAGTTTTATTGAGTTAGACAAGGGACCTAATGGATTCAAATAATCTAAGCTCCAATAATATGATAAATACATAATAACTCTTATCATGGTATTTATATAAATATTATTAGTAAAGGGGACACTCCACTAAAGGCCCAATACTGTACTCTTAGATTAGATGTCATGCCTTTTATAGAGATTCAATCAACTAACCTTGATTAACTGATCCATCCAACGTATTCAAGGAATAATGTTATCGATAATTTTGTTCTCAATGGCCATTTAGACAAAATTATCAACCAATTCACAAAGTGAATACTAAGATCTTAAATTTAATTATTCCATGAATCTTGAAAGAACCTAAAGTAGCATTAATGTATAGTGTCCTTAACTATTTGGTGTTCCCATTAATTCATAAGCCATAGCCTTCAATATGCAAGAGTTCACCTCTAATTTCATAGAGGTTAGTCTTTTAACAAATCAATAGGCTACAATCCATGAAAGCAAGTCTAGTCAAATATCAAGGATTAAGATCTACATACTAAGAGCTAGTATGTGGTAATATAAGAATTGAGTTAAAGCACTCTAATTCTTTGTATTGCCTGGTCCAGTTCAATACATATAACTTGTTTATGTTGTACTAGTATTTCTATCAGAAGTCATACACTTCACTGATTTGAGACACATCATTCCCATTAAGATAGACAGACACTACAACCTATAGTAAATAAAGTATTCCATCTTTATTTACGGATTGTGAACTAGTTCATTTAGACTTCGATAAAAAAACAAGTCTCCCCATAATTAACACTTAATCATGTTTGTTTCTTTATACACAAGCAAAATTATGGAATCTTTTTCAGATAAATAAACTATTCAACTAAGATAGTTTAATCTAGCAAATATCATAATTGCATATAAAAGAAAGTGGTTTATACTCAAAAAGGGTAAAACTGGAAATCTACTTTTTAGGGTAAATATCCCAATAATTTCTTCTACCAAATCAAAAGCTTCATCAGAAGATCTACCCATTAGAGCACCACCAGCTACTGTATCAACTATAGTTCTCAAATGCCCCATCAAATCATTGTAGAAAGTTTGAACAAGGAGCCACTTGGGGATTGCATGGTGAGGACATCTTCTCAGTAGCTTCTTGTATCACTCTTAAGCCTTGTACAAAGATTCATTATAAAATTGCACAAATGAAGAAATATCATTCCTTAATTTAGTTGTCTTGGCAGGAGGAAGAACTTGGCAAGGAACTTCTAAGCTAATTCATTCCAAGTTATGATGGATCCCAAAGGTAGAGCATTCAACCATCCTTTCGCCTTGTCCCTCAAGGAGAATGGGAATAAATGCAAACAAATGGTATCATCACTCACCTTATTGTGCTTAAAGGTATCGTATATCTCTAAGAAGTTCATGATGTGTTGGTTGGGATCATCATTAGGCAAGCCACCAAATTGACAAGTTTCTTGCACCATATGAATAATAGCTGGCTTTAGTTCAAAGGTTTTGGCATTCATGGCTGGTTTCCGGATGCTAGAACCAACCCCATTGACTACGGGAATGGCAAAGTCCCGAAGTGGCATTACATTGTCTTGGTCTGCCATGATAGCTTGAGGGTTGTTCCTTTGATTTCTCTGTCTTCTAGGCTCCCTCAAGGTTCGCTCAATTTTAGGGTTTAGAGGTAAGAACTCAAGGCTCCTTGCTCGTCTTAAACACAAATGCTTATATTTCTAGTACCTGAAATATTCACAGAAAACAAAGAAAGTATGAATTAAATCTAAACTAGTTGATATTAGTATTAACAAACTATAAATCACCGTGCTCTTCGGTTATGGTACCAAAAACTTGTTGGGCTATTTCTAATAGACAAACCGCAAGTACACGAGTCACAACAAGTAATATAAATAGTAAAAGAGTGTCAAATCTCACGAGGAGCACATGATTCAAAATTGCTAAGTACTAATCGTAGCTAGTTGTTAATTTATCCATGTGACAAATAATGGTTGTGTTGAACAAGAATCAAGATGTAAATTCACTATAAAAGACAATAAATGAAATCAAAACTCAGCAACCAAAGATAGTTTTAATAACAATGATAAAAGGTCTGGGGATGCAATCTACCCTCTAACTCCTTCAATTACTAGTTTCCCTCACCGTTCATTCATCCTTTTAAAGTTAACAACTAAGAATTCAGTGGTATTCACAAATTCCTTTCCAAGATATAGGTGAAAATATCTAAACAAGATAATATGTTACTCCTAATATAAATTGATTAGACATCATTAAGCTTGGTAATTCCCTCACAAGGTTGCACAAATCACATAGGTATATTCCTATCCTATGCAAACTCACCCTACACTAGGCAATTCTATATTGTTCAACCTATGTCCAAACCTAAATTTAATTTCCCAGGTTTATAGTGTTTTCACTCAACAATTCTATTTAGTGGCTAAGTAAATAGATGTAATAAGTATAATGTAGAACAATTAACTCATCAATGGATATTAAGAATAAATGAGGAAAACAAAACAATAGAATTACACTAGAGGTTTGATTACATCCCTAGAGATAGAGTTTAGTTCATAGTTATACAAAGATAAACACAATAGAAATGATAGCTTATACACGTTTATTGTAGAAAATGAAGAGGAAAACTAAAGGAAGAAAAAGAAAAACTATTTGAAGTTTTTCCAATCTGTTGTCTCCTCTTGAATCCCCCTCCTTCTGGATGTTTTCTCCTTAGAATGCTCCCAAAACCGTTTGGCTGCTAGGGTTTTTCCTCCTTCTCATCTAGATGAGTTCAAGAGAGGTTAAATATTACAGGCAATTTAGCCATGATCTAAGAATTCAGCAACATGTTCTGCACTTTGTGGTGCTGCAGCACCAAATTTGGTGCCAATGCACCGAGACGGTTGAGAAGTTGGTGCTGCAGTATCGGACTGTGGTGCTACGGTGCCACAGAACTAAGGAGACGGTGCCACGGCACTATGCCATTTATCAATAGCGCCGCGATGCCGCGGAGTGGCACTGTAGTGCCGTGGAGTGGTGCCATAGTGCCACTTCCTGGCGCCGCAGCGCTAAGTCCCTAGAACTTCTAGCACTTGGCGCTGTAGCGCCCAATTTTGTCCTGTTTCTTCCCATTTAATGGTACTGCTACATACTGCTGAGATGTTGTTTACCTGTCTCCTCTCGCAATTGATCACAATTACTTTGATTTAGCCTCGATTTCACTTGAAAAGCCGGTATCTCCTCTCAATGACTTCTCACCTGAAATATACATCAAAAACAATAAATCGGATAAAAAGAGCTCAAAGATGAGCAATTCTTAAGCTTGAAAAGATGCTAAAATTAATTGTAGAATCCACTTAACAGCTACGGAGGATTGTGGCTAAGACTTTCAAAAGCTAGTTCGAGAGGTGGAGTATTGTGAGTGTTGTGCCAGCGGAAGCATAAATTCTAAACTTGTATTTCAAATGCCAAATTAAATAGATTTATGACAAAATATAAATAATAGAAAATTACAAACAATACAAGGGTTTATCATGGTTCAGCTATAAAATATTGCCTATGTCTATGCCGAAGATGGCCAAGAAATTCCACTATAACTAAGGAGATAATGAAAAATCTGACAAAATTTCCCTCACATCTAAATTCTTCTCACACACAAAAGCATCCAAGACCACAAAGAATATACTTTGCTAACAATCGTAATATCAATATCAAAAGAAACCACAAATAAACAAGCAATGACAAGAAAGTAAAATCCAAAAGCTTGTTTACACCAAATTTCCTTAAAACTAAGAGAGAACAAATTGTATGTGAAGATATTAAATTCGGCTACCTTATCAAGTGCATCACTTTTCCTAACTCACGCAGCAAGCCAACACCAAAGTAGTGTGGCTACCTATTCTAAAGTGTATTCCAAAACTCAGTAACGTCTCACACACATGGCTGCATATGGCTCCAGCACTACCACCACCAAAAAAGATTACTACTCACTTCTAGGTATATATACCTATTACACTCACGAGGTAAACACAAAAGTGGGTAGTTGGCCAAAGAGTTTCGGTTGCCCATATATGCCATATGTAATCCAAAAGCAACGTTGCCATGTGAGGTAACAAAAGACGATGGGCCTTGGGCCCAACTAAGTCCAAAAAACGGTTTAATTTAAAGCTATATTCTCAACAATCTCCACCTTGGCGCAAAATTAAGCCAAGTCCAAATAGTGAAATTCCTTCATTATCTCCTCCAAAACCCCGAAAGGCGAATCACCCCACAATACTAAATAAGTCCCAGCAGTGTTTGAACTTCCAAACAGTACCCAACTAAGTCACCATATTTGTCGTAGCTAATACAAAAGAAACTGACTCTACAAATTCATACCAATAAGGCAATAATAACATGATTGCATAATATTATCGTTTGTACATCGGTGTCATTTATTTGCATATAATTTTGAATGCTCATTTTAGTATACAATTATTTTTATAAACCTCTATTTGCCGAGTTAATTTTGTAGTAAAATACTCGAGACACGCTCATGGGTATGAGTTTGACGTGTATTAAGTTGACTTCTAATATATTTTATTATGATTAATTGGCATTTCCTTTTTATCGAAAAGCATGATTAGAGTTCTTTTTTATCGGATGTCCCCAAAGTTATTAGGTGTATCTAATATCTTCCATGTTTCTATGCTGAGAAAGTATGTATCAAATCCATTCCATGTTCTTAGCTAGGAGCCACTAGAATTGGATCCAAAACTAAGCTATGAGGAATTTCCTATTCAGATTTTTGATAGAAGAGTGAAGGAACTACGAAATAAAAAGATTCCTCTAGTGAAAGTTCTGTGACAAAATCATTCTGTGGAGGAGGCTACATGAGAGCGAGAAGATGAAATAAAAAATCAGCATCCAGAGTTGTTTGGTAAGCAAATTTCGAGGACAAAATTTTTATTAGGAAGGCAGGATAGTATAATCTCAAATTCTCAAATGACACCCAGTTCGTCACATAATTAAAGAGCCAATAATAATATGATTACATAATATTGTCTTTTGTATATTAGTATTAATTATTTATGTGTATATAATTTCGAATACTCGTTTTAGTATACAGTTATTTTTATTAACCTTTCTTTGCCCAGTTAATTTTGTAGTGAAATGCTTGAGACACGCTCATGGGTACGAGTTTGATATGTATTAAGTTGATTTCTAATATGTTTTATTATGATTAATTGACATTTCCTTTTTATCGAAAAGCATGATTAGGATTCTTTATTTTTTTTCGTTTTAATTAAGTTTTCTAAACATGATCTATTTCTAAATCTAGATTATTATTGTGATTTTATATATATATATATAATATATAGTCACGATAAGAACTCCTCTCATCCTTATACTGTACAATATTATCCTCTCCACTATCAGAAACACTTCCTCCATTCATCGTTTTATTATTTCTCTTCCTTTCATTTTTTTTTTTAAATTATACGGTCTCAATTGCTTCCTCTAGCTAAAAAGGGCTTTTATAATGCTAATAATCCGACCAAGTTTAGAGGTATTTTTTCTTAGTCCTTAATACAGAGTAGCATCTTCTTATAATTTATATACAAGGAAATATCTGGTTATTTATATGATTTATGGATACTTTTATATTATAATTTTATTTATGTGTTTATGGAGTGTACATATATAATCTTTTTGGGAAAGCACTTGTTTATGTACATGATAGAATTGCTCTTATTCTTTCTATTTCGTCTTTTACTTTTGGATTAAAGTGTGGTTATTGAGAGACATAGATTTTGTGGAGTTGATATTCGCATGATATTTTTAGGTGTGTGTGATTATATATATATATGCATGTATATTTATTAATTGAGAGAAAAGTTGAGCTATAAATTTGTGATCATTTTGGTTTGACCTTGCTAATATTGTTACTTGGTTAGCTCAATTATTTTTGGTAAGTATAGTCTGGTTTTCTACTAAAGGTGGAAATTGATTAAATTGAATATTGTTGAAAGTTTTGTCCACATACTTGCATATGAAAATGGCTAAATAAGATCTATAGTAAGTGAGATATATACTTATGGCTTCAAGATTTGAGTCTGGCTTTAAAGTATTGATTGTTTTAATTCTTTGATTTGTGCATGCTTATTTGCATGATATATACATATATATATATATAAATGAACAATGAAAGTCCATTTATTGCTAATCTACAAATTATCGTTAATATATTTGTGTAAAGTCCTAATTTTCTTTACTAACACTAGTATGTGTGATGATGATTATCTCTATGAACTCTTACAAGATTTATTTGGGTTAGATGAGAAATATATATGGACCTTGAGTTTGGAAAATCTTCATTGACTACTAAAGTGTTGGGTGTTTAATTTACCTTTACTTGGAAATATTTAAGTATTTAAGAGTTTAGTTATATTGTTCATTTGGCCATAGCTTATGTATTGGTTCGCATAGTATTGCATGTTTAATGATCAAGGAAATCTATCACTTGAAAATTTATAGGGACACGTCAATTGTACCTATAGCGAAGAGCATTTAATGGGAAATGGATAAAGCTAGGAAATGAGGTAAGTAACGTCATACCTGTAATATGAGAAATTCTCTATTTCTGTGAATTGGTGGAATCTATGGGATATGTGTACATATGTTTCTGTTATTTTGCTTTGCATGAAACATGAACACATTGATATAAACCGTGCCAACAATCGTGACGAAGCCCAGCACCAACTAAGGAATTCGAACCCAAGATCACCAAGTCGCAAGAATGTTGAGTCTTGACCCGTTACCTAGCAAGATAAGAACCAAGAACTACGATAGATTAAAAACGCCACACCAAGAATCCTCAAGAACCACTCAAGAATCAATGGGATAAGTCTGGTTATTTTGAATGCTACAAGAGTTAACTTGATAAGTTTAAGAATCTTCTCAAGAAAGAAGAAAACACGAATAACTCGTAATATTATTGATCACTATCACTCTTTTGTTTAGACATTGACTAGCAATATGACCCCTGCCTTGACATTTAAAATACTTAATGTCACGATTTCTAGAAGTGGCAGATTCGATGTTACCTTCTTTCGGCGCCGCAACTTGTTTTTCATCCTTAGAAGATTCGGACTTAGGCTTAGCTGATGGAAATTCGTCTCATTTAGGGGCTCATCTCCATGAGTTTGTAGAGGTGACTTTTTAGTTTTTGGCAATGACAAATGTAACCATTTGATTGCCTTTTTCTTGTAGTGATTTTCTCAAGTTAGATTCCCTAGTTTTGAACCTGAAAAGGTGGAGAAGATGAAATGGGAATCGCAGAGGAAGAGCGATGATTTTAAACCAAATCAGAATCGTTAAGGCTACTTGACTAAACTGAAGGGTAATTACAGAATAAATTTATGCAGACATATCATTTCTTACATTTTCTTAAGAGGTTCAGAAAAGCGGCCACTTACTTTACGATAGCCTAATATTTGGCTGTTTGGCTAAGAAGCCCTATTTAATTTCAGAGTTCAGAACTATGTTGGTTTTAAAATCGAATTTGCAGCGGAAGATTGGCCCAGGAACATTCAAAAATTTCCTCAAAACAATTAACTATATGAGTGTGTAGTGTTAATTCATAGCAAATAGAAAACATACAAAGAGAATAGATCTAATACCTCTTGTAGCCTATCAGCAGATCCTAGCTTTTCTGTCTTCTAAACTATGATTTTCCAATCCAAGCTTCAAGCACAACTGAATAAACGTGCATATATTACGTACAGTTTCTCAAACTCACGCTTTAGGCACTTGTAATATTCTTAATATATAAGATTGCAAGAGTTTGTTCTACAAAGAATTGGAAGACTCTCTTCTTTTTCTCTCTAGGTTATGGAGGCTCAATAAAAAAATAATATGTAATTTTTTTTAAACTCCTGTTTTACCTTATATATATATTTATTAAACTATTTAATAAATAAATTAATTAATCATATTAATTAACATATATAATTGAAAAACGGTTTTGTTCGCACATTTTTTTCTTCAAAAACGTGATTTTATATATATTTAAATTAATTAATCTAATTAATTTATATATATATAAACTAGAAAATAACTCCTTCAAGGAAGAGTGTTTCACTTTCAGTCAGTTTTCTAATTTCTATTTATCTAATTTTCTGATAATTAGATATTTTTAAATTCAAAATGTAAACAAATTAAGAAACTTATCTCTCCATAAAGTTAAATTAATTAATTCAAAATTAATTAATTTATTAATTAATAACAATTATAAATTATTATAGACAAACAATTTATCTAGACAAAGTGTACGGTAACAAAAATAATGTATTATCCATGAAGATCCTTTATAGGAATTGTAGAAGTATTTCTAATCGAAATACTCAAGTCACTCTTAGGGACTTCTGCATCCGTTATCGTCCGGATTTTTTGTGCTTAGCGGAACCTTTATGCTCTTTTGATGTTATCTCTACCTCTTTTTGGACTAGTTTGGATATGACTTTTGTTTGTTCTAATGTGGTGGATCTTCCTACACTTTGGGTCTTTGTTTCGTCTAGACTGCAAAGCCCCACTATCTTTTGTAATCACCCTCAGCATGTCACTTTAGATGTGGTGATGGTTTGATGATTGCTCGCTTGTCTTTTGTTTATGGTGCTTCCTCCACTACTTCTAGAAAGGATCTTTGGTCTTCCCTTTTGGCCATGGAGTCCCTTGTTGGAGTGTTATTGGTGATTTTAATGCAGTTTTAGGCTCTCATGAGACTATTGGATTACTCATTCCACTTCTTGTTTTGATTTTGCTACTTTTTTGGGTGCCTCTTCTTTGGTGGATTTGGATACTCATGTTTCAATTTACATGAGAATAGGCAAATGATCTAGAGGTTTAGTTCTCTTTTGGTTGGATAGATGTTGTGGAAATTTGCAAGCGCACAAAATTGTAACAAGTAATATAATAGGAAGTATCGAGTATCGTCCCACGAAGACTGCTGTTTTACTAATTACCGAAATTATGCTAACCCTAACTTTATTTGAACTAATTGACTAAAGAAAAATTAAATTGAATGAAAACTAAAAGTAATTAAAATAACGAAAATAAAATTAAAATAAAGAGAGCGTAGAACGAAAATTTAAAAAGGGTTTAAATCAATGAAAATAAACCTAGGGTGTCCGATTTTACCATAACTAATCCACTTTAAATATCTCAATCTTTGTAGCCTAAAATTATTCCCCTAGTTGATAGTCGAGATTCCCAAATTTATTTACTATCCTCTCCCGAGTTCAAGCAAAAATACCCTTAATTACCAATTCACTATATTCCTATGCGAATTAAACTAATTAAGAATTCATTAAGATTTATGGAAACTCATATAGCGACTACACAAACCATATAAATATATTCCTATTTTACATACAATTTATGGCTTTCAATCAAACGAACTAGACACATAAATCTCCTTCCGGTTTCATTATGATTAACAAATCATCTATTTAGTGGCCAATTAAATAGAAGCATTAAGAATAGAATTGAAAACTCAACTAGGAAAAAAAATTCATGGATTAAATTGAAAGAAAAATATTAAAGCATCATATTTAGGCTACATCGTAGCCATAAAAAAGAAATCTAGAATATAATTAAACTAAGGAAAATAAAAATATTAAATGTAAACATCCTAAAGAAAATAAAATTCTAAAACTGAAAATAAAATCAAACTAGACAAGTCGCGATTGAAGAGGTTCCACTCCACTGCTATGTCTCCCACAGACTTTCTCTCTCTGGACTACTGTGTTTCTCTCTCTAGAATTGTGTGTTTTTCCCTTCTTTCCCGTAGTCCTTTTATAGCTAAAAAGAGATTGTTTCCTAATCGTTCACGGATTCCTATGCTCAAATATGATTAGCTGTGTGTTGTGTCACTTTACAATTTACTCTCTCTTTCTCCTCACATTTCTATTCAAAATCTGATACAAGGGCAATTATCCAGTGCAGCACGAAAGACTGAGCTTAGCACGTAATTCGCCTTTCATTGGCTAAAGAAAATGATGACTTTGACTTGGTATGTGGCGCTATCCTATTGGAGGGAGAAACTAATTGCACGGAAAATGTCCGCACCTGATCAGACACGCTTGGAAGCCTCCACCATCTCTCTTACGCGTGCGGCTTCGGCTGTCCCCTTTGCTGCCTCTCCCACTCTCAGCCTCTGCGAGTGAGCTACACTTTCCAATCCAGCCCGTTAATCTGATTGATCTAACGGCCAAGATTTAATCCGAATTTCCTTTTTTTTTCTTCTTTTCTATTTAACCTAAATCAAATTAAAATTAAATTAAATCAAAAAACTAAATCTAATAAATATCTATTTCAAATTAAATTAACTTAAACTAATTAAATTAAAACACCTAAACCTAATAAAATTAAATAAAACTAAACTTAAACTAAAATGAAATAAAACAACTTAAATTACTAAAAATCTAAATTAAAATTACTCTAGGACACACATTTTTAATTAGTAAAATAGCACAATTAACTCTATTTTCATAGAGTTATCATACCCCTAAACTTGAATTTTTGCTAGTACTCAAGCAAAAGAAAGAAAAGAAAACCTAAATAAAATTCTAAACACCTAGACTTGACCAAACCATGACCCAGTTCAATTCTCAAAATTTGCCTCAAAGATTTCACATATTATAAAGCTCAAAGAAAAATTTTGAACACTGTTAATGGGTCTAGAATTTCAATTCAAATGCTAACCTGATTCCACTATAGATTCCTTGAGTGCGTGTATGCGAAAATAATTACACTTAATCATATGCAACTCGGATCAGTTTATTCAAATAAGTAAGTTATAATAAATCTCTAGATAGAAATATATAAACTCTATAGGCCTACTTTTCATACCGCTCTCCACTAATGTAGATTAACATTGCACCAAAGATCATTAGGATTTTATTAAGCTTGTAATGTAAGACTAAGGTAACCGGTAGGTAAAAGATATTTTTGTGGCTCAAATCACCCTAAGCACATAACTTATTCTCGGATCTTTATATAACTCAACTCAACACTTTGTTGACAAAATTCCACCAAACTTACTTTCCAATTTCTTCTTTCACTCCACATTTTCTCATTAAAGCACTATACTCCAAACTTATGATTTTTCAATCTTTTATTTTCCACCACTTTTTTTTCTTCATTTTTTTTTGCACATGGGTATAGTACTTTCTTTTTCATGCCTTAACAAAATAATTTTTCTGAACACCACCCTTCCTCCCATAATAGTATAACTCAAAATATTTTCAACAAAGATCATAATTGTGCTCATGGGTGCAAGGTAAAATGATAGAAACTATTTAAAGCTAGGGTAAAAATATGGGTGTCAAAGAAAAGGTCAATAATTAGGCTCAAAGGGGTAAACTATGGATATAAGTGTCAAGAGTAGGTTTAAAAGGTTCAAACGATCCAAAGATGGCCTAAATCATATCTCTAATGCAATGCAGTCTAGGATTTCGCAAGTGTTAATCAAATAGGTTGTAGAGTTTATTAATGAGATTTCAAAGATGGACTAAATCCACATAAACTTCCTCTAAGTATGCAAACAATTAAATACAACCATCTATATGCTCAAAATTATCAAGGAATCATAAGCTAAACCAAACTAATGCAGAATCAAGCATACAGACAAAAATAGCATTCATCATTTTTCTAAGAACCTTATTCAGTTAAATAAAAGTCTTATCATTGGCTTTCGATCATCAAACTAGGTCATAAAAACAAACCTAAACAAAACAAAACTCTTTCTCTTTTTTAAAATTTTTTTCTTTTCAATTTTTTTTTAACTCCCTACCCCCAAACTTAAAATTAACATTGTCCCCAATATGAAAAATAAAAGAGAAAGTAAAAGAAAACTCCCTCAAATTTTCACACGAAGATGGAGACTTCCAGTTGAGTCGTTCAAATGCACATGTCGACTCCCAAACTTGTGTAAGAACCTGAAACATACAAAACAAAACAAATCATAACAAAAGAAAAGAAATCTAAAAATTCAGAACAAAAAGAAAAAAGAAATAGATCATGGGTTGCCTCCCAAGAAGCGCTTATTTTATAGTCATCAGCCAGACTCTTCTTTCATATCAGGAAGGTTCGTAAATGGATGGGAACGGTGTAGAAGGACCGTTCTCATATTTTTCTATCTTCGGATTTCTCCTGTGGTAATACGATGGAGCTTCTGAATAGCGTGCATACTCCGTGACATTTGCTTTTTTCTCTTTAGTGGACTTAGCAGAGACACTCAAAGTCGCATGAGGTTCTTTTGGATGCTCTGTTTTCACTGTTTCAGCCACACCTTTCTCCAAAATATCAACTTTAAAGCAAGAGGCAGATTCAGGTGGGTATTTTGTTGCCTTAAAGACATTAAAGACGACTTCTTCTTCTTGGACTCTCATTGTCAATTAACTTTTTTGTACATCGATGAGAGCCCTCCCAGTAGCAAGAAAAGGTCGACCAAGAATAATAGGAATTTCTTTGTCTTCTTCTATGTCAAGCACTAAAAAGTCTGCTGGGAAGATGAATTTATCGACTTTAATAAGCACATCCTCGACAATACCTCTGGGATACTTTATAGACCGGTCTGCCAATTGCAAAGAAATAGTTGTTGGTTTTACTTCCCCCAAACCTAATTTCTTGAATACCGAGAGTGGCATTAGGTTAATACTGGCACCAAGATCACATAGAGCTCTGTCAAAGAACAAATTTCCAATGGTGCATGGAATATTAAAACTCCCGGGATCTTTTAGTTTTGGTGGAAGTTTCTTCTGTAAGATCGCACTGTACTCCTTAGTAAGTGCTACTGTTTCATACTCCTCTAGCTTTCTCTTATTGGATAAAATTTCTTTCAAGAACTTCACATAATTAGGCATTTGAGCTAGAGCATCCGCAAAAGATATGTTTATGTGGAGTTTCTTGAAAAATTCTAAAAACTTTGAGAACTGTCGATCAAAGTTCTGTTTATTGAACCGTTGCGAATATGGAATTGGAGGAACATAGGGAGGTGGATTGTCCGGGAACAACTTGGATTTCGGCTTTTCTTGCTCGACTTGTCTTGTCTCCGATTGCCCTTGGGGTTGTATTTGCTGAGCTCGATATTGACTGCTTTTGCTCGGAGAAGGTGATAATGGAGAAGGTGGTGGGGTAGTTGAAATTAGTCGGCTCGATTGCTCCACTTATTTCCTACTCCTGAGAGATATTGCATTACATTGCTCCTTCGGGTTCATCTCGGTATCACTCGGAAAAGAACCCTAAGGTCTTGTGGAGAGTATGTTGGAGATCTAGCTGATTTGGATTTCTAAATTTCTAATAGACTCGTCAATCCTCGCCATATATTGATTTGTCTTTTTAGTAAGTTGAGCAAGAGCATCTTCCAGAGAGACTTTATTGACTTGAGGCTGAGGTTGATATCCAATCGATGGCCTTATAGCATTATCATTGTTTCTTCATGAAAAATTTGGATGGTTACGCCATCCTTGATTATAAGTGTTGGAGTACGGGTTGTTCTACTGCCTGTTGACATTCCCTAGAAAGTGTGCTTGCTCAGGCTGATCAAAGGAAATACTATCTTGGTAGTTACCACTGGCATGAGGTCCACCACATAAATTACATCTTTCAGGATTAGGGTGAATAGCATCAAATCGCTTCGTTAATGCAGCAACTTGAGCTGTAAGTGCATCAACTTCATGTATCCCATAAGCCTTTTTAGGTGTAGAGCGTTCAATTGGCCATTGATAAGCATTAGCATCCATCTCTTCAAGTAATTCATAGGCCGCTTCTTCAGTCTTTCCCATTAATGAACCTCCAGTTGCTGCATCTACAAGGGTTCTAGTCGAGCCACTTAACCCATTGTAGAAGGTCTGTAACTGTAACCACTTGGGAAGTCCATGGTGCGGGCACCGTCTCAGTATGTCTTTGTACCTCTCCCAGGCTTCATATAATGACTCTCCATCTTGCTGGGTGAAAGAAGTAATATCGTTCCGCATCTTCGCCGTTTTTGCTGGTGGGAAAAATTTGGATAAAAACTACTGAGCAAGATCATTCCATGTAGTGATGGTCCCAGGCGGTAAAGAGTTCAACCAACTTTTAGCCTTATCCCGAAGTGAAAATGGGAACAATCTTAGTCTAATGGCATCATCAGTAACACCATTATGTTTGAAAGTCTTGTAGATCTCGAGAAAGGTGGCAATGTGTGCATTTGGATCATCAAGAGGAGAGCCGCTAAATTGATTGGCCTGCACCATCTGAGTGATAGCCGGCTTGATCTCGAAATTATTGGCTTGTATAGTCGGACGTCTAATCCCTGAGAATGTCTCATTAACCATAGGCAAAGCATAGTCACGTAATGCCCGGTTGTTTATGATCGCTCCTTCTTGTCGTCTTGCTAAATCGTTTCCTTGGTCCTCAGCCATAGTATCTTGTTCTAGTCTAGAAGCCTCTCTCTTTTCTTTTCTGTTCTTTCGACACGTTCGCTCGATCTCAGAATCAAACGGAAATAGATCTTCTTTTCTAAACTTTCTCATACACTGGCCTTATTCACCCTAAAAACAAAAGCAGGACACTAATAAAATAAAATTAAAAAAAAATTCAAACTAAAATTAAAGTTGCTTAGTATCGATATTAAAAAATCAAACAGTCCCCGGCAACGACGCCAAAAACTTGTTATGAAAATTTGCAAGTGCACAAAATCGTAACAAGTAATATAATAGGAAGTATCGAGTATCGTCCCACGAAGACTGTTGTTTTACTAATTACCGAAATTATGCTAACCCTAACTTTATTTGAATTAGTCGACTAAAGAAAAATTAAATGAAAACTAAAAATAAACTAAAAGTAATTAAAATAACGAAAATAAAATTAAAATAAAGAGAGCGTAGAACGAAAATTAAACAGGGTTTAAATCAATGAAAATAAACATAGGGTGTCCGATTTCACCATAACTAATCCGCTTTAAATATCTCAATCTTTGTAGCCTAAAATTATTCCCCTAGTTGATAGTCGAGATTCTCAAATTTATTCACTATCCTCTCCCGAGTTCAAGCAAAAATACCCTTAATTACCAATTCACTATATTTCTATGCGAATTAAACTAATTAAAAATTCATTAAGATTTATGGAAACTCATATAGCGACTACACAAACCATGTAAATATATTCCTATTTTACATGCAATTTATGTCTTTCAATCCAACGAACTAGACACATAAATCTCCTTCTGGTTTTATTATGATTAACAAATCATCTATTTAGTGGCCAATTAAATAGAAGCATTAAGAATAGAATTGAAAACTCAAATAGGAAAAATAATTCATGGACTAAATTGAAAGAAAAATATTAAAGCATCATAGTTAGGCTACATCGTAGCCCTAGAAAAGAAATCTAGAATATAATTAAACTAAGGAAAACAAAAATATTAAATATAAACATCCTAAAGAAAATAAAATTCTAAAACTGAAAATAAAATCAAACTAGAGAAATCGCGATTGAAGAGGCTCCACTCCATTGCTATGTCTCCCACAGACTTTCTCTCTCTGGACTACTGTGTTTCTCTATCTAGAATTGTGTGTTTTTCCCTTCTATGCCGTAGTCCTTTTATAGCTGAAAAGAGAGTGTTTCCCAATCATTCACGGATTCCTATGCTCAAATATGATTGGCTGTGTGATGTGTCACTTTACAATTTACTCTCTCTTTCTCCTCACGTTTCTATTCAAAATCTGATACAAGGGCAGTTATCCAGTGCGGCACGAAAGACTGAGCTTAGCATGTAAGTCGCCTTTCATTGGCTAAAGAAAATGATGACTTTGACTTGGTATGTGGCGCTGTCCTGTTGGAGGGAGAAACCAATTGCACGAAAAATGTCCGCACTTGATCAGACACACTTGGAAGCCTCCACCATCTCTCTTACGTGTGGGGCCCCGGCTGTCCCCTTTGCTGCCTCCCCCACTCTCAGCCTCTGCGAGTGAGCTACACTCTCCAATCCAACCCGTTAATCTGATTGATCCAACGGACAAGATTTAATCCGAATTTCTTTTTTTTTTACTTCTTTTCTATTTAACCTAAATCAAATTAAAATTAAATTAAATCAAAAAATTAAATCTAATAAATATCTATTTCAAATTAAATTAACTTTAACTAATTAAATTAAAACACCTAAACCTAATAAAATTAAATAAAACTAAACTTAAACTAAAATAAAATAAAACAACTTAAATTACTAAAAATCTAAATTAAAATTACTCTAGGACACACATTTTTAATTAATAAAATAGCACAATTAACTCTATTTTCATAGAGTTATCAATAGATCTTTGTGCTCTTCTAGTTTTGTTGATCTTTGGTCTAGTTTGACTTGTACTAGTTTACCTTGTTTGTGTTCTGATCATCATCCTCTTCTTCTAATTGGTAAGACTGCTAGCACTTCCGCACTGCATCCATTTCATTTTTAAAATGTTTGGGTTGATGATCCTACATTCATGGACTTAGTTCACTTTGTTGGTCCTCATCAGTTACTGGTTGTCCTACTTCTCGTCTTCTTCAGAAACTCAGTCTTCTTAAAAGGTCCCTTCGTTCTTGGAATTGGGAGATCTTTAGTCATCTTTCTAGCAGAGTTTCTATCGCTAACAAAAAAGTTATAGATATTCAAAATAGATTACAGGCTGAGGGTTTTTCTAACGAGATTTTCCACAAAGAAGTTGATGCTCTATCTGCTTTAGATAAGGCTTTGTCTCTTCAAGACTCCTTCTTGAGGGATAAATGTCATATTAAATGGTTAGAAGGTGGTGATTGAAATACTTCTTTCTATCATGTAGTTCTAAAGAGAAGAAAAGCTAACAAGCCTCTGGTTTCTTTACTGATTAATGGTGAAGCGGTTGATGACACAGATCGTATTGCCGCTCATGTAATTGATTACTATTCTTCTTTGTTTTTCGCTCCTAATCCCAACACAGTTGATATTGCTATTATTCAAGACCATATTCCCAATTTGGTGTCCTCTGAGGATAATGTTGCTTTATTGCATCTTCCTTTAGAACAAGAAATAAGGGATATTGTGTTTGATTTCGATCCTAATATTGCTCTAGGCCCAGATGGGTATATTGGAAGATTTTTTCATTCTTGCTGGCCTATTGTTAGTGTAGATTTCATTCTGGCTGTTCAAGAGTTCTTCAGATTAGGTAACATATACCTGGGTGTCAATTCTAATTTCATGGTACTTATTCCCAAAGTTGATGAAGCAAACTGGATTGAGCACTTTCGTCAAATAGCCTTGGATAATTTCTTTTTTAAAGTTATTACTAAGATCACTGCTTCACGTTTAGAACCGGTTTGTTCTCGCATTATCTCACAGAATCAGTTTGGTTTTATTCAAGGCAGGTAGATTGGTGATTGTATTTTGGGAGCTTCTGAGTGTTTTAATTTTTTAGGTAATAAGGCTTTCGGAGATCATGTTGCTTTAAAGGTTGACATTCAGAAGGCTTTCGACTCTATCTCTTGGGCTTTTGTGCTAGAAGTTTTGTGCTCATTTGGCTTTTCTTTGACTTTGACTGATTGGATCTTAACTATCTTTCATTCTGCTCGTATTTCTGTGCTTCTAGATGGTTCACCAAAGGGGTATTTTTCTTGTTCTCAAGGAGTTAGGTAGGGTAATCTCCTATCACTGCTTCTTTTTTGTCTGGCTGAAGATTTTCTGAGCAGATACTTACGTCATCTTTTTCGTTCTGGCACCATTGACTCAATTTCTCCACTACGGGGTAAAGATGCTTTAACTTTTTTCTTATATGCAGATGATGTCTTTATTTTCTATAGAGCTTCTTCTAAGAATTTGAAGGCCATTCATTCCGCTTTTGAGTTATATGGATTACTTTCAGGTTAGTTGGTGAATTGGGATAAATCTCATGTCTTTCTTCGGTTGGGTGTTTCAAATTTCAGAAGTAGAGATCTAATTTCTATTTGTGGCGTGAAGCAAGGGGGAGATTCTTTACAATATCTAGGAGTTTCTTTATTTGTAGGAGCTCCTAGACAGCATTGGTTGATTCCCTGGATGGATAGAATTCTAGCTAGATTCCAGTGTTGGATGGGTTTGTCTCTTTCTATGGCTGGTCATATAGCTTTCGTTGAATCAGTTATCTATGATTCGCTCATTCACTCTTTCTAGATTTATAAGTGGCTGAGTTCTTTGTTATGTAAATTGATGTCTACTATCCAGAATTTTATATGGTCAGGATCTATTCTACATAGAAAACCCATACAAGTTCCATGGAAGCTTTGTTTTTGTCCTAAGGTTGAAGGAGGTTTGGGCCTTAGAGATTTGTCAACTCTCAACAAGGCCCTTCTGAAAAAGTTTGCATGGAGGATTTTAATGGTAGATTCAGATTTATTTGCTTATCCCTGTGCTCGCTTCTTTATGAGAAAAGGTGATGTTCTTATGCATAGGAAGTCTTCTATTTGGCCTGGGCTTCGTCCCTTTTGCATTGATTTGTATAAGGAGTCTCGTTGGCTAGTTGGTGGACAGTCAAAGGTGAAGTTTTGGACAGATAACTGGATGGGCTCTCATTTGATTAATCTGGTTTCCTCTAATTTGGGCCTTGAGCCTTCTTTGGATAATGTTGTTTGAGATTTCATCACTGATATAGGTTGGGCTCTTCCTCTGGATTTTTCTAGTCATTTTCCTGCTCCTGCGTCTATGATTGAGGAGGTGGTTTATTTAGATGGTCCAGATGTTTTATTTTGGATGGGGTCATTGGATGGCATTGTTTCTTGTTCAGCGGCTTATACTTATCTTTCTGATCATAATATGTCTCCCTCTTGGGGCTATCAGATTTGGTCTTCTTTTATTCCACCCTCTAAATCGACTCTTTTTTGGTGAGTTCTTCATGATAGACTTCCTACTACTGATTCTTTGATGATTCATAAGTTTCAGCTTCCTTCCTGTTGTTGTTTCTGTAGGGCTTCGACTGAGACCATTGAGCATTTGTTTCCTTCTTGGCCTTTTGCTCGACAGCTTTTGTCACGTTTGTCATCCATTTTCTGCATACCGATTCATTGGGGTGGCATAATTTTAGACCTTTGGATTCATGCTTAGCATTCTTCTTTGAGTCCTCAACTCAGTTTCTTTTGGAAGGTTGGTGTTATTTCTATTTACTAGATTATTTGGTACCTTAGGAATTTGGCAATTTTGGAGGAAAAAAAACCTACTTTTTCAGTTGCTTTGACTCTTTTATTGCGTTCTATTCGAGAGGCTGAACCAATGATATCTGAATCCATGTTTAATTCAGTGACTGAGCTATTGATTTTAAGAGAGCTCCGGGTTAAGAGTAGGCCTAGAAAGGCTCCTAACATTGTTGGGGTTATTTAGATGCCTCTTCCTTCTGGTTGGTTAAAAGTAAAAATTGACGGTTCAGCTTTTGGAGCCCTAGGTCTTTCAGGTTGCTCTCGTGTTTTTCGTACTCATAGGGGTTTTGTAAGGGGGTATTTTTCCATTCCTTGAGGGGTGGGATTTGCTTTTGAGGCTGAATTAGAGTGATTATTCATGCTATCGAGTTTGCATAGAGATATGGTTGGAAGCGTCATTTGCTAGAGAGTGATTCTGCTTATGTTGTTTCAATCTTAATGGCTCGTTCTCTAAAAGTTCCTTTTCATTGGAGACCTACTTGATCTAGGACTTTGAGTCATATTGTTGATATAAAATTTATGGTGTCGCATATTTTTTGGGAGGGTAATCGAGTGACAGATTTTTTGGCCTCTAGAGTACCCTCAATTATTTGTTCCACTTGGTGGTGGTCTGCTCCTGCTTTTATTCCTTCATTACTTTATTATGATTGTATTGCATAGCCTATCTAGGTTTTGTTGATTTCTCCTTATCTGATTTCTAGTTTTTACTTTGAGAGGTAGAGTTTATATCCCCCTCTGACTACGTGTACTTCTTTTTTCGTTCTTTTTTTTTAAATAAATTTTTCCTAGTTCCATGTATTATCCAATGTAGTATTTGTAAGAGGTGGAATTGAGGACCTATAGACTTATAATTCAAGCTCTAATAAATTATGCCAATTAACTAAACTCTTTAATTAATTTGTATAATTTATTAATTTTAGTATTACTCTACTAAAAATCTAGAATTACACTCTTGAAGTTACATAATTAATTTACTCAGAAAACAATGAGTAGTCCATTGAATTAATTATTACATGTAGTTCAATCCTCCATAGACAATTCATAATCAGAGCTAGGTCATGTTCCGTTTACCTCTCCAATTACATCTTTATCCTTGTGTACCGTTGATTCTCTGATGAACAATTAATTTATAAATCTAATATAAATTGGGTACTCAAACTATTCAAGTCCTGAATTAATATACAAGGGAATCATCTTTCTAGCTCCCTAATAGAAAGAATGAATTTCATATCTGTGAGCTATATTCCTAGCTACTCATCTCATCATGCTCCCAAAATACAAGTATTTCAGTTTGTTTAGGAAACAAACCTTTAACAAGTATATTTAAAAATATAATACTATAAATAGGAGTCTATAACTACTTAGGATTAAGATTGATTTATATATAATCATCTAGCGATATAATTTGAACTCTCAATAGTTAACGAAATTTATATGAGATTCAAATCGTGTCTGATCTAGTCCTATATAATCGAATTATATAAAGTACCTCTATTGTGATATTAACGCATCAATAGTCCGGATAAGACTATTACATTCTCAGTGTTAGTGGACCGTACTAATATTATTTAATTATAGATCTCATACTTTACTTAAGTATTATGGACTATATTTAATTTATTATTCATAAATTTAATACTCATGTATATAACACTGGTATACTAAATTCATAGTCACATAAATAAATTATGAATTTTTTGATATTTAAAGATATACAAATTTAAATAGGAAAATGACATTTTATTAATTCATCAAATATTTAAAATATACATACTTTTAGAGCATAAACCTAATCTTTAGTGAAACTGATCCTTATAAAAAGTTTTTTAGGATTTGACGTAGACTATTGGATCCCAAATTAAAGTCATAGTTGATATAACAACGTACCGATAGTGTTAGGAAAAATCGTGTATTGCCATATTTGGGGACAAAATCACGAGTAATTTATTTTCTTGATTTTCTATTATAAGATAGAAGCATGAAGAACGAACATTTTGCATTAAAGTACTATATTTCTTTATTGAGAATTCGACACTACAAACAAAGATAGAAGACTGAGCCCCTCATATGAGTGTGACCCTCTCTATATGCTGCTGGCTCGATAAGGTCGAGCCAAAAATCATTTTTATAATAAGTCACCGGGTCATCCACTCTTCTTATTTCTAAAATGTTCTACTATTTTATTCCAATCACGAGTCAGAAAACCGCATCTAGCATTGACCGTGGTACTGGGGTTTTCTATGCATATATAATATATATATATATATGTGGAGATCCCAATACACTACTTATGCCAAGTACTGTGGTTCTTCTTTAGCCAAAAACAAAAAAAGAGTACAGTAGATTTAGTTTATATTAATAGTAGAAAGGTCATGAGTGACATATAAGCATATAGCTTTAATTATATTGTCCCCCCATATTTGATTAGGCTGCAGTCACAGCAATTTTCATTCCAGATTGACAGTGCTGAGGAAAATTGCAAATGAAGAAGTTCGACCCCTTCACCAGCTTGATCTGATCTTTTCCACTTGTGAAAACTTTTGCACCCTTTGGAGTGGTGCAACCCTGGTAACCCGCCTTGTTTACAGCCACCACATTGTGAGCATTTGAGCCGTAGTTGAACACTGAACATACAATTTTTAAGGAGATCCACAATTGCTTAGTTCAAATATAGTTTGGATCGACTAAACTTGGTATATAATTAGCTGTTTGTCTTAGACAGGGGGCATGTAAATAATTGAATATAATACTAGCTAGGACATATATTATATATATATATAGTGTCTCTAAATCTCGAGAAATTACTTGTGGAAATGGAATTTTTCTACACAATTTCGCGAAAGAATGATAAGCAATAGCGAGATCATAATGAGATATATATATATATATTTTGTTTTCCATTAAAATGTATCTTTCTTTTTTTCTTTGGATCGAGGTGGGAAATTATGATGCTTTAAGACACACCTACTCTGTTTTTAAGAATTATAATAAACCCTTTTATTCAGTTTACTTATTTACCTTTCATGTAGTACTTTAAAAGGATCCAAAGGAAGGAATATATATTTCAGTTACAAATTCTTTGAAAGGATTATATTCCTATTGTATTTAGTTTCTTTTTAAATATATTAACTTGAAGGGAGGAAAAAAAAAAAACATATACATGTGAGAAAGTATTGAATATTTTGATATAATATACTAACCAAGTGTGTCACCAGCCCGAAAGCGCTTTCCTTTAGGCCAACCAGCAACGTTAAAGGTCCATCCACCGGCGCCACCGACCGTGTAGGTGGCTGCCCGAGCCACCTCAGAGTGGCCGATTAGCAACATCAGCAACACCAAAGCCGATGTGGCCATTGCACTGACTCTTCCCTGAGCCATTGTTGTCTTTGGATAAAACAAAAAGATGCTTTAGCTAGATCAGAACAACAAAGATAGAGGACTAAGAAGTGTAAAAAAGAAGAGACAGAAAAGAGAGTTCTTATGAGTTTAGCTGAGGAAGTGAGCCCTTTTAAATAAGAGTCGGCCATAGACTTTTGGGACCCATATGTTTGAAAGAAAGTGACACGAGAATTAAATAAGTATGGCCCCAGATATAGTGGGGTACTTTCGGTAACACGATGGAGGAAAATTATGGCCATCGCCCGCCTAACATTTTGACATTAGTTTCGGACACTATGCTTTATTGCTTTTTCAATAATTTCAAACCTAACAGGTCACGGGGTCATTATGGCCAAACATTTCAAAAGTTGTGTTATTTTAAGCCTAATAGTAAATAAGTTAAATTATCAATGTTTATAACTCCATTTAAACTAATTTAACGTGATTGATGTGTGTTCAGTTTTAAAAAAAGCTAACTTGGTCGACTAATTGGGATGAATAGACGCGCTAGCTATAATAGATAACTGATTCCTAAAACTAGAGTAATATGATAAAGAACATGTATAGTGTATTTTTTTACTTTAACAATTGGAAAAAAAAAAAAAAAAGCACGGCCCTACTTTCTTAACTCGTAAAAAATTAAATAAAAAACTGAGTTGCACGATAATGTAATAGCATCCCTAGAATCAGGTAAAATGGTTTTGTATGACTAAGACTTGTCTTAAGACTTGTCCTTTGAGTTTAGACTCATGATCTCCAGAATTTAGGGAGTTCGATGTTGTTATGTCCTTACTAAAACCAAAGTTGCAAGTTTTACAAACCCTGGTTTTAGGGTGTGTTGTATTTGAAACCCTTAACTAAAACTAACTATTAACTTGAATTTCTGATGATAGCATATTTCTATTTATTTTAATTTAAAAGTCCCAATTATTTGAACTTAATAACCATAATAATGGCTGGCATAAATACTAAAATAATAAGTGCCTTCCGAACAAATTGATTTTCATGTCTTGATTATTTTCCTTCATTAAATTTTTCGCTTGAAAAAAAAAAGTAGAAAAGGTAAGGCAATCAATAATGACTATGTAGTTGAGGAAAATCATAGTAGTCCACATCCAAATGCTACTAAATGAATCAATGAATGAGTAAAATGAAAGCAATCTCGATAAGTCCATCAATTATGTTGTCATGTATATAGTGGTGCTATATATATATATTTTTTTTGTTTTTAGCGCTAGTGGCACTGTACTTGAGAACCTAACAGATGTACTTATGTTCAACTAAATTTCTGATCTAAAGCCTTTTCTTTCCCTCTTTTTTTTCCTCTCAATTTTGTGGTTCCTTTTCTCAGTGTTGACATTTTGTCCTTAATCAATTAAATTATAACAGGCAATCCACGCCCCACTTTGAAACCCATCCGCCCAACATTGGTTTATCACCTAATTAAACTCTTCTCCTTGGAAGTCTCCAAGATAATGTGCACCCAACAACCCACCACTTACAAGTTGGAATTACTTGGGCACTAATTCCTAGCTATCTAGGTCTTTCGTGTCGACCATGAATTCAGCGTATTATGCCAAAGAGCTATATAGTATACCATATGTCACCGTACAAATCCTGGGTCAATTGTAGAATGAGAATTCAATTAAAATTGAAATTTTTTTTATTTATTATAAAAATGTGTAATAAGTTTCAATTTTATGAAACTATTTATTTTTAAAATATATTTAGAATTCCAACTAGTGAACCTTTTTCAAAATTTATATGCACCATTAAACATAAATTGAACCATAATCAAAAATTCATAATTAATAGTAAAATCTATGCATATATAATCATCATCCATTATGAGTATCAAATACTAATATGGCTTATAGAGTCGCAGACATAATCGAAAGTAGTAATATTAGTTCCATGCTAATTTAATCCAAACAATCCCAACATGACAAAAACCAAAGCTTAACTCGACTCCTAGCATTACCAAGACACGGACTACTATCGAAGGGCAGCCTTCTATTCCTCCTGGACGCCGAGGTTGCACTGGATACTATCTGAAGAGGGAAGATAGATATGAAATGCTCGGTACGAAAATCAATTAACATTTTAAAACCGTACTTCTTTGAAAATGCCTGCATGGTTAGTTAAGCTAAAAAATTATTATAAAAACACATATAAAAACATAAATAAGTTATAGGAACCTACAAGTAGCATAAACTAGCTCAAACACCATGAGCTCATAATATCTCATCATAGTCCAGAGTAACCCACACTAGTATGAACCAAACACTCTGGACTCCAACCTATACATGGCTATGTACCTAGGACCTCTACGTGGATTTACGGATTCTGCATTGATGGTCAGGCTTTGCAACCTGCCAACTAGAGAGGCCACGTAGATTTATGGATTTTGTACTAATGGTGGGGTTCAACCACCAACTGAGTTTCTCATGATGCCTAAATATCTCAAGCGCGAACCTATAATACACACGATAGAAACCATATATAAACAACCTTGATATACTTGATTGAAACTTAGGAAGTAGTCTAATATTCAAATAAACCATTTCCGCTCTCGAAACTCTGGCAGCATAACAAGCTGTATTTTGGACGAACCCAAAATTTAAACATGCAAAAGAAAACATCTACAAGTATCCCAGAACTGTTCATAATCAATAAAATCCACCAGGCAGTTTATAAAATTATTCAAAGTAATAAAATTCACAATTTTCATAATATGTCAACACAATTAAATTTTAAGCAAAATGATATTAAAAACATGTAATTGAATTTCCTACTTCACAAAAATAATAGTACCATGCTATTGGATGCTTGTGGTGTCATTGGGCAATCGTTCAGAGGGTCGGGAATTGATTCCGAGTACTCAATCGCTTACTTTAGAGGGTCGACTTCTCAATTGAGCTTCAATTCGAGAAACGGATGTTATCACTAAATTCTTAGCGCCCAAAAAGGCTAGGTAAAACATGTAACTTGACCAATTTGTGTTCGAAACGAAACTCGAACCCCCTGGCAATTAAAACAAGGCAAAACCCATTCAATCTCGTTTTCTGTGCCCATTATAAAGCATAGTCAATATATATATATCATTTTTCACCATTTCATAAGTACATTCTAAAAGTAAAAATTATATTATATTCCAACGATCGGATCAAAAATTTACCGTCCAAAACATAACACCCAAAACTACTTATTGTACTCCAAATCAAACGAGGTGAAATAGAGTTACAAAACCCTTACCCAACAATTCCTCTCATTGAGATGAGTTAAAAGAGCCCAGCCTCGAGTCTTGGGGTGGCTGGAATCTTCGTCGGCATTCAAAAACTCTCTAAGACTTCTTTACATCACTGGTAGTGAATGACGGCTCCGACGGCCATGAGACTCTGGTTGGGGACGTTTTAGGGGACGACGGACCTGAGACATCCCGAAACTACGTCAATCAGAGTTGGCCGTGGGGAATTTCTTGGTTGTGTTTCGTCAGGCTGGAGAGAGGAGGGAATGGGAGAAAAAGAGGGGGAGGAAGAGAGAGGAAACTTATTTTGTTGAAAAATTAAGGTTTCAATCTTACTCATTCTTATTTTGAAGATAACAAATATTTGATTTAGTACTAATGATTTAACTTGAGTGTATAGTGAAATGCCTTTAAAAGTTCTAACTCAAGTTAATGAAGGAGTCAAACTTGAAGATGGATACATATTGGACTTATTAGAATCAAGCGTGAAGATAGACAATTAAGATACAAGACCATGCTTAGATAGGGTATATTTCATATTTAGTCTTGTATTTGATTTAGTTCATTGCACATAAATTCTCTTTGTATTGGCTCATACTTTCAAAAGAATTTTCAAAATATCTTAAACTTAAAATGGTTATTTTACTATAGAAGTTTGAAAATATAAAATAATGATTTATTTGAATAGGCAAAATATTTTTTATATTTCTTAAGTTTAAATAAGTTGCAAATATATTTGAAATCATGATTATTTGAAATAGACTAAAAATAGTTTTTCTATTTGCAAACTTGAATATGTTTTGGTATGAACACTTTCTAAATTATTGTTAAATACTTTTGTGAAACTAAAATGGGTTTGCAATAGTCAAGATATTCTTTTTAAATTGATTTCCAATATTTTTAAAGTGTTTTAAACAAGTTAGAAGTCAGAAGCTGACAGAATCTGAAAAATGACCAAAATATTGTCAGAATCTGAAAAATGGCCAAAATACTGAAATTGTCTGACTGGGATTTTCAGTCTATCGAAAATGCCAGCTTGTCAAAAATGATAGTTAAAATATGACCGTTGCAAAAGCACTGATCAACGGCTAGTTTTCATTCTACCGCAAATCATTTTCGATCGACCAACTGAAAATGGCAGAAACTGTGTCTAATGGTCAGAAATGGCTAGTTTTCATACAAGCTTTGAAATAGAAACTATTTTAAGACTTGAAAAAGATATTGCACAAACCCAAATTGTTATCCAACTACTTTCAAAGTGCAAAAACCTATGTTTACATTAAATTGGCTTTTCAAATCATCTTGAGCCAATCTTAGAGAATCCATTGTGCATTGTTCTCAAATCTCCTAAGCCAAAATTGTATTCATTACTTTTGCAAAGAGAGTTGTCGAGTGTGTTCACTCTTAATTACTGTAAAACCATTTGAGTTGAGATGAGGTTGGTACCAAAGTCATAAACAACTTGTGCATAGGTGAGGTTACCACCACAGTCTAAATAACCTGAGTATAGGTGAGGTTGTTATCGGATTGTAAACAATCCGTGAGTTGGGGAGGTTGGTACCATTGTCTAAATAATCTGTGTAGATGAGACTAGCACTAGAGTCTAAACAATCTAAGGATAGGCGTGATAGAGCTGGAGTCAAGACTATTGTAAAAAAGTTGAGTAAGCTTAAGAAGAATTCACTCTTTTTGTAAAAGGGTCGGTCAAACCCACAATCTTGATCTGAATAGTGAAAAGCTCAAAGCAAGTTGCCAAGAGTCGGGGACGTAGGCAAATTATCGTATTTGTCGAACCTTGTAAAAACTGAGTTTGCATATTCTCTATCCCTACACTATTTACTTTATTGCAAACTATTTGATTGTGTGTTTGATATTTAGTGTACTTAATTTACTTGATATTATCGCTATATATTTGTATTATTGTTTATTTAGCTTAAAAGTTTCAAAATAGTAGTCTATAATTTTACATATTTGAAAAATTTCTTAAAAAGTTTTAAAATTCAATTCACCCTCCCTCTTGGGTTGTCAATCCTGGGCTAATACATTTGACTTTTCAAAAGGTTGTAGGCCCCATTAATTCTAATGTATATATAAATGTGGGTTTTTACACTATCTCCTTCGTAAGGGAATTTCGTCCCGAAATTCGATTATAAGTCAAGTTTTACAATGTATCAAAGAAATTACAATACAACTTCAAGTTGAAAATCAAACAAGTGAGTGTACTTCTCGTATATCTCAGTCTTAAGTTTCCAAGTAATCTTATATTCCTTATGATGTTCTCATAGTACTTTGACAAGTGTTATCCCCCTGTTACAAAGTATTTTCAACTCTCTCGCCAGTATTTGAACTAGTTGTTCCTCATAAGACACATCTTCGTAAATGGGTACATGCATGTACTAAATGACATGAGATAGGTCCATTGTGTACTTCTTCAACATCAACACATAGAACATATTATGCACATGGCCAAATTGCATAGGTAGATTCAAGTAATAGGCCACTAGCCCAATCCTCTCTATGACCTCGAAGGGACCAATATACCTTAGAGTAAGCTTATCCTTAACTCCAAATCTAGTAACACGCCTTGGAGTCACTTTTAAGAATGCATAATCACCAGTCTAGAATTCTACTTCACATCTCCTATGGTCTGCACAACTCTCATGACAACTTCGAACTTCCTTGAGTCTCTCTTGAACGTCTTTAATCTTCGAAGTAGTCTCCTCAATCAACTCAGGTCTGAGAGTGACATGCTCTTCAGGTTCTGCCCAGCACAAGGGTGATTTACAAGACCTCCCATATAGTAACTCGTATGGAGCTATTCTCATGCTAGTTTGGTAATTGTTATTGTAAACAAATGCCACAAAAGGAAGGTGATTATCTCAATTTCTACCAAAATCCAGTATACGGCCTCGAGGTATGTCCTCAAGAATCTGAATGATCCTCTCAGATTGGCCATCTATCTGAGGATGGTAAGCTGAACTGAGATCCAACTGCGTAACAAACACTTTCTGTAAGGCTCTCTAGAATTTAGAAGGAAACCTTGGGTCTTTGTCAAAAACTATGCTCGAAGGCACATCATATAAGTGCACAATATTCTCCATATAAAATAAACTGAGCTTGTACTACTAATTATCTCTTAGTACAAGTGGACTAGTACTGCTAATTACGGACTTATTTCACGAAAGATCCAAACTACACTCTTGAATTAAATAAATATCATAGGATACTTTATAATAACAATTATGTCTATTAGATAGTTAACATTTGCATGTGTATCCCCATATGAATACAGATAATTGGAACTAGGTAAAATTATTATTTTGCCTACCAATTATATCTTTCAATTTCCTGATACAAGACTATATCTAATGGGTGACCAAAATTATAGAAAGTCTTCAATTAATAAAATAGCTAATTTCATTAAATACTTAGCTTACATTTAAATCATCTAAGCTCCTACAACTCCTCAAGACAGTATACAATTCTCCATATAACATTGGAATGGTTTCCATATCTACAAATATATATTCCTAATGTTCGTAATAATGAATTACAAAATTAAATGCTAGGGTATGCTAGTTCGTCAATTTCTTGATCTGTATCTTTTAACATCTCAAATAGTACACATTATGAACATATGTTTATCACTTATTTCAAGCTTAAGAAAGATATACATTAATTATCAAGTTTATGAGAATATGTTCTTATCAACGACACCTATTACATGAACATATTTCACACAGTTCCTGTTCAATGTTTTTACACACCAAAACTTTTTGCATATGATTATATCAATTATAGTTTAAGACACACTGTAAATGCACAAATTCTCACAACATGATCCAAGAGAAATATCCAATTTTCTCTTATGAGTTGTGAACATTCTTATTTGATTTAATTAGAGAAAATGTATTCTAACTTTAATAAACAAATTTATTAAAATATTTTTCTAATAAACAAATTATGGAACTTTTTGACATTTATTATTGTGCAATAATCAAAATATTATCACAAATATTATGCATGTAATATCATTTTATATTTAAAATATTCAATAAATATCCAAAAATAATACACTTTTTGGGCATTATCCTAATAGTTATAATGTCTAATTTAGTTTAATATGACAAAATATTAGAATTAGATGTGTATGTTATTTTCGCACATAAATGTAGTATAATTCAGTCTTAATTAGAGATATTATACATTGAGAGATTGCGATAATATAATGTACAAATACAATTTCTAAATTAGCGTAATTGGTACAAATTCTAGGGGGATTGCCTAAACCGTTTTATTTTTTTAAAAACTTGTGATAATCTATCGTGAAAATTGACGCTGAAATAACGATGCATTAGAGTTCTTCTATAAATTGTCATTTGAAGATCATAGAGTTCAATCATATAGATATAAGTTGTACAAGAATTAGCCCTTATAGTAACTGACTAACAAATTGCCACATAGAAGTGTAAAACTTGATATTATTTTATTTTTCCTCTTAATATGAAGAGTTGAGCAATTAAAGTGCGTGTCATTTTTAGCAACTTAATATGGAGTTTTTATAGAAGTGATACTGATTAATTAAAATAGTGGAACTACTTAATACTTCTGTATTATACGCATAAGAGATATCTAAATATTTTTTCTTTGCAAATAATTAATATATCACTTAATTGCAGCAAATATAGAATATTCCAAACAAATTTCCAGCGACATAATTTGAAATTTGACAAGTACCAGCACCTTTATGGGCTAGCATGATGGGCAACACAGTTTAATTATATTTTATGCTAGACATTTAAAGTCTAAGCAAGAAATGTAACGAAATACTTGATTAGAGTTAATTGAATCAAGACACTTTATAAGGTAGTACACCAAGCACTTCATAAAATGGAACTCTCCGAAGTGCTTTAAGAAGTAGCATAAGGGTACCATCAGGTACTTTTAATTACAACATGGTGACAGTATTAAGCACTTTGATAAGTGATAAGCGACATAATAACCTTTGCATAAAACATAGAGCAGTTAGTTAGGCTACCAGCGTTCTAGATTTCTCATCTACTAATGAATTGATATGATGATCTGAAAGGTTAAATGCTTAGATTATCAACTTCTCTACTCCATAGGATTGTACAAACAATATAATTAGCAAATGATGATAGTTGCTATTAATTAAAGCTCCATAAGTTTATTTATAGAATGCATTATGCATACAATGATAGCGAACTATTTCCTTAGAAAGCCAAATAGCAATACTTTGACAAGTAGCTAGCAGGTCTGAGATTTTGACTCTTCCATACTTCTAGTAGTCTTATATTAGTTTCTATATATACTGCTATATTTAAAGGTGCCATATAAAGGCGACGGATGATTCGTAAATTTAGTGAATTAGCTTAAGTTATTCCTCAACTCGCTTAAATAGCACATCTTTATAGTTAGCAAGAAATCCATGTATATGAAAAGACAATTTGAGCATCTTTTACTTAGAGTTAACATTTGCGCACTTAATTTAATATTATTTTTTGAACATTACTTTCACATGGATGTGCTCATGGAAATAATTTAGTTCTCACATTACTTTCACATGGATGCGCTTACGGAAATAATTTAATTCTTTCAAAATTGAGTACATTAGGTTGTATTGAGTACTGTTTTGAGAATTAAAATTATTGATTTAATTATCAAAACATTTAGTGCACTACGTCGCATTAATTATTAATAGAAAATTAAATGCCTAATATTCTCACAATGAATAGCATTAAGTTGCTTCAATTGTTTGTTAGAGAACTAAAGTAAATTTGAGTCTCACAAAATTTAACACATTAGGTTGCCTTTAATATTTGTTGGGGAATTTATTTGAAGCACAAAATTATTTCAGCTAAGAGATAAATTTTTTAGCATAACTCTTCTGTTTTTTTTTTCTTTTTTTTTTTTTTTTGCCCACTTAGTTACTTGACATCATGTCTAATACTCTCAAATTAAAGGTAAATAAGTCATTTTACACTTCTATTTTTTAAAATAGGTGTATTTACTTAACTATTTTATGATAGGGTTTATTTTCAAAACTCACAATAAAAATTGTATATTTCACCTATTTTCACTCGATATTTTGAATCCCAAAAGTTTGTTCATCTATTGCTTTAATAAAAAAGAAATTTAAAATACCTTGATGTGTGTGATAAGTTATTATCAAGAAAATAATTTTAAGAACAAGACAAATAGCTAAGAGATCTTCAAACCTAGCAGATGTGGATATTTTTCATTAGATTTTATTAACTTTGGAATAAGCGAACTTTTAAAAGGTATTTATTAAGAAAATATTTAAATTTTAAGTTTTAAATAGACATACACTATAAGAAAGTAGACTTTCACCGACGGGCTATGTAAAACCAGTTGAAGAAATGTGCATTTACTGACGTATTAGGCTGAAATTCGTCGGTAAAAGTTGTCCGAAAACTCTAATTATGGGTACTCTATGTCGACAGGCCCGCGTCGGTATATTTATCATTTTCAGACAGGTAATTTATTTTCCACCAGTAAAAGGACATTGAAAAAAATCCACATGAACTTATTGTGAAAAAAATTAATATTTGGCACCTATTATTTTTTTATCCAAAATGAAAGAATTTCTAAGGTACCTTTGCCAAGGCAGAGTTATTATTCCGTCGGTGAAAGTTAATAAAAAAATTAATTAAAATTTTTTACAACAAAACCCTATTCCCCTCTTTCCCTTAGTCTTATTTCAGTCGTAATCCCCTTTCTTTCTCTTTCTCTCATCGCTCATACCCCCTCCCCCTCTCTCTCTCTTCTACCGCTCCTCTCTCTCTCTTCCGCCGCTCCTCCCTCGCCGCCCCTCTCTCTTTTGCTCTCAGTTCTTCTCTCTTTTGATTGGTCCCAGTTTGTTTTACTTGGTCTTTTGGGCTTGTGGTCTCCTTTTCTCAGTGGTCTTGTGGTCTGAAAGGTAAGTGCTTTTGAAACTGATTTTGTGTTTTTGTTCTTTTTTTATTTTGTGATTTGTGATAATTTTGTGATATGTCTTATGTGATACATGTCTTGGATATGATTTCTGACATGGTTAACGATCGTTTTTAATTTTTTTTTTTTTTGAAAAAAATGCTATTTTTTTTGGAATTATTTTTGGGAGAAAAGGTTAACATTCTTGTGGTTTCTTGTTGTGATATTTTTAGTTTTTATTTCATATTCTGAGTTTTTCAACATTCGATTGGTTAATGATGATACGAGAATTTCCTCTATTGTTGTATCGATTCAAATTCAAATTCGGTACCTCCCTGCAATAATGACGCAACTATTTCAATAATGAAGACTTATAAAATAAATGCATATATACCCATATTCGAAAACTTCATTATTAAATGCAAAGTAGCTGAAAATGCATGAATATTTTGTATGTGATTGCCTACCTACTATATTTTTTTTAATGGCATAGGATTCCATAAGCTGGTTGTGTATTATATCAGATTTATGCTCAGTGCTTACATTTCTCTCTCTCTTCTCTTTTTCCTTTTCTTTTTCAATTATTATTTTTAAATAATAATATTATTGCTTAGCTTGATATATTTTTCTAACTGAACCTTTCGTAACTCAAGATTGTTTGATTTATCAATTAGTCCAAAACTCATGATCATTTTCTGCAAAATTGAAGTGGGTTTTTCAATAAAGATCTAGTGAACTCTAACTTATATTTTATAATACACTACAAGTAAAATAATGGCCATACACCATTTAACTATCTAACTGAAAAATAGGGAAGCAGATGAATAAAAAGTTGGCGAACTGGTGATTGTGCAATGAATTTTATATGGTCACTTAAAGATTAGATATATAAATATATATGTTGGTCTTAATAGTATCTGAAAAGTGGAAAATATATATCAATAATTAGTGAATAGACTACTGTTAGTTTATGAACCGATAGATTAAGTACAGATCATCTATTAAGGTATATTTTAGCATCTTAGTTTGAAAGTACATATACATAAATAAATACTTATGTATATAAATATAATTATATAACTAGTTATGGCTTTTGATCCATTAAAAACAGATAGATCAACGAATGCATGCATGGAACCTATATGTGGACACTGTAAATAACCAAAAACACAAATGCCAAAGACAAGGACAAGAATCTAAAATATATATTTTGTTATATATGTACATACATAATTAATAAAATAGAATACTATATTAAAATTAAATTATCTATATATCTATATAAATAGATTTTTATTTAATTTAAATTATATATATAGATATAATTTTTTAAAAAAAAACAGTGTTTACTTTTTGTTTAATTTTTAAATTATCTATATATTTTAGTTTTATATCTAATTTGTATTTATAATGTAGGTGATTTTATTGTGGAAATGTGCATACACTTGGTACCAAATGCCGTATGTGCAAATATATGCACACACTTGATACTGAATGCCAAGTTTAGTGTGCATACCTCTTGGTACTTGGTGCTGTGTGTGTAGCTTATTAAAAATAATTTTTAGAACTTGTGTTCATCATTTTAGTACACCAAAATGTATAATAAAATGTTGAATATCAAAAGAAAAAGGGGAACTTGTACTGTCTTTTAGAGGATCCTTGGTGGTTAGGATCTTCTAAAAGTAGTGCAAGTTCCCCTTTTTTTTGGCACTTAAAATTTTATTCCTAAAAATAATTAAAATAACCCCTACAAGACATATAGGATGCCAAATTTCCAAAATACACCTAGAGTACATGAGATACCCATAAAAGATGTAGATATTTTAAAATATCCTTATGACACGCAATACATCCCTAGAAGGTCTAAAATTACGAAAATACTTCTAGAAGAGTTAGAGCTCCCAAAATACCCCTAGAGCACCTGACATAGCGGTAGTAGATATAGAATTTTCAAAATGTCCCTGAGATACTAGATACACGTCCCTTTTTTTTGGCACTTAAAATATTATCACTTAAAATTATAGGAAAATAAAAAGACAAAAATATAATTATGAGACATAAAATTATAGAATTCCAAATACTCCTAAGAGACATAATACACCCCTAAACAATCCAAAATTACTAAAATACCCCTAATAGCATGTAATCACCAAAAATACCAAAAATATCCCTACAGCTAATAAAATACCCCTACAGTAATGAGATTTTTGTATGTCTGATGAAATTTCCCAAAATATCCCTTGGAGTCCTTGTGCACTCCAAGAAGACATTAAATTACGAAAATACTCCCACAAGAGTTAGAATTCCCAAAATACCCCTAGGAGATCTAATAGACCCCTAGAAGACCCAAACTTATGAAAATATCCCTAGTAGTATGTAATCACCAAAAATACCAAAAATATCGCTACCCTAATTAAATACCTCTACAATAATGAGATTTTCGTATGTTTAATATAGTTTCCCAAAATATCCATTAGAGTCCCTATGCACTCGTTACGAAAATACCCCTCGAAGAAATTAATTGATCTACATTTATTTTGTTCGTATGTCATTTCCTTTCAAATATGTACAGTTATCAAATATCTTCAATACATACATGCTTTATTTTATGTATGAAAGAAATTACCTTAGACCCATTCAGGAGTCAGCGAGAGGTTATGTATCTCGATATCGACTTCTGAATTGTCCAGTTTAGATAATTTTGGATTACACGTTATGTGTTGTTGTTCACTTATAAACATTGTTCTTTGGTCAAATTCTGGTGGTATCTCCCTGTATTCTCCGGATGTATACATATACGTACCGCATTGCAGGGAATTGTGGGGAGATACTGCTCAAATTTTGGAGTGACAGAACAGTATTTGAGTGAATGATGGACCAAATAACAAAGTAATCCTGAATGGGATAGGGCCTTACCCTTTAGCAGTGGAGTGATAAGGTGGATTTAGGACACATGCACATGGAAAGACTAGTATATATATATATATATATATTTATATATCATTGTATGCTCTCTTTACTGATAATTGTTAGTTGTTATATGTGGTATATATAAGATGGACATGAGCAAGAGTTGGATGAGTGTAAGGAATCGATTATCACCTCAGTTTAGAAATGGTACTAAGGCTTTTGCTGAGAGGTCAAAAGCATTTGTTAATCACTAAGGTAAGTGAGATGTCTTTGTAAAGGATGTTTGAATGGGAAATTCCAAAACCTAGATACACTGGAGCAATATATAGTTGAGAAGGGCATCCAACAGTCCTGCATGATATGGTCATATCACGGAGAATCATTTCCAGCAGTAACTGTGGAAAGCGAAGATGAGAGGCAAGAGATGCATGATCTCATAGCTGATATTGCTAGAGTAAGCAGACCAAGTCAGGAAGTTGATCTAGACTTGGATGACATCCCGACAGTTGGCGATCAAGACTCAGACAAGTTTAGCAAGTTATTTGAGGAGATAGAGAAAGAGTTGTATCCTGGGTGCACAAAGTTCTTATCACTTAAATTTTTAGTTAAGTTGATACATTTGAAGATCCTAAATAAGTGGAGCAATAAATCATTTGATATGTTGCTAAAATTATTGCTTGAAGTATTTCCAGATGGGACTAATTTACCCGCATCGTACTATAAGACAAAGACGAAGTTATGTGATATTGGTCTTGGATACGAATCAATTCATGTATGTAAGTACAATTGTACTTTATTTTGGAAGGAGAACTCAAAGTTGAATAGTTGTCCAGTATGTGGTGAAAGCCATTGGGAAGTAGAGAAAAAAGTGCCAAAGAAAGTGATGAGGTATTTTCCCTTTACACCCCAATTAAAGAGGTTGTATAGTTCTCGGCATACTGCGAGGGATATGAGATGGCACGATCCAGGGAGGCCAAAAGAATATGGTGTTTTGAGACACCCTACAGATGGTCTTGCCTAGAAGGAGTTTGATCGAAAATATCTTTTATTTGTAGCTGATCCACGAAATGTTCGATTAGGACTAGCGATAGATGGATTTAATCCGTTTGGGAATATGAGCACTGCTTATAGCATGTGGCTAGTCATACTTATTTTGTATAACCTGCCACCTTGGAAGTGCATGAAAACAGACTCAATGATGTTGTCTCTCCTCATCCCTGGTACCCTGGGAATGACTTGGACGTCTTTTTGAGGCCTTTGGTTGATGAGTTGAAGGAACTGTGATTGAATGGTGTTGAAACAAAGGATGTCATAAGTGGTAACATGTTCTATATACGGGCTGCAGTGATGTGGTCCATCAATGATTATCCAGCATATACCCTAATGTCAGGTTGGAGTACAAAAGGGAATAAAGTTTGCACAACTTATAACGAAGAAACTCCATCTGTGGGGATCTGAACTAAGGTAGCATATATCAGGCACATACGCTTTCTTCCAATGGATAATAAAACGAGGAAGAATAGACAATATGATGGTCAGTATGATTTGAGGCCGCTGCCTAAAAAGTACTCTGGAGATGACATATTAAGTCAGTTAGAGCACTTATAGTTCAGGTTACCTGGGAAACATAAAGATTATAGTGGAGTGAAGAGAAAATGTACTGTAGTTGAGCTCAATTGGTCAAAATAGACCATTTTTTTTTATCTTGACTCTTGGCGGCATTTGTTACGGAGACATAATTTAGATATCATGCACATTAAAAAAAATGTTTGTGACAGTATCTTGGGAAGTCTTTTGAGTATCGAGGGGAAATCGAAAGATACAGATAAGGCTAGACTTATCTTACAGATATGAACATTCGCAAGGAGTTGCATTTATACAAAATGGGAAACAAGTAGAGGAAGCCACATGCTTCTTACACTTTAAGTCCTGGGGAGCGAAAGAAGTTTTGTCAATTCATCAAGTCAGTCTAATTTCCCGATGAGTTTGCTCCCAACTTAGTGAAAAAATATGAGTGAAATAGAAGACAAGATATCTGATTTAAAATTGCATGACTGTCATGTCTTATTCCAACATCTACTACCTGCTGGGATTAGACTGTATTTGAAAAAGGGAATTCGGGAGACTATCATTGACTTATGCTTTTTTTTCCAAAAGCTTTGTTCACACACATTGAATGTAGCCGATCTAGAGAAGCTGGGAGAGGATGTTATAACCATATTAGCCAAAATGGAAAGAATATTTTCACCTGCCTTCTTTGATATAATAGCTCACTTGATTCTCCATTTACCAAAAGAGGCAATACTCGGTGGGCCTGTTTATTTTCGATGGATGTACTCGATTGAGTGAGCCATTGGTGTTTATAAGCACTATGTTCGAAATTGAGCACATCTAGAATCTATTGTTGAAGCGTATGTTATTAACGAGGCGCTTGCATTTTGCTCTGTGTATTTGCGAGGTGTCGAAACTTGATTTAATCGACCCGAACGTAACAAAACTGCTGTTGATTCTCGACCAAACTGCATATTGTCACTCTTTAAGACTATTGGTCATCTATTGGGTAAAAAAGACATTGTTATTCTTAATCCATCTGAACGGCTTAAAGCTGAGTGGCATATAATGAACAACTGCCCGGAAGTACAAAAATATCTTGAGTAAGTATTTTATACCCTTATGTGCTTTTTGTCCAATTTTATTAGAACTTCCCTAATGTATGACACTACATATAGTGAGCATATGAGAGAGTTGGAGGCTAAAGGTGGTTCAACTCTTGAACAACAATAAGAAGTTGAGTTTCCTACATGGTTTAAATCCCGAGTAAGCTTCGCTTATATAATTTCATAATTTTCGCAAATTTTATTCTTAAATTATGTGTTATCTAATGATGTTTTTTCTATTAGAAAAATCAATTATGCTCATCAAGTTCAGATAAGCTTAATAATGAATTGTATACATTGGCTAGCATATCCAACTTCTTAACTTCCTCTTATCCTGGTTATGTGGTGAATGGCGTAAAGTTTCTAGTTGATAAGCACGACAGTAAATGCAACACTCAGAATTGTGGTGTCTGTGTTTCTAGATCTGATGGAAACTTCTACTATGGTGTGCTGGAACAAGTTCTAGAGTTGTCATATATTAAGGGGTGTAATGTGGTATTGTTTAGATATAGGTAGTTCGACACTGATCTGAGAAAAAAATAGATTCAACTAGATGAACAATTCAGAAGTATATACACAGGTGCATACTAGTCTAAAGATGACCCATTTATACTTGTATCACAAGCAGAGCTGATTTATTATGCCAACGATGATAAGAATGGGCCATTATGGAAACTAGTTAACAAGTATACGCCTCGAAACATATGGGATTTTCCAAATGCAGTAGACGTCTCTGACATTGCATCAATAGGCACCGATATTCCTATTTTACAAGAAGCAAATTCTTTGTCATTCCAATTGTGGGTAGAGCTTTCAGAAATGAAAAATATTCAATTTCATCGAGAAGATGATGAAGCAAATGAAGTTGACAATATTAATGACCTTATCTGTTAAGCTCGTGTTGTGACCCTTAATGACTTCTTAGTTTAAGAAGATGAGTTCGAAGACGATACTATAGAGGAATACAACAATGAAGAAGTTGAACATGATGATGATAGTGATACAAGTTCTAAAGAAGAGAATGAAATATCTGATGATGTAATATAATTTTATATACTTGTGTGTGTAGAGTTTTGAAAATTTTGTGTCTATTATTTTTATGTTGCTATGCAATATCTCTAAACTATGACAACATTGTTTTATAGGATGTCTAGCCATCGGAGCGCCCCCCAGCGACTAATGCTGCCTCTGGTGCCAGCTTTGGCGATGACAGACATGACCCCAAGGGAAAGAGGGTCAGGGAAGAGATGAGAGTGTTTTTGGTAGAAAAGGAACTTAGGACGCTTAAGACTGACCGATTGAAGGTTGAGTTTTGTGAGAAGACAAGGAAGCCTATCTTGGACTATAGCAAGATGTTCCTAAACATTCTTGCCAAAACGGTTAGAGACACCATTCCTGTCTCTACTCCGACATGGAAGGATGTGAAGAAAGAAGATATTGACCTCATCTTGAACTGGATGGAGGTAAGTTAATTTCTTAAAATATTTATTTTAAGCTATTTTAACAAACACTATTATTAATAATTGTTCATTATAATTTCTCAGGCGAAGTTTGACTATCCTTAAACCAATGGCCTTTCCATGGATTCTATTGAGCAATATGTGATTGCATATTTACAGAATTGGCAGAATCTAATGCGAAAGCATTTCAGGGAAATGGGGGGTAAGAGGGATATAACTTTTACTAAGGCTAATCTATACAAGTTCTTTTGGAACAATAGAATATTTTATGTGATCGTTTCGGTTCTCAGGAGTTTGAGGTAATTAACATGCTTTTACATTAAAAAATATATTAATTGTTAAGAAGAAATTATAATTAATGGTGAAATCAACAACTTGTGCATTTTTGCAAAAAGTTTCGGCACAGAACTCGGAGAATTAGTCTAAGCAATTCTACCTGCCTGTATAGGGGTCATCTAGCATGATTACCTAGATGAAAGTGAATGTTAGAAAGTCAAACCTTTTCTCTAGTCAGTACTAAATATATAATAATAAAATAATCTACCTATTTTTCATACCTTTTATAGAGCAACCCAGAGACTGGAGAGCCGATGAGCCCTATAGACTACTTTGCTAGCTGCCATCTCAAGCTGTCTAGTTAGCAGAACGAGTGCACACAGGGGAAATATGTAAGAATTCGTTCTATTTATTTAAAATATTTAGTTTTTTTTATACAATTAAAATATTTAGTTTATGTATGAAGATAATTTACTTTAATTTTTATTTTATTTTGTAGACAGAGATAGTTACGTCCAGGATGGAGGTGCTCACTCAAACTCAGTCTCGTGCTCAGTTTGAGCTTGGGGATGATGCCTTGTCTGCTAAGTCTATGGTGGGGCCAGAACAAGTTGACGAGTTTCAGATCATGTCCAAGGCTCTAAGGACTAGATCTAGGTGGCAGAAAGGGTTGGAAGTACTCCCTCGGCTGAAGAGTGTAGGAGGACCGAGGGCTGCCAGTATAGGATAAGTTGCTGAGACCATCGCCACCTTGAAATAGCAGTTGACTGAGAAGGATGTGGAGCACGCACGGTGGATTGACGAGACTCAGTGACGGATGGTTGAGAAAGAAGCGGAGAACCAACACCGGCTTGAGGAGACTCAGCAGTAACTAAATGAGCAAAACCGTTTACTTCAAATGTTAATTGCAAAGCTCGGCATCAAGATGCCACCACCTCTGCCACTAGAAATGTAGATATTTTTTATTTTTACAATATGTTCTAATTTAGATACAGTTTGTATATTTTCTTTATTTAATAAAATTGTGTTATTAATTTATCTTCTTTCAAATTTTAATATATTAGTTAACAAAATTAATTATTCATTATTACTTATTATTAATTAATTATTATTTAAATAATAAATTATTTAAGTAATTTTTTTAAAAATTAAAGAGACTCTTGTCGACGCATTAATGCGTCGGTAAAAATTTTTTAATGCACTACAAAAAAACTTTTATCAACGCATTTTGTCGTCGTAAAATGTATTTTTAAATAACTTTCACCGACGAATAAGTGCGTCAGTGATTGTTTGACTTTCACGGACTAGTTTTATGCATCGGTGAAAGTTAAATAGTTTTCAAATTTGGTCATATTTTTGCCGACGTAAAAATCTTTCTCTAACACAAACAGTGCATCGGTAAAAGTCATTAAAGTATCGACGAATGATACTTTGATTGATGAAAATCAATTTGCGTCGGAAGGTGACTTTTAGCTACGGTCTTATACTGACAATGTCCGCCGACGAGAAAATGCGTCAGCAATTGTTAAATGACTTTTGCCGATGCAATTACGGTACTTTTGCCGACGAAAAAAATGTATCTGTAAAAGTCATCTTTCTTGTAGATATAGCCACTATGACTGTACATAAAATCTAGTACAATTGTCACTTATATTTACTCCAATATATAGAAATACTATTAATGTATGCATATATCATGTGCTTTCTTTCGTTGAATGCTAATCATCATAATGTAATAAGTTTATTCGTATTAATATGAGAAAATGTCATAAAATGACTTTGTATTTCAACCTCTTTTTTTTTGTTTTTTCTTTTTCTGAAACTCTTGTATTTTAAGAAATATGGGAAAACTCCCTTTAATTTGATTCTTTTGTTTTAAAAAGCCTTGCAATTTTATTTTATTTTGGACACCCTACCTTTTTTTATAAATAAAATGGAAAAATTAATACGAAATGACAAAATTACCCTTAGTGGATCGTAGACTTAGGTTTATATTACATTTTTACTTTGTATATAGATAGATAAATAATTGTTTAGAAATTATTGTATCACTTAGAAAGTCAATTGAAAAATCAAAATATTCTTTGGAAACTATTATAGAGAATTCTTAAAATCATTTTAAATCTAAATCACCATTTCTTAAGAATAATTTTGTCATTTCTATCAATTTACTTAATTTCGATGATATAAGAAGATTGAATTTAAAAAATATTCAATTACAAGGCTTTTTGTTATAAAAAATTAAATTTAAAGGGGTTTTTTTCTATATTTTTTAAAACACTGCAAGTTTTGTAAAACAATTATGAAATCAAATACAAGCTTATTTTACAATGTTTTCTTGTATTAATCTTAGGATAGTTGTTAAGTGTATAATTGAGCTATTATTTGATTAATCCTCTATATTTACTTTGGTTGTTTTCTTGTAATCATTAGGTTTTTAATGTTATTTTTGTGTTTTTAGGTATTTTGAGGGAAAAGAAACGAATATGAGACGATATCGATGAAAACGACGATATTTGGAAAAAACTGAAAATTGGAGCAATAGGGCTTGGCGTCATGGTGCCAATTTGCACTGCAGAGCCAGCTCTCAGGTAGTCAGAGTATTCATGGTTAATTTTTGGTCCTGCGGTGCTAGCACAATGCTAGATCACTATCACCGTAGTGCCAGAGAAAATGGAAAATTAGATTTTTCAACACTTTAGCCGACTTTGGACAATGGAAAACTGCTCTAGGATGTCTCTAAGCCCTCCTACACCATAAAAAGGCCTATGTTACTCAGAAATAATCATTCCTTGATACATAGAAACACCTTAAATTTTGAGAGAGAGAGAGAATCAAGAGAAGAATTGAAGTGTTTGGAGGTCGGAGATCATTCTGCGTAGAAGAGCTTGATGTCGATTTGCTTTCGTCTTCTTTTATCTTTCTTTTCTCTCCATTATTTGTCTATTTAGCATGATGAACTCATTTTTTTTAATTATCTAAGAACGCTAATCTAGGATTTTATTTGGTTGAGGGTGATTTCAAAACTCTAGACGTGAAGTTTAATTGATTATTTAGATTTAATATATATTTCAATTGTTCATTCAAAATTGTCATATCCTTCTATGCTTAATTAATTCATTATTTCTATATTGTATTGTTTGTGATGGCCACTTGAATGATACATGTTAGAAATCTACTGCTAGGTTAGAGTACCAGATCCATAATTGTCTTATTCATATTTCTTTAGTAGCAAATTATGACTAGTTTAGTAATGGTGAAGAATATACTCTACGTTAAAGATAATCTGAGCTTATGTGATTATCACCTAGAATCAACCTATCTTTTTCTACTTAATGCATTAATTAGATATAATTAAGAGAGCTTGTTTAAGGTTAGTCTAATTGATAAAATCTAGCTGAAATAACCTAAGGAAAGATTATGGCAGTACAAGCTTGCGTGCTATCTACGATTGATAATTTTGATGAATGATTGAATATAAGATTTAGTAATTGGTTTGATTGATCATTTAGTGGTGGAGAATGATCCTTTAACCTATTCTATGTTATTGTTTTTTTACTTTACTTATTTGTATTTATTTTTATTTTTCTTTTATAACTAGAAAATCCTTTGAAAATAATAGGGATTGATAGATTAGTAATTAGACCATGTTATAATAAATGACTAAAAGAGAAACTAATTAATTAATGCCAAATTTATGGCTAAAATGATGCCGTGGTTTTGGCAAGAGAAAGAGCCTCATTAATGGCTGGGCCATTATGCTTCATACCTACGTAAAAGCATTAAATGGCTAAATAATATCCATGTCTTCTGAAGAATTCAGAGCCACGTTGGTGGCTTTTACACCATGCGTTGTCAGGAGCTTTGGTTATAAATAGCCATCAGCTCCAGCATCAAAGGCACACCAAAACTCCAAACTTCTAAGGAGTGTTACCTTCTCTCTCCTAGTTTCTCTTGTTTCAATAGGTGAAAGAAAGGTTCTTCAATGGGAGAGAGAGTATTAAGTAATGACGGGCACCGCAGAGCCAGTTCTAAGGTGGTCAGAGTATTCATGGTTAATTTCTGGCACCACAATGCCAGATCACTAGCACCACAGCACTAGCAAAAGTGGGAAACTAACTTTTTTAGCACTTTTGCAGACTTTGGACAGTAGGAAACTGCTCTAGGATGTCTCTAAGCCCTCCTACATCATAAAAGGGCTTCTGTTGCTTAGAAATAGTAATTCCTCAACACATAGAAACACCTTAAACATTGAGAGGGAGTGTAATATCAAGTCTACCCTATAATATGATTTTTTCTTTTTCATGTGTTTTAAATCTATGCTTATAATAAGTGAAACGGTTATGCACTAACAAAATTTTTGTGAATACGGTTGCAGTGGAATAC
>JXTC01000365.1:80544-142142 GCA_002914845.1 Trema orientale | reverse complement strand
TATTTGAGTATTAGGTTTTGTTTCCGGATGTTTTAATGAGAGGTTATTTTTCAGTTTAAATATTCTTTTAGTTTAAAAAAAAAATTATGACCGGAGTTTCCCGATTTTATGATATAAGATGAGTTTAGAAATTTAACATTTTCTAACTTAGGTGTATACCTAAGTTAGGGGGTGTTACAGGGAGGGAATCAAAAGGAGAATTGGAGTCTTCGGAGATCGGAGATCATTCTTCATAGAAGAGCTTCATGCCGATTTGCTTTCTTCTTTTTCTTTTATCTTTCTTTTCTCTCCATTGTTTGTCTATTTAACATGATTAACTCATTTTTAATTATCTAAGTATGCTAACCTAGGTTTTTATTTGGTTGAGGGTGATTTCAAAGCCCTAGACATGAAGTTGAATTGATTATTTAGATTTTATATATATATTTCAATTGTTCATTCAAAGTTGTCATATTCTTCTATGCTTAGTTAATTCATGATTTCTATATTATATTGTTTGGGATAGCCACTTGAATGATACATGTTAAAAATGTATTGTTAGGTTAGATTACCAGATCCGTAATTGTCTTGTTAATCTTTCTTTGGTAGCAAGATTATAAACAGTTTAGTAATAGTGAAGAATATACTATCGGTTAAAGATAATTCAAGCTTATGTGATTGTTACCTAGAATCAAACTTTCTTTCTCTACTTAAGGTATTAATTAGATATAATTAAGAGAGTTTGTTTGAGATTAGTCAAATTGATAGAATCTAGCTGAAACAACCTAAGAAAAGATTGGGGTAGTACGAGCTTGTGTGATATCTACGGTTGATAATTTTGATGAATGATTAAATATAAGATTTGGTAATTAGTTTGATTGATCATTTAATGGTGAAGAATGATCCTTTAACCCATTCTATCTCATTTTTTTTTTGTTATTTTATTTATTTGTGTTTATTTTTAGTTTTCTTTTATAAATAGAAAAACCCCTTAAAGACAATAGCGATTGATAGCTAGTGATTAGACCGTGTTATAATAAATGACTAAAAGACAAACTAATTAATTGATGCCAAATTTATAGTTAAAATGACGCCGTGGTTTTTGGCAAGAGAAAGAGCCTCATTAATGGCTAGGCCATTATGCTTCATATTTACACAAAAGCATTAAATGACTAAATTAATGGCCATATCTTCTGATGAATTCAGAGCCATGTTGGTGGCTTAAACAACATGTGTCGTCAGGAGCTTTGGCTATAAATAGCCATCAGCTCTAGCATCAAAGGCACACCAAAACACCAACCTTCTAAGGAGTGTTATCTTCTCTCTCCTAGTTTGTCTTGTTTCAGAAAGTTTTTTCAGTGGGAGAGAGAGTATTGAGTAGTGACAAGGGTTTTGGGTGAGAGTGTTTTTGGGTATAACTGGGCTTTGGGTTGTGAGTAAAATTTTTCAATGGCTCCTGTAACTACTTTCTTTGTTATAGTGAAATTTCCTCGTTACTCTCTGACCGTGGACGTAGGCTATCTTATATAGTTGAACCACGCTAAAATCTGTCTTATTTTGTCTGTGTTTATTTCACCATACAAGTAACATCACTAAATATTGTACATACATATGGCACTATTTATGTATATAGTACTATTCACAACTACAGTTACTATTCTTTATCGGTATTCTCGTATCAGTAGATCAATTCTTTGTGGGATCGACCCTTACTGCCATTGTACTAGGTAAAACTAGGATAGAAATAGGAAGGTTTATAAATTTTAATTTGATTGTGTTAATGACCACTGTCAATAATGCTTGGGATCCTACTTCTTATCCCACTTTCTTAATACCACCCGACGTGTGATTTGTAAGTATTTAATCGGTGAATATTACTAAACTTATTATTAGTGGCAATTGTTAATTCTCTAAATAAACCGTGACAAATCACATACTACGTTAGGTGGTATTAAAAAGTAAGATAAGAAGTGGGATCTAAGGCATATTCTGAATACTAATAATAGTCTTAATAAGTGGCTGTTAAGGGTGCCACTTGGAAATTAAAGTCATAATTAAGAATTATAACAATCTTATAATATGACAATCCAAACCTAACTTCAAAAATAAAATATAGTCTAGAATGTTATATTCGTCACTTTTCAATTTACAGCATAAAGTATTTCATAAAAATTAAACAAACAGATTAGGGTAAATATATATTTTAGGTCATTTTCGAGAAAAATTAAAGTGAGGGGGCTTAAGCCACCATAGGGCCAAGCTCCTTCCGTCCCTGTTCTTAAACATCTCCTACTTGCTAAAAGGTTACATCTGAGTATTTCAGTTGTGGATGGTTTTAAAAGTAATTTAGTTTGTTTGAACTTAATCGTTAGAAGAATCTAGTTTAATTTTGGGGGTTAATAGCACTGTTGGTCCCCAACATATTACAATTTTATTATATTAGTCCACAACCTTTTTTTTTGGGTTTTTTTTTTTTCTTGTGGTGGCATTCCAATATCTAATGTTTCTCTTTTTGGCACCATTAGTTCTTTTGGTAAATTCCATCTAAAATTCTATTAGAATTCATTTGAACGGGAGAAATTTTTCCATAATAATCCTTACTATTTCAATTATTTAGCTATTTGGACCCTAATATTTTCTTTAGCATTCATATTTCCGATTAATAATATTGTATCCACCACTCTTTCAGAAAATAAAATTGAAAGGCGGATATAAAAAATCAGTTCATTTAAGAATCAAATTAAAAAATATATATCATACTAACAAACTCAAGTTTATTCAAACTATAGTAACTGTTATGGGAAAACAATAATTGCCTTGCTAGTTTTAAAACTAAAAAGATTTCATATACACCTTTTTCTACTTGTCAAATTCGACAAAAAATTTACTATCACTACAAGAAAAATAGGATTTCACATCACTTTTTTAGTGAGGTCAAAAGTATATGATGTTGCCCACTGAAGCGACATCTATTTAGACATCGTATCTACGACGTCGCTTTCCTTGCGACGTGGTATGTTTACGATGTCGCTTTTCTGGTGATGTGGTGTATATATATATATATCACTTCATTTTTCTGGTGGCACATAAATATTTTACAGGGGATTTTTTTTTAAAATTCATTTAAACTCCCTACATTTCATTTACAAAAAATAGAATTACAAAGTCATCAAAAATATATACATACATATACTACCAGATCCACATACTTAAAAGTACAAGAATGTCTAATTAAAATTTAGTAACAAATTAAACTACTAATTGTAACGTATCATTAATCTAGAACTACTATCTAGTATGTTACATAATCTAAGTTAATAAATTTAGTAAAAAATAAGAACATCAATCTAAATGCTACATACATATCTATGATAAGTCATCAAGTGAAATAAAGGATAATTTTAACCAATATAATCCATAAGCTCTTCGACCCATTCTTCACGAACCGTATTTATGCAGTCTATCGTGTAGAAAGTTTGTACTTGAAACTATGCATTCAAAGAATAATAAATTTGTTAGCATATGAAATTTTATTTTAAAATACACAATATTATATGTTAAAATTTAACTTGTACATAAAATTGGTACCCTTGCAATGAGAAATGTATGAATGTTAGCTTGTTCAATGATCTTACTCATATAACATACATAGAAACTGCATTCTATATATGTTGGTTGTACGGGATATTATCTGCAAATAGAGAAAAGTACATAATATGCTAGAATAAATAGCCTATAATCAACAAATATAACAATAGTCCTTTTACATATCTTGAGTTATTCATAAACAGACCCATTTTGTCTATGTCTATTTGACATTTTAGATGCATTATACATTCAAAATTCTCTTTTGATTAAAATTAACAAGGAAATGAAATAAAAAATACAAATAGTAATATTGACTTACGTAAAATATTAGCAATAACTAGCTAATCATAAAAAACTTACTCTTTCATCGTGAGGAAAGCGCGGCAATTTCCTCACGAAAATTCAAGTTTAAAAGATCTAAATACTAAATATATTATTCAATACTTATAACTTTAATCAGATCCATTAATACTTTTTCCCGATAAAATTAGCATATTTTGAACCTCATGACCATACTAAATCTATTGCTTATAACTTCTATTAAATCCATTAGAAATAAGTGATCTCTTATCTTATTAATACTAAACTTATCAAAATCTCTATACTTAACACAAGGGTACATGATAATATTAGCATCTTTGCATTCTTCATATTAAATACCAAAAACTTCTCAAGTCTCTTCCTATACGCAATTGATAATCTACTCGGTAGCCTATTTCTTATTCATTCTAAACACAATAGAAAAGAGGAAATAATTTACCTAAAGTAAGTTCCATGAAAAGAAAAACTTAAACTAACATTGACCAATTAATTGCTAAACCTAACTAAATTTAGAACTTAAAAATGCATAACTCTCCCTTATTTCTATCTCCTATCAAATTTTTTGTATATAAAAAAAAAAAAAAAAAAATCAGAACAATATCAATATAAACAGTCACACACAATTATTTCATCCTTATATTACCATAATATGTTTTTCCAAAACTTAATCTCCTATATCAAACTTTTCAAAACTTATATACTTATATATAATATCATTTTTTTATGAAGAAATATTTGAGAACATACTTGAAATAATTAGTTTGAATCTGTAACGCCCCCTAGCTTAACCATATTGTCATATACAGCCAAACTAGGAAGTGTTATTCTTTCTTAAACTATATCTTTAGTTTTTATAAAAAAATGGGCAAATTTGAACATTCCAAACCTTTTAAACAAAAACAACTACATGGCATTTCTTGTTAAAAGTGTCTTTACAAAATGTACAATCAAAAGAGATTTTCACCAGTCTATTTTGCCATCAGCAGTAGTATTTACATTACACTAAAATAACACCAAACAAAAACGTCGCCCACGAGTCAAGCTTGTCCGCATCTATATAGTCATGGCGACAAAAGGCAAGCCAGGCAACCAGCTAGTCAACACCAAAATGTGCCTCCTCATCTGCATCACAAGACTAAAATGAGCTACAGCTCAATAAGTAAAAACTATGCATGCTTATGTATACTTTAAAATCTCATAAAGTTTCTATTGTACCCTTTTCTTTCATAACATTTGAGTCCATCTATTTTCCTTAAAAATATTCATAGTTGGGCCCTTTAGTACATTGCTAGTCCCGTAAGTCGATAGGTCGTGATAATATTAGGCAGAAACTCTGGCCAAGAGTAAAAATAAGGTGCGACTGTCGTATGAGGTTTTTAAAAACTCCTTCCCTCATCAAAGGGGCATCCCACACCGCACTAATATTGTCCTGCTTCAACGAGATACATCATAAGATCTGCAAGTTCCGCTTCAACGAGAGAGTCTGCATCAACAGACTTACCTACCCAGCTCCGACAGACTAGCAATTGCCATTAAAACTTATCTTATAAAATTAGTACAATAGTACTCACTTTTAAATACTCTGTAATGAAATTCTCAATTTGCATGCAAGATGTGCCATGCATATGCCATTTCATAACTTTTAAAAATAAGCAAGTTTCACATAATGGCACTCCCCATGTAATTCGTGTGACACAATTGTAAGTCTTTACTTACCTTGTGTCCTGAATAGAAATTGATAGTTGAAAGAGTCAACATCCTTTAGAGATTGGTGTGCTATTCACCTGTCATAATTTACTGTTATTCAAAATGCACATTTTGCTAAAAGAATGCATCAAGATACTCGAACAAGACTGAAATCAGAATTTTTACCAAATTAGGAAACTTGGTCTTAAAATGACTCAGAAGTGTATAAATCACTTAGAGCACCTAATAGTCAATAACTAGGATTGAAAAACTATTCAAAAGTGTTAAAATACGAATACTAGTTCATTAGTACAAAAATGATCCAAAATGGCACATAATCCTGTAAAACTAGTCCATTTGCCTCTAAATGGTGCCATTTTATTTTAAAAATATTTGGACAGCACCTCCTCTAGTTCTAGGACATTCCCACATGATTAAAATCATGGTTTTAAACCTGTAATAACATTTCACAAGCCAATTCCCCCATATACACATCAAAAGAAATATATAGGATAACATAAAAACACATTTGAAATCCTTTTCGGTTTAGATAGGTTTAAAACAATTTGTACACTTGTCTATGGCTATAAACAGCACCTAAATTAATGAAATAAATAATAGAATCCGTGACATATCCATTGTAAGGTTAGGAAATCAGATTACAAATATAGAAAACTTAATTTACTACACATAAAAACACTTAATTCCATAAATAGCAAACTTTAGGACTTTAGGTCTAACGTTAATCCTCCACTTAAATTTTATGTTTCCAGCAATATATAAGGATTCCTAGAACCATTATTCATCAAATAATAGCTTAGGTTTAAGAGCTAAAACAAAAGAAATTAACTATAAGTTTAAAATCCTACATAATGCTCACCTTGACTAGTTTGAGCTTTTTCTGAAATTCTTGCTTTCTACCTCTACCAAACTGATTCCCAAGGCTTAGAATTAGATTTTAGGACTCAAGAGGATCTGAAGGTACCATTATTTAAGTGGTATCAAGTGGAGAATTGAAATTAAAGAAAAAGACCTAGGAAGAAGAACTAGTAGAATTACCTTGACTAGTTTTGATCTATCTTACTTTCTAGAGCTCCAATTTGAGTTCTACCACTTGGAAACTCTTGGAAATGGTTAAGGGAAGTTGAGAGAAGTCTAAAACTGAGTTGGAGAGTCTCAGGTCGTGGCTGGAGAGAAAGAGAAAGCAAATGACCAGATTTGGTCTAAAAGTGATACTTAATGACTAAGAAATGGTATAACTTAAATTCTAAGGGGTATTTTGGGTATTTTGCTCATTTCTTTCCATGTGTCTAGCTCTAAAACATCCTTAACATAGTCACCACATTGCTGGTTACTCTTATACACCCAAGTGTAGACCAAAATGGTGAAACCTAGTTTAGGAAGTGAAATGTAGTCATACTTTGACTTATGATCCTATATGGCCAATCTTATTGCAATTTGGCGGATCCTAGCCCCATAACCAATTATTAAACATAAAAATAAGTCAATTACACTCCAATTAATGTGGCAAATATAGTATTAGCACTCAATTATTAGAATGCACAAAAACTACATTATGCGATTAAGCTTAATCTAAGCTAGATTAGTGCAATAAAACACAAATCAGTGTCGTGAATGCCATTTCGTGCTTATCTGGAGCCGACAAATAAAATGCTATAAATGAGTCCTAGACATTAAATTAAAGCTATTTGACGTGTTAAACGCACAGTGAATTCGGCTCTAAAAAGCGTAAAAATTGTATTTTACCGAAAAACTACTATTTGACCAAGTTATCAACAAAGGTTATCTTAATACATGTGCATATATTATTGCTTTCATAAATATTTTCTTTGTTCTTTTAGCACACCGAGCTCTCTCTCTGAGGGTATTGAACCTTTACACTGCATCAGGACACTTCAACAATCATTAGTGTAATAACATGTATGTAAATGCACAAAACATAATGAACGAGCATATTACTATGAAAATGGTATTAATGACTTCTAGATGCCTAATATGCAATTAGAATATATTTATTATTGGCTTAGTATGCATGTGAGAATCTCGGGCATCACAGAATATTATATAAAAATACCAAAGTTGAAGTAGTGATCAACACTAAACTTAAATGAAAACAAAATAACAATAAAAATATATCAAACTATAATATTTAAATATCATTATACGAACAATAATAATAAATCTGACTCAAAATTATTGTTAAGAAAAAAAATAAGAGAAATGCATATATTAATTAATAAACAACAACTTTGAGAACATATACCTCAAACAAATTGAAATTTTATACAAATCACCAAGTTTGAATTAATGGTCAATACCAAGTTTCAACTAAAACGTAAGAACAATAACTTATATGAAATTAAAAATTTAAACATTCGTATGGCAAAAGAAGTTAAAAAACGAGATTGAAAATTATAGGGGGAAAAAATGAAAAATACAAGTTTATCAAATATCCAACAAATTCAACACTTTCAACTGTGAAAAATTACAAGTAAAACAACAAACTCTACAAAATCAAAGAAGATATTTTTCAAAATACCTAAAATCTACAACTTAACGGAAAACAATATTTTTCTATCTAATAATCAGTAAAAAAAAACTAAGTTTAATACATGAATAATCCAATTAGTGAAAACGTGACCTAAAATAGTTAAAAGTACCTCAAATAGTCAGAAAAAATAGATATCTGTCATGGAGAGCCCCCACCATTGCGTTTGCAAAGAGAGAAATGAAGGCTTCTGAAATAGAAGCCCTAATTTAAAGAAAAAGTGACGTCGTAGATCTGCAACATTTCTTTTTAAGCGATGTCTTATCTTCATGTACGACGTCGCTTTTTAAGCGACGTCTTAGGTCGATTTTTTTCTATGTCGCACAGACATCAAAAAGCGACGTGAAACTTAGTGACGTCTTTGCCCCTTTTCTGTGGTAATGTATAGCTATTAAATTTTCATCTAAATATGAATAGTTATATTAAAAATAATTAATTATTTACCTAAACAATATATCAAATATGCTTGGAAATTTTTATAAATTTTTCCTTTTTTTAATGTTATTCTCAAAAAAAAACTACTTGTTTATGTGTAAAATATAATGTAATTAAGCCTGGAGATTTCATAGATTGCTTTTTTTATTTTTTGCCATGCGTTTTTACTATAATTATTTTTATTTTAGAAGATATCACTATAATGTTGATAAGAATTAGTGCAAAAAAATATTATTAATTAGAGATATGAATACCAAAAAAAAAAAAAAAAGACCAAATTGCTAAGCAATAGGGATCAATGGTGCAAAATTTTTCACATTGAATTCTAGTATAATCTTGGATGGAATATACCAAAAGGGCTAATGGTGCCAAAGAAAGAAACATTGCATAATTGAATGCCACAAAAAAAATAAAAAAGATTATAGCCAATATGTCAAAATGGTACTATATTGGGGACAAATAGTGCCATTTACCCTTACTTTTATGCAGCGTTGGATTTTTTGAGTAGTGTTAATTCTAGTACTTGTCGCTACTTCCTCGGAATGAGATTATCCATAGTGACATGTACTAGGTGGATTCTATTCATCTGTTTATTTCCTTTACTGTTTGAGCTAATAAAGTCCATCATTTTTCGTCAAAGGAAGAAAAATTAGTAGGCCAAAGCCAACTCGAAAGTCCCGAAGGTCTATGTTTGGTCTCATCAACTTCTGCTAGGACAATAACCAAATTTGTTCTTGTATTAACAATAGTTCCTGTTTATCAAAAAATAGGAAAAAAAAAAAAAAGCAATAGTTCCTCAAAATTTGTTTACCTAACCTTCCTTCCCGATGACTTACTTTGACTAGCTTTCTTCTCTCAAGAGTCTTGGACTCGTAATGTGAATTCAAGTTCAGTTTGAGAGAAAAATATGGCAGAAATCGTAGACGAAATAGGGAGTAGTAAATAATTTTAGAACGTTTACAGTCGTTGGAGTTTATTTTTTTTATTTTTTATTTTTCTCTTCGGTTGATTGCTTTGACATTTTGTTCCACATATTACTTAATTTGTCTTAATATTTTATGATAAAGTGGGAGACAGTTCTATCTTATATTGGGTAGGTATTATAGCATGAAGTCAATTATAGATTTTGTCCTTTGACAATAAGAATACTTTAGTTAAAGAGTTTAGTGGTTGGTGCGCACATTTGAAAATTGACTAATTGAAAACTTGAGGTTCATTGATGTTGGGGATAGTGGCGAAGACAAAAATTAACTTCAGAGTGGACACAAATAAAAATCAACATTTTACTTTAGATAAAGCCACTTATTATACAATAATTTATACACTAGCCGAATACTAGAAATGTAACATCCCCTAATTCCACACACATACGTATGGATATTTGTATAAATAATTAGTGAGATCATGAGACTCTACTCGACTTAGAACTAATAAAATAGTGAAAAATTAAAACCTTTTCAGCTTTCTAGAAATACAAATAAAAACTCTGTTGATAAGTTTATATAGTGTAACGTATACATATAAACACACTGAGAAAGTGGACCAATCGTATAAATATACATAATATACACACTCTCAAAATAGGTATAAAATCCTCTATCAGAAAATCACAGCGTCAAAATACTCATATACATAAGCTGCGGTCAGAAAGTCGGTGCTCTTCCTCTAAACTCACGTGCCATCAGTACCCTCTGCAATGTAAGAATATTTGTGAGTATAAAACTCAGTAAGTAACATAAGCAGATGCAAGGTGCATGTAACAGAGAACAAATTCATATGGTTGAGATCTCTGTGTATATTGCATTACTTGATAAGATCATGAATCGTATACTGAGTTACTCAGAGAACATATAACATATCATAAGCTATATGGAGGTCTCAAATCCCAGAAAATCCCATCTATGTACAGCAGAGGCCCACCTTATACCTCTGTCAAAGTATTCCCGAAGGAACTATAGTTTCCCTGAAAGGACCAGAGTGTTTCCGAAGGAACCATATCACATATTTGGGCACTGGCCTGCCACACTCTATTCACTAATATTCGTTAGGTAACATAAATACATCACGTGTTCATGTCTCATGCAAAGTAGAATGACAGATACATATATATACATATCCATAGATTCCACAGATTCATAGAAACAGAGAATTTCTTACATTATAAATGTGACGTTACTTACCTTAATTTTGAGCTTTTATGGGATTTCCTATGAGATACTTTTCATTCTAGGTACAATTGACTTGTCCTCGTTATTATTATTAAATAATTGATTCATACAAAATGCATGCTATAAAAATTATGGTTCCAAACACTGCTCAAAGAAGAATAAATTTTCATATATAAGAAGAACAAATAACAACTACATAAAATTTATATTGATTAGCAAGACATGCCTTTGCTTTATATAGATTATCATCACCAAAACTTAGCATTAGCAGGAAAATAAAATTTATTCTAATCAAAGATTAAGATAATTAGATAATGGAATAACTGAAAAAGAAAAAGCCAAACCTCCTGATTAATAGAAAGACCCCTCAAAACGTTGTTAAAAGCAAATCAATAAAAGACTCTAGTTCAAAACCAAATAGTATTTTAACTCTAGGATCAAAACAAATACATGTGCCAATTAATCTTTCCAGTTAATTCTTTCCCATATAAAGAAAATGTATAACAGTAAGTAAAAGTATTAAGAAGACACTCTGATTAACATATTTTCACTTCCTTATCTATGAAATTCTAGCTATAATGGAAATAATATAAAACTAATAATATGAGACTTCAACTAGTAAAACAAAAACTAGCTCTATATTTCTTAGATAAATTCCTTTTTACTTTTTTCTAATATTAATTGCATATAACCCCAGTTAAAACTCTACACTCATGTGTCTATAACTAGTACAAGAGAAACACATAACAGGGAAGAAATTAATTACATGGACATAGTAATTTCCACAAAGCTCCACTTAGGACTAAACTACACATACGTACAATATATATATATCCATGCAGATCAAACTTTAACTTCTAAAAAGAATTCTTAAGAGTCGGCTAGAAGAGAACCATGAATTATGGTACGAATATTTAAAGTAAAATATAATTATTCATCCAAGATACAAAATGTAGGCTCACATAAATAGGAATCCAACCATATAAGATAACATACATATATAAATTTACACATATAATAGATACAAATAAACAATTCATTTTTTCAAAGAAATAGAGATAGTTATCTTAGATATGTATTTAAAAGTCTGTACGTGAGTTATTCAAAATATTTTAGATAAAAAATTGCTTAGAGAAACTTCATATAATTATTTAAGAAAGAGTAGAAAATAACGAGTATGAAAATTTAGTTACAAAAAAAAAAGTACTCTGAATTTTGATTTTGTGTAATGGAATCTCGGGTAATAAATGAGAGAATTTTCTATATGGATTTCTTGCAAGTGGCTTAGGAGAGAATAGAGAGATTAATTAAAGAGAAAAAATATATTTCTAGTTGAGGGTAGAAAGAAGATATGATGCCTTGATGAATCTAGAATAAGCAATAATGCTATTTTTTTTTTAAAAAAAAAAAAAGTGGCCGACTTATTCATAGTCAGTTTCGTTTCGTCTCCTTTCTTTTTAAAACAAAAAAAAAAAAAAAAAAACAAAATCATGCTGAATTCTATAACATAAAAAGCATAAACAAGACATGTTTCAGATTATTATTCACATTTATTTTATACATAAAAGACAATGAATAACTAAACAAATAACTAATTATTGTCTAGAATAGTTAATTTATATATACATATATACATTTTTTACCAACTTACAAAAGTATTAATAAGGTTATCTTTATATATGAAGAAATTATAGGCAAGCTCAAAATAATAAGGAGTCGTGTATATATGTATTTTGTCATGCTTTGAGAAAAAAAAATCAATCAATTTAATATGTGGCAATATGCATTCTATAACGTTATCAAATTAAGACATATCAAACCCGTACCAAAGAGTTTGTCTCGAGCATTTCACTGTAAAATTACTTAGAAAACAGTCGTTAATAGTTACAATATTATTTTGAGCTTGCCTATAATTCTCTCATATATACAGATAACGTTATTAACACTTTTGTAAGTTAGTAATAAATGTATATGTGTGTATATGAATTTAACTATTCTAGACAATAAGTAAATCTGGCGTCTCTATATACATATATATGTGTATATGTAAGGAATGCATATTCTTTCATCTTTTAAATTTCCACTATTTTATTAGTTTTAAGTCGAGTAGCGTCTTCCAATCTCACTAATTATTTATACAAATATCCTTACATTCGTGTGTAGAATTGGGGGATGTTAAATTGGTATTAGAGCATCTATTTTTAAATGATTCTGAAGACTACTTATATACACAAGTCCGGAAGGAAAAGAAGCCTCACTCCTATGTAAGTGTTTGATATGCATTTTGATATCTATTATAACTTTTAACTGTATTGCATATTCTATTAATAATTATTATTGACTATAATTGGAGCGATGGATTCTGGGTGTTAGGATATCAGTTTGGTGACTACTCGGGGTCAAGATAAGGTCGACAGGGTTGCATCTTCTTCACAGGGTGGTAATCAAGTTAAACAACTAGCTTCATTGATACAAAATATATTGGATCAGCATATGAGACAAGAAAATAAACTTAACCCACCACCACCGCTACCTCAAAAGAGGCAGGATGCCAGTGAAAGTACTGGGAAAGATTTAGGAAACTCCAGCCTCGGACTTTTAACGATGGGATTGATCCAATATATGCTGAGCAGTGGATTAGGACCACTGACCGTATGCTGGCTTATGCCAAGGTTCCTGATGAAGATAAAGTCCCTTGTGCTAGTTTTATGCTGAGACATCATACTATTCATAATGTCACTACTATGACCTAGGAGAGGTTTAGAGAGTTGTTTTATGGGAAGTACTTTACAGACGCTTTGAGAGCTTGCAGGAGGGTAGAGTTTGCTAATTTGAAACAGGGAGAGACGACTATTGCAGAATATATCTACAAGTTTGACAAGTTATCACGATATGTACCTCACATGATTGCCATTAATGAGCTTAAGGTAGATCAGCTTATGCAAGGTCTGAGGAAGACTATTGTTAGGGATTTGAAATCAGGTGGAATTCTTGGTGTACCATTTGCTCAGATTGCAAACAGGGCATTGAATACTGAGCATGCAGAGAGAAATATTTTAGATAAGGAAAAGATTAGGAGAGAAAGATCTAGAGAGACGTAAAGGAGTTTTAGACCCAGTTTTCAGGGAAATAAAGGAGGACACATTCAAATTCAACATCCTCAGGATATGAAAAGGAAGGGACTCCAACTCAACAGACCGACTGATCAAGGTAAGCATCCCAGGACTAACTAATGGACTACTACTACTATACCACCTTACCCATCATGTGGGAAAAATCATTCTGGAGAGTGTCGTAAGGGTGCAGAGTTATGCTACAAATATGGTAAAATTGGTCATTTTATTAAGAATTGCCCTGAAATGAAAAACGATTAGAAGAAACCTGGTGGTAGGCTCTATGCTACGACTGAGACAGTTGTTGGAGACGAGATTGAGATAGACCCATTTGTTAGCACATGTGAGATATTTATTTCTTGCATTATACCTCATGCATTAATAGATTCAAGATCCACACATTCACATACATCATTAATATTTGTGAGGAAATTGGGTCGTCCTATGGACCAAATAAGTTCTCCATTTGGTATCACGCTTTCTTCTGGAGAGGTTATATATTCAGACAAAATTTTGAGAGCTTGTCCTATTATAGTGGATGATAGAGAATTATTTGTAGACTTGATTATGCTTGATATGAATGATTATGAGATTATTTTAGGTATGGATTGGCCATCGAAGTATTGTGCTAAGATTGATTGTAGAAAGAGGATTGTAACTTTTTATCCTCAAGATGCTGATCAATTTATACTTATGAGTACTCAAAGTAAAGCAAAGTTTCCCTTGATCTCAGCTATGAAAGCTCAAAAATCATTAGAAATATATTATATAGGATATTTGGTTAGTATTGCTGATACATCTATTGAACAGAAATTGAGACCAGAAGATGTACCAGTTATGCAGAATATCCTGTATGTGTTTCAAGAAGATTTATCCGGTTTACCACCTGTAAGAGAAATTAATTTTGCCATTGATTTGGTACTGTAGCATCCCCCGATCCCACACACATACGTAGGGATATTTTTCTAAGTATTTAATGAAATCGGGAGACATTATTCGACTTAGAACTGATAAAATCGGAGAAAAAAAAAATCTAAACTTTGTAGGAGAAAACGGAAAACTCTACTCATAATTATACATACTCTGATGCATACATATATACACCCTGGCAAAGTGGGCCTCTCATAAAATATACATAATGTATACACACTCAAAACAGATACAAAATTCTCAGTCAGAAAATCACAGCGTCAAAATGCTCATATACACAAGCCACGGTCGGAAAGTCAGCGCTCCTCCTCTAACTTACGTAGCATCAGTACCCTTTGCAATGTAAGAATATTTGTGAGTATAAAACTCAGTAAGTAACGTATGCAAATGCAGAGTGCACATGACAGAGAACAGATAATCATATGATTGGGATCCCGGTATATTTTGTATTGCCTGACAAGACCGTGAATTGCATACTGAGCCACTTAGAGAACATATAACATATCATTGGCTATATCGAGTTCTCGAGCCCCAGAAAATCCCCTCTGTGTACAGTAGAGGTCCACCCCATACCACCGTCAGAGTGTTCCCGAAGGAACCATAGTGTCCTCGGAAGTACCAGAGTGTTCCCGAAGGAACAAGAGTGTTCCCGAAGGAACCATATCACATATTTGGGCGCTGGCCCGCCACACCCTATTCACCAATGCTCATCAGGCAATATAAATACATCACGTGTGCATGTCTCATACAAAGCAGAATGACAGATATATATGTACACATATTCACAGATTTCATATTTACAAATTCTACAAATTCATAGAAACAAATAATTTCTTACATTGCAGGTGTGACGTTACTTACCTCAGTTTCTGGACTTTCATCTGATTTTCTGTGAAATGCTCTCACTCAAGGTACGTTTGATGTGTCCCTATTATTATTATTATTATTTAAGATAATATGAATATGCTTGTAATACCAAAAATTTTAGCTTGAAATTTACAAATTTACAATTTGTTTTTAAACAAGAGAATACAAAACACCAATATAAGGACTAAAAATGCTCTATGATTAATCCATTATAGGATTAGTTTAAAGCTCTTGATTTCTATTTAACAATTACAACCTCATTAGGCACAAACCAAGAAATTTAGACTAAATAAATTCTAAAGTTGACAATAGAAATAAATTGAATTTCTTTTATACACATGTGTGAACCTGTAATGACTTTTATTCCCTTAAATATCAATATATATTTATACGCAAAAATTAGGGACATAAAATGGTGAGAGATACAGCCTTATACCTAACAGATGTTAACTTAATTGACTTTGACAAAACCACCAATAAATTGACTAGCCATAGCAACATAAAAAAAATCTAAGTACAACGTCACGTATAGTATAATTTGGAAATTAATCATAAAAGAATTATCTTCCTAGAATAATATATCTCTCATATAGATATCTAATATGTATACACATATATAAGACCCTAAGATAAGTCTCAAGATCGGATTTACCTACATATAAGGTAATTAATAACACAATGAGTAATTTAACCAAACCATTAATATAAAAATTCACTTGTCTCTAATCATATAAGTGTATTCTGTCAATAAATCGCTTTGAAATCACAAAACATAGATAATAGAATAGAATAAACATTCCGAACCAAATAATACCTATTGCAATACGTTGATTTAAAAGTATTAATTAATGAAAGTTCTCTAATAGTTCAACAGAAATCTCTTCCTTATAATCCTCACAGAGTTCAAAAAGAAATATTATAATTTGATGGAATCAAGGGAGGTTACACATGTATATATGTATGAAATTATTAACAAAAGTTATAGGCATAAGAATAATACCTTCCAAGTATTCTCAAAAGTAGAAAGCACATGAGTCAACTTTTAGAAAAATATATAGTAGCATATTAATATCTCTATGGAAGTAAGATATATGGAGAGATATAGTAAGAGGAGAGTTTACAAACGGTGAAGTGCAATACTTCACGAAATAAAGAATACCAATTTTAATACCACCTTTTAATTGCTGACTTAGACAAAGTCGGTTGGTCAAAATGTTTAGATAATTATCTTATTTTGTTTTATTATTATTATTATTTTTTATAGATATGTACTTATAGCTTATAAAATGATACTCTATCAATTTTAAGTAAATATATGTTATAATTTATAGTATAAAATGTACAAATCCCTTGTATTCACAATGGAGCTTAAAAAAAAATAATTTTCAAGTGTACACATTATCAAATAAAATAAAAAGAATATTGAACCACTTAGAGAAATATTATGAAATAACTTATCTAATTTAATCAAGTATTTTCTAATCAAGTAATAAGCTAGAATAATCTTCTTTTTTTTTTTTGACAAAATAATAATCTTTCTAACTAACACAACATACAGAAAAATTAGCGACTTCTCTAAGCAAGTATTTTCTAATTAAATAGTACAAAAATAATTATCTAAAGGTAGTAATTTGATGCATGTTAAATTTGTACCAATGAGTATTTTTAGAGCATTTCACTGCAAATTATCTCAAACCATAATAAAGGTTAATAATCATAATAATTTAAAATCAAAACTTATAGGAGTATGCAGACGTGGTAGTAATATAAATGAAAATGCATGTAGTCATGTTATTATTGGCTCTCTAATTATGTGAAGAACTAGGTGTCATTTGGGGATTCAAGATATCACAATCCTCCCCTCCTTATAAAAATTTCGTCCTCGAAATTTGCTTACCGAATAACTCTGGATATTGTTTTCTTATTTCGTCTTCCCATTCCCATGTAACTTCCTCTACAGAATGACTTTGCCATAGGACTTTTACTAGAGGAATTTTCTTGTTTCTCAATTCTTTCTCCTTTCTATCTAGAATCTGAACTGGACGTTCCTCATAGCTTAATTTTGGATCTAACTCAAGTAGCTCCTGGCTAAGAATATAGGATGGATCTGATACATACTTCCTTAACATTGAAACATGGAAGACGTTATGCACACTTGATAACTCTGGGGGCAATGCAAGCCTATAAGCGACACTCCTAACTTTCTTGAGGATTTCATAAGAACCAATAAATCTCGAGCTCAACTTTCCTTTCTTTCCAAATCTCATTACACCTTTCATAGGGGAAACCTTAAGAAATATTTTATCACCAACAGAAAAGTGTAAGGGTCGACGTTCTGGATCTGTATAAAACTTCTATCTACTTTGAGTTGCTACCATACGTTTTCTGATTTTCTCAACTGCCTCAGCTGTATCTCTAACAATATCAGGACCCAAATAATGTCTCTCTCCAACCTCATCCCAGTGAATTGGAGATCTACATTTCCTACTATACAACATCTCATAAGGTGCAACACCAATCGTCACTTGAAAGCTGTTATTATAGGAGAACTCAATCAGTGGCAGGTAATGGTTCCATAACCCTTGGAAATCCATGACACAAGCTCTGAGCATATCTTCTAATATCTGAATAGTCCTCTCGGCCTGACCATCTATCTGAGGATGGAACGCAGTACTAAATTTCAATTTAGTTCCCAAAGCTCATTGTACACTCTCCCAGAACTTTGAAGTAAATCTGGCGTCTCTATCTGAGATTATGGAAACTAGAATTCCATGAAGTCTAACAATCTCCTTAATGTACAATGTAGCAAGTTTATCCATAGAATAGGTCATAAAAATTGGAATAAAATGAGCTACTTTAGTATGTCTATCAACTATAACCTAAATTACATCCTGACGAGATACTATCTTTGGTAACCCAACCACAAAATCCATCGCGATCTCCTCCCATTTCCACTCAGGTAATTGGAGTGGTTGTAGCTCTCCTGCCTGTCTTTTGTGCTCAGCCTTAATCTGCTGACATGTTAGACAACGTTCAACAAACTTGAAAATATCATTTTTCATTCCTGCCCACCAGTAAAGAGTTTTCAAATCATTGTATATTTTAGTAGTACCTGGATGGACTGAGTATGGAGTATTATGTGCTTTGTTAGAATTTTCTCCTTGATATTTTTGTCATCTGGTACACAAAGTCTACCTTGAAATCTGATAACCTCTTCAGCAGAAATACTGAAATCTGTTTTTTTCCCTAATTCTGCTGTTTCTTTGTGTCCAATCAACTCAGGATCTTCCTTCTGGCCCTGTATAATCCTATCTAATAGAGTGGACTATAATGTCAAAGCACATAATTTACCAGTGATCAACTCAATGCCTGATCTGTATAAATCTTCCTGCAAAGGTTTCTCTAGTTCATGTAAAGCTGCCAAACTACCAAATGATCTTCTGCTGAGTGCATCCGCCATAACATTGGCTTTTTCTGGATGATAACTAATGTCACAATATTTACCAATTCTAGCCAATGTCTTTGTCTCATATTTAGTTCTTTCTGAGTGAACAAATATTTCAAACTTTTGTAATCAGTAAAAATTTCACAATGTACTCCATATAGGTAATGCCGCCAAATTTTTAATGCAAACACCACTGCTACCAATTCTAAATCATGAGTAGGATAGTTGCGTTCATAATCCTTCAGCTGTCTTGAAGCATAAGCAATAACTTTTTTACTTTGCATAAGAACACATCCCAGACCTTGTTTCGAAGCATCACTGTATATAACAAATCCCTCAGTGCCTAAAGGTATGGTCAGGACTGGTGCTGAAATTAATCTTTGCTTCAATTCCTAAAAACTCTTTTCACACTCATCAGTCCACATGAACTTGTTACTCTTCCTGGTCAACTGTGTAAGTGGCATAGCCATCTTAGAGAATCCCTCAACAAACCTTCTGTAATAACCAGCCAAACCTAGAAAATTTCTGACCTCTGTAATGTTGGTAGGTCTAGACCAATTATTAACTGCCTCAACCTTGGTAGAGTCAACAGAAATCCCATCCTGAGAAACAACGTGATCAAGGAATGATACTTTTTCTAAATAGAATTCACATTTCTTGAATTTAGCATATAGCTCTTTCTCTTTCAGTATTCGAAGGACGATTCTCAAATGCTCTTTATGCTCTTCCCTAGATCGTGAGTACACCAGAATGTCATCAATGAATACAATAACAAACTTATCTAGGAATTCCTTAAATATCCAATTCATCAAGTCTATAAATGTTGCAGGAGCATTGGTCAGACCAAATGGCATCACCAAAAATTCATAATGGCCATAGCGAATCCTAAAGGTAGTCTTCAGAATATCTTCTTCTCTGACTCTTAACTGATGATAACCAGATCTCAAATCAATCTTAGAAAATATAGAGGCACCCTGTAGTTGATCAAATAAATCATCGATACGAGGTAGGGGACACTTGTTTTTAATAGTCACTTTGTTAAGTTCTCTATAGTCAATGCACAATCGTAGAGTTCCATCTTTCGTTTTCACAAATAAGACTGGTGCACCCCATGGTGAAAAACTAGGACGTACAAATCCTTTGTCTAGCAATTCCTGTAATTGAGTCTTTAACTCCTTTAACTCTGCTGGCGCCATCCTATAAGGTGTCTTAGAAATAGGTGCAGTACCTGGTACCAAATCAATAGCAAAGTTAATTTCTCGTATAGGTGGCAAACCTGGCAAATCCTCCTGAAATATATCTAGGAAATCTCGCACAACTAACACATCTTCTGGTTTCAGTTTCTACTCAACATATGTATCAACAATACTGGCCAAATATCCTGTACCACCTTTTTCTAATAATTTCTGAGCTTTCATGGTAGAAATCAAAGGAAACTTGGTTTTATATTGAGTACCCTTAAGTATAAAATGGTCAGCATTAGGAGGATAAAATGTCACAATCTTCTTTTTACAATCAATCTTAGCACAATACATCGATAGCCAATCCATACCCAAAATAATCTCATAATCATTCATATCAAGCATAATCAAGTCTGCAAATAATTCTCTATCATCAACCATCAAAGCACAAGCTTTCAAAATTTTGTCCGAGTACATAACCTCTCCAGAGGGAAGTGTGGCACCAAATGGAGTACTCATCTGATCTACAGGACGATCCAATCTCCTCACAAATGTTAATGATGCATGTGAATGCGTGGATCCTGAATCTATTAATCCATGAGCTATGATGCCAGAAATAAATATCTCACCTGTGATAACAGATGGGTCTACCTCAGTCTTATCTCCAACAACTGCCTCAGCCATAGTATACAGCCTCCCACCAGGTTTCTTCTGATCATTTTTCATTTCAGGGCAATTCTTAATAAAATGACCACTTTTACCACATTTATAGCATAACCATGCACCCTTACGACACTCTCCAGAATGATTCTTCCCACATGATGGGCAAGGTGGTATAGAAGTAGTGGTAGTCTGCTGATCAGTCCTAGGACACTTACCTTGATCAGGTCGGGTGTGTTAAGTTGGAGCTCCCTTCCTTTTCATATCCTGAGGATGTTGAAATTGAATTTGTCCTCCTCTATTTCCCTGAAATCTGGGTCTGAAACCCCTTTGCATCTCTCGAGCCTGTCTCTCTCTCCTAATCTTTTCCTCATCCAAAACATCTTTTTCTGCTTGCTCAGCATCTAATGCCCTGTCTGCAACCTGAGCAAATGGTACTCCTCGAATTCCACCAGATTTCAAATCTCTCATAATAGTCTTCCTCAGACCTTACATAAACTGATCTACCTTAAGCTCATTAGTGGTAACCATGTGAGGTGTATATCGTGATAACTCATCAAACTTACGGATGTATTCTACAACAGACATCTCTTCCTGCCTCAGATTGGCAAACTCAACCCTCCTGCTAGCTCTCATGGCATCGGTAAAGTATTTTCCATAAAATAACTCTCTAAACCTCTCCCAGGTCATAGTAGTGATATCAATATTCAGGAACCTTGGAATCAGCGTGATGTCTAGATGCATAAAACTAGCACAAGCAACTTTATCTGCCTCAGGAACCTTGGAATCAGCCAGCATGCACTCAGTGGTCCTAATCTACTGCTCAGCTTGTATTGGATCAACCCCACCATCAAAAGTCGGAGGCTGGAGTTTCCTGAATCTTTCCCCAGCACTTTCACTCGCATCCTGCCTTTGTTGAGGTGGCGGTGGTGGAGGATCAGGTTGATTTTCTTATCTCATACGCTGCTCTAATATATTCTGTATCAAAGAAGCTAACTGTTCAACCGGATTAACACTCTGTGAAGAAGATGCACCCCCGTCAATATTATCTTGACCCCGAGTAGTCACCATACTAATATCCTGACACCTAGAATCCATTGCTCCAATTATAGCCAATAATATTCATTACCAGAATATGAATGCAAATAAAAAAAATTATTATAGATATCAAATCTATATTAAATACTTACAAAGGAGTGAGGCTTCCTTTCCTTCCCGACGTGTGTATATAAGCGGTCTTCAGAATCATTTTAAAAGCACAAGCTCTGATACTAACTGTAGCATTCTCCGATCCCACACACATACGTACGGATATTTTTATAAGTATTTAGTGAAATCGGGAGACATTACTCGACTTAGAACTGATAAAATCGGGGAAAATAAAAAAAAAAATCTAAACTTTGTAGGACAAAAAAGAAAACTCTACTCATAATTATACATACTCTAATGCATACATATATACACCCTGGCAAAGTGGACCTCTCACAAAGTATACATAATGTACACACACTCAAAATAAATACAAAATTCTCAGTCAGAAAATCACAACGTCAAAATGCTCATATACACAAGCCACAGTTGGAAAGTCGGCGCTCCTCCTCTAACTCACGTAGCATCAGTACCCTCTGCAATATAAGAATATTTGTGAGTATAAAACTCAGTAAGTAACGTATACAAATGTAGAGTGCACATGACAGAGAACAGATAATCATATGATTGAGATCTCAGTATATATTGTATTGCCTGACAGGACCGTGAATTGCATACTGAGCCACTCAGAGAACTTATAACATTTCGTGAGCTATATGGAGGTCTCGAGCCCCAGAAAATCCCCTCTGTGTATAGCAGAGGTCCATCCCATACCGCCGTCAGAGTGTTCCCGAAGGAACCATAATGTCCTCGGAAGGACCAGAGTGTTCCCGAAGGAACCAGAGTGTTCCCGAAGGAACCAGAGTGTTCCCGAAGGAACCATATCACATATTTGGGCACTGGCCCGCCACATCCTATTCATCAATACTCGTCAGGCAATATAAATACACCACGTGTACATGTCTCATACAAAGCAGAATGGCAGATATATATGTACACATATTCACAGATTTCATATTCATAAATTCTACAAATTCATAGAAACAAATAATTTCTTACATTGCAGGTGTGACGTTACTTATCTCAGTTTGTAGACTTTCACCTGATTTTCTATGAAATGCTCTCACTCAAGGTACGTTTGACGTGTCCCTATTATTATTATTATTATTTAAGATAATATGAATATGCTCGTAATACCAAAAATTTTAGCTTGAAATTAACAAATTTACAATTTGTTTTTAAACAAGAGAATATAAAATACCAACATAAGGACAAATAATGCTAGATGATTAATCCATTATAGGATTAGAAGAAGACTCTTGATTTTTATCTAACAATTAAAACCTCAGTAGGCACAAACCAAGAAATTTAGACTAAATATATTCTAAAGTTGACAATAGAAATAAATTGAATTTCTTTTATACACATGTGTGAACCTGTAATGGCTTTTATTGCCTTAAATATCAATATATATTTATACGCAAAAATTAGGGACGTAAAATGGTGAGAGATACAGCCTTATACCTAACAGATATTAACTTAATTGACTTTGACAAAACCACTAATAAATTGACTAGCCATAGCAACATAAAAAAAATCTAAGTACAAAGTCACGTATAGTATAATTTGGAAATTAGTCATAGAAGAATTATCTTCCTAGAATAATATATCTCTCATATAGATATCTAATATGTATACATATATATAAGACCCTAAGATAAGTCTCAAGATCGGATTTACCTACATATAAGGTAATTAATAACACAATGAGTAATTTAACCAAACCACTAATATAAAAATTCACTTGTCTCTAATCATGTAAGTGTATTCTGTCAATAAATCTCTTTGAAATCACAAAACATAGATAATAGAATAGAATAAACAATCCAAACCAAATAATACCTATTGCTATATGTGGATTTAAAAGTATTAATTAATGAAAGTTCTCTAATAGTTCAACGAAAATCTCTTCCTTGTAATCCTCACAGAGTTCAAAAAGAAATATTATAATTAGAAGGAATCAAGGGAGGTTACACATGTATATATGTATGAAATTATTAACAAAAGTTATAGGCGTAAGAATAATACCTTCTAAGTATTCTCAAAAATAGAAAGCACGTGAGTCAACTTTTAGAAAAAGATATAGTTGCATATTAATATCTCCATGGAAGTAAGATGTTTGGAGAGATATAGTAAGAGAAGAGTTTATAAATGGTGAAGTACAATACTCCACGAAATAAAGAATGCCAATTTTAATACCACCTTTTAATTGCCGACTTAGACAAAGTCGGTTGGTCAAAATGTTTAGATAATTATCTTATTTTATTTTATTATTATTATTATTATTTTTATAGATAAGTACTTATATCTTATAAAATGGTACTCTATCAATTTTAAGTAAATACATGTTATAATTTATAGTATAAAATGTACAAATCCCTTGTATTCACAATGGAGCATAAAAAAAATAATTTTCAAGTGTACACATTATCAAATAAAATAAAAAGAATATTGAACCACTTAGAGAAATATTATGAAATAACTTATCTAATTTAATCAAGTATTTTCTAATCAAATAATAAGGCAGAATATTCTTCTTTTTTTTTTGACAAAAAAATAATCTTTCCAACTAACACAACATACAGAAAAATTAACGACTTCTCTAAGCAAGTATTTTCTAATTAAATAGTACGAAAATAATTATTTAAAGGTAGTAATTTGATGCACGTTAAATTTGTACCAATGAGTATTTTTAGAGCATTTCACTGCAAATTATCTCAAACCATAATAATGGTTAATAATCATAATAATTTAAAATCAAAACTTAAAGGAGTATGCAGACGTGGTTGTAATATAAATGAAAATACATGTAGTCATATTATTATTAGCTCTCTAATTATGTGAAGAACTAGGTGTCATTTGGGGATTCAAGATATCACAGGTACTAGGTACTGTACCTATTTCTAAGACACCCTATAGGATGGTGCCAACAGAATTGAAGGAGTTAAGGAGTTAATTACAAGATTTACTAAAAAAAGGATTTATACATCCTAGCTTTTCACCATGGGGTGCACCTATTTTATTTGTAAAAAAAAAAAGGATGGAATCATGCAATTGTGTATTGACTACAGGGAAATTAATAAGGTGGCTGTTAAAAATATGTATCCTTACCGCGTATTGACGACTTGTTTGATCGACTACAGGGTGCTTCTATATTTTCAAAAATTGATTTGTGGTCTGGTTATCATCATTTGAGAGTCAGAGAATAAGATGTTCCAAAGACTACCTTTAGAACTCGGTATGGATATTATGAGTTTTTAGTGATGCCATTTGGTCTATCCAATACTCTTGTAGCATTTATGGACCTAATGAATAGGACATTCAAGGAATTTCTAGATAAGTTTGTTATTGTGTTCATCGATGATATTTTAATATATTCACGATCTAAAGAAGAACATAGAGAGAATTTGAGAATCACTTTTCAGATACTGAAGTAGAAGGAGTTATATGCTAAATTCGAGAAATGCGAGTTCTGGTTAGAAAAAGTATCATTCCTTGGTCACATTGTTTCCCAGGATAGGATTTCTGTTGATCCAACTAAGGTTGAAGTAGTTAATAATCTGTTTAGACCTACCAATATAATAGAGGTCAGTAGCTTTCTGGGTCTGGCTAGTTATTATAGAAGGTTTGTTGAGGAATTCTCTAAGATAGCTATGCCACTGATATAGTTCATCAGAAAGAGTAACAAGTTTATATGGATTCATGAGTATGAGAAGAGTTTTCAATAATTGAAGCAGAGATTAATTTCTGCATCAGTCCTGACTATACTTTTAGGTACAGAGGGGTTTGTAATTTACAGTGATGCATCGAAACAAGAGGTTTAGGTTGCATTCTCATGCAAAATGGAAAAGTTATTACTTAGGCTTCTAGACAACTAAAAGACTATGAGCGCAACTATCTTACACATGATTTAGAACTCACGGTAGTAGTATTTGCATTAAAGATTTAGCAACATTATCTATATGGTATTCATTGTGAAATTTTTACTGATCACAAAAATTTGAAATATTTGTTTACTCAGAAGGAACTAAATATGAGGCAACAACGTTGGTTAGAATTAGTAGAAGATTATGATTTTGACATCAGTTATCATCTAGGGAAAGCCAATGTTGTTGCGGAAGTACTCAGTAGAAAATCATTTGGTAGTTTGGCAGCTTTACATGAGTTAGAGAAACCTTTACAGGAAGAGTTATGCAGATCAGGTATTGAATTAATCACTAGTCAATATTCTGCTATGACTTTATAATCTACTTTATTAGACAGAATTAAATAAGGCTAGAAAGAAGATCCTGAGTTGATTGGACATAAAGAATTAGTAGAGTCAGGGAAATAGTCAGATTTCAGTATTTCTGCTGAATGAGTAATCAGATTCGAGGGTAGACTTTGTGTACCAGATGACAGAAATATCAAGGAAGAGATTCTTACAGAAGCATACAATACTCCATATTCAGTCCATCCAGGTACTACAAAAATGTACAATGATTTGAAGAATTATTAATGGTGGCCACCAATGAAGATAGAAATTTTCAAGTTTGTGGAGCATTACTTAACATGTCAAGAGTTTAAGGCTGAGCAAAAGAGACTAGAGGGAGAGCTACAACCACTTTTGTTACCTGAGTAGAAATGGGAAGAAATTGTTATGCTAAATACATATACGTAAAATTACCACAAGTGCACGAGTCATAATCAAGTAATAAAGTGATAAGTATAGAGTTGTCGACTCCACGAGGAATTGTATGTTAAATTATCGTTAATTACCAGAATTATCGTAACCTAACTTTATCTAGGCAACCAAACTAAGTGAATTTATAATTAAATGAATACAAATAAAAATATGAAAACTCAATGCACAAATATACTAGGAGATTGAATTCACCTAACTATCAACTATTTCTTTTGATTATTAATTGCATTCTAATCAATTATTCCAAGTTTATAAGCCAAGAATCTGAAGATATTTCTACTCCTTCTCTTGAGTGCCAAGTGAAATCATTCTTAAATCCCAGTTCTAATATCTCTATTCAAAACTTAGAAATTAAGAATTCATCTACTTTGATCATGACTTTAAAGGAATTATAGGTTTTCTCGAACTCTACAAAATCCTCAGCTAAACTATCTCATGGTTGTTTCTAAAATTCTTTCTTTCAGATGCCAAATTCTAGAAACCAATTCATCCAACTAGTAGCTAATTAGTTGAGTAGCAATAAGTATAGAATAACTTAAATAAATTCAAGAACAATATCAATGAATATATTAGAAATCAAGACATAGAATCAAAATTTAAGCTACATCATTCTCCAAGCATATAACAATTAGTTCAACATAGGAAAATCCAATACTAATTTCAACAAGAATTTCATACATCTAAATATATTCAATAATCAAGCATAATATAACATTCAAATAAAATTAGGGTGAGAAAGAGGAAGAGAAAACTCTTTTGTGGAGATAGAACTTCAAGTCTTCAATCTCTTCAAGCCACTCTCTCAAGCATCCTCCCCAAGAATTTTAGCTCCAAGCTCTTCCCTCTCTATGATTTTTGAGCTCTCAAGTTTGTGTTTTCTCTCCAAATCTCCACACTTAAAATGGAGGCCTAAGGATATATTTAAGGGGCTCTAAGCTGACCTAGGCTGGGTGGAATGTCAACCATTCGATCAGATGGTATCAAGGGTCTAGATTAGCTCTAAAAGCTCGCTAAAAATACGCTACCGGATGCTATGTAGTGCCACGGCGCTCCTTGGCAAGCGCCGTTGCACTATAGCCTCTGGAACTCAGTTTTCTAGGTAGCGCCACGGCGCTACTATTATAGTGCCATGGCGTTCTCGACTCTGGAACTTAGCACGATAACTTTTCTTCCTAGGGGCGTCATTTATTCGTTTTAGCTCTGTTTTGCCTGATTTTCATTGCGTTGCATCCGTATCGGACTCAACTTTCATTCTAAATATTTAAATATCCATATTTATCACCAATTGTTCTTGATTCTCATTTATTCATAAGAAGTACAAAAACAAAGCAAAAAGACATCAAATCGACAAAAATACTTGAGAACTTACAATTATTTGAGTTGAATAATATTTGATTTGTGAGTGAATTAATCCCTCGTCAAATACCCCCAAACTCGAATATTTACTTATCCTCGAGTAAAACAAAACAAGAAAAGGAATAGCAAAATACAAATCAAGTACTAAAGACATAAATGACAAAGTGTGAGTTTTGCATCAAATCAAAAATCGTGCAAGTATCTCTGAAGTCATAAAATGGTCCAAGCTCAAATAAAATGCAAACGTTGAGATTATCTAGATTTTTAACTTCAAGCATTAATTTAACTCCACTCAAGACTCTCAGTGTGTAAGTGTGTGTAAAATCAATATCACTTAATAAAATGAACTTCAGATAGACTTGTGTGTTTTGATAGATAATGAAATATCTCTACATATTGCAATTTAGAACTACCATATGCCCATTTTTCATATTGCTCTCCACTAATATATGTTAGTATGTCATCAAGGATTACAAGGTCTTTCATTAAGCTTGTAATGTCGGCTTGGGCAAAGGTAAGATAACTTTAGAAATATTTGAGGTTCAAATCACCCTTAAGTACATTAATCTTATATCTTTATAGAGTTATTCCTTGGTACACCAAATAGCACTCCCACACTTCTTTTCAACTAAACTTCTCTTCTATCAATACTCCACCAAACACTTATTTATAATTTTTTTTTCACTTCTTTTTTTTTTTTAAACAAAAGATAAGAAATATGACAAAAGGATGAAAATCAAAAACTTCTCCTCCAAACTCAAAATTAATATTGTCCTCAATGTTGAAAAACAAAATAGAGGGTAAGGATACAAATTTTCACCTAATTATTCCCCTTTTTTTTTTTTCTTTCGCTTTTTTTTTGTTGAAAAACAAAATAGAGGGTAAGGATACAAATTTTCACCTAATTATTCCCCTTTTTTTTTTTTCTTTCGCTTTTTTTTTTGTTTTTTTTTTTNTTTTTGCTTCATAACACCACCCTTCCTCCCAATATGAACATAACATAAATTAACTCTTTAAAGTAATCAACATGCTCAAAGGATAAAAGTTAGTGGTCATTATTTTGGTTTGGCTAAAATGTTGTAGAAAAAGAAAGGTACAAATAGGCTCAAAGTGGGTATACTAAGATTACAATATATCAAGGTTAGCTTAAAGGCTCAAACGATCCAAATATAGCCTAAATCATTTCTTCAATAACATCTAACATAGAATTTTGCCTTAAGCTTCACTCAAATGGGTTCTATAGTTCATGAGATATCAATGCCTATCTAATACACACAAGTGTTCTCTAAAAGCTCAAAGAGTCAAGTGACTATGATTATCATGCTCAAATATAGAGAATCAAAATGAGGTTCAATTAATACAAGTCAAGCATACAGATAATCTCAATGAATTATATTTCAAAAGACCTAAGAGAACATTAAATGACTATACTTCATCATCAATATCAAGTAATCTTATCTCAACAATACTCATAATTCATTCAAACTAGCAAAAGAAAAGCAAGAAAAAAGAAATGATTTCCTAAAAGTACACAACCCATGAAAAGAAAATCATGCCAACCAACACATAAGTAAAGCCACAACCAACAAATAACTAGCTAACAAGTATTTTCACCCCCAAACTCAAAATTGGCAATGTTCTCAATATTTAGATATTCAATGTAAGCACAAGGGAAAAGAACACGTCGAGACATTCTCGCCTTCTATTAAGGTTGGCAAGGGTGGTGCTCCAGGTAAGGTGACTCCAACTTGGGTAGTGCGGGACTCCTCTTCATAAGTTGCATCTTTAGTCTTCTTCATGCATAATTTGGCAAAGCTCATCAAATAGCGGTTTCTGTCCATAGTATGTGTCATACAACACAACAAATGGGTCTTGATTTTGAACACCCTCAAGCTTGGTGATGTATGGAAGTGATTGGCTCGTACGCTCAATTTGATTTGGTATCGATACATGTGTTTGGTGGGCTTGAATGAATGGTGCTAGCGGTGGTGGAGATCGTCATAGATATGATCTTTGATGAATAGTGGTGGCATGATGATTTGGATCTCAAAGGGTGAAGATTCACAAGTGTTGTCTTGTGATTCTTCCTCCTTGATCCACTCTTGATACTCCTCCTCACTTGAGTCGTCATTATTAAACAAATCCAAGATCCTCCCGCTTGTGCTCGGCTCCTCATGGTGGCTTTCATCAATGTTTGTCACTTGTGCATGTGCATGTATCATAGCCACTGTTTCTCCCATGGCTTCAAGGGAGTCATAGAGAGACTCAAATTGTGAATTACGAACGGTCTTCATTTTCTCCCACTCCTCATGGCGAAGTCTTCTCTCCTCCAAAAATTGTGCAACAAGGTACTCAAGGTTAGGAGGGAGCTCTACTTAATGATGTAGAGTATCACACCATGGCGCTAAAATATTAGAATTATTTCCGAAAGCGAGGTGGCTTGGTAGATAATTCCAACTCCGATAGTCGAATTCGGCCATATCTTCCAGCCACTAATAGGCCTCGTCAATGGATAATTGGTAGATAGAGATGATACCATTACCTTTTTCTACCCATATTCTTGTTTTAGGCTGAAGATTATTGGGGAAGTTTTGCATTTGATACTCCCGAGAGAAACTATGATTTGGGCATGTCATGAGCAACTTTTTGTTTCTCCAGCATGCACAATAAAATGGCTCCGAGTCTCGTTGAGCAAACCATAAGAGGGCTTGTTGATCATCATCTCATAGCACCTCGTAAAATAAATATTTAAAAATAAAAATTAAAAAATAAAAATAAAATAAATGCCTACATTAGAATTTAGTAACTTACTCCCGATATCAATAACAATCTAAAATGCCAATTCCTTGGTAACGGCACCAAAAACTTGCTACGCTAAATTCATATACGTAAAATAACTGTAAGTGCATGGGTCGTAATCATGTAATAAAGTGATAAGTATAGAGTTGTCGATCCCACGAGAAATTGTATGTTAAATCATCGTTAATTATCGTGACCTAACTTTATCTAGGCAACCAAACTAATTGAATTTATAATTAAATAAATACAAGATATTAATATAAATACAAAAATAAAATATGGAAGCTCAATGCACAAATATACTAGGGGATTGAATTCACCTAACTATCAACTACGTCTTTTGATTACTAATTGCATTCTAATCAATTATTCCTAGTGCCGAGTGAAATCATTCCTAAATTCTGGTTCTAATATCTCTATTCCAAATCTAAAAATTGAAAATTCATTACGTTCAATGGTTCTTTAATCATGGCTTCAAAGAAATTATATGTTTTCTGAAACTCAACAAAATCCTAGGTCATACTATCCTATAATTGTCTTTAAAATTCCCTCTTTCAAGTGCCAAATCTTGAAACCAATTCATCCAACTAGTACTAATTAGTTGAGAAGCATTAAGCATGGAATAGCGTAAATAAATTCAAGAACAATATCAAAGAATATATTGGAAATAAAGACATAAAACCAAAGATTAAGGTGCATCATTCCCCAAGTATATAACAATTAGTTCAACATAGGAGGATCTAATATTAATTTCAACAAGAATTTCATATATCCAAATATATTCAATAATCAAGTATAATACAAAATTCAAATAAAATAAGGGTGAAAAAGAGGAAGAGAAAACTCTTTTGTGGAAGTAGAACTTCAAGCCTTCAATCTCTTCAAACCACTCTCTCAAGCATCCTCTCCAAGAATTTTAGCTCCAAGCTCTTCCCTTTCTATGATTTTTGAGATCTCAAGTTTATGTTTTCTCTCCAACTCTCTAGACTTGAAATGAAGGCTTAAGGATGTATTTAAGAGGCTCCAAGATGACCTAGGCTGGGTGGAATCTCAACCGTTTGATCAGATGGCATCAATTATCCAGACTGGCTCTAAAAACTCTCTAAAAACGCGTTTCCGAACAATGTGTAACACCGCGGTGCTCCCTGGCAAGTGCTGCAGTGCTATAACATCTGGAACTCAGTTTTCCGGGTAGCACCACAGCGCTACAATTATGGTGCCTCGGTGCTCTTGGCTCTAGAACTCAGCACGACAACCTTTCTTCCCGTGGGCACCATTTCTTTTTTTTAGCTCCGTTTTGCCTGATTTTTATTGCGTTGCATTTGTATCGGACTCAACTTTCATCCCTAATAGTTGAAATATCAACATTTGTCATCAATTATTCTTGATCCTTGTTTATTCATAAGAACTACAAAAATAAAATAAAAACACATCCAACTGACAAAAATACTTGAGAACTTACAATTATTTAAGTTGAATGATACTTAATTTGTGAGTGAATTAATCACTCATCAGAAATCACTATGGATTTTGTAGTTAGGCTACCAAAGATGGTATCATGTCAAGATGCAGTATGGGTTATAGTCGATAGACATACTAAAATAGCTCATTTTATTATGATTTCCATGACTTACTCTATGGATAAACTTGCAGCACTGTACACTAAAGATTATGGTAATAATATGACGCCAGAATTTAGAAGTAAATCTGGTGTCTCTATCTGAGATTATGCAAACTGAAATTCCATGAAGCCTGACTATCTCTTTAGTGTACAATGCTGCAAGTTTATCCAATTATGATTTAAGGGATTTCAATATTTAAATGTCATGGTATAGTGACCTATGTTTGAGCAGTGAATGTATGTAGCGCCTTTGGAAAGTGATTAACTGGCTAATTATCTGTTCAAGAATGTTATTATTGGTAGATATATAGCTTTATCCTCTACAGCTTTTGCGGAATATGAAGTCAAGGCATAAAGCTAAAACTCCACCCTTGGATCTTCTCAGATTACAGGGGCTCGGTCAACATCCACGAATTGTAGCTTGAAAGCTGTTGTTGAAGGAAAACTCAATTAACGGTAGGTAGTGATTCCACGACCCTTGGAAATCCATAACACAAGCTCTAAGTATATCTTCTAGAATTTGAATAGTCCTCACAGCCTGATTATCTGTCTAAGAATGAAATGCAGTACTAAATTTTAATTTGGTTCCTAAAGCACGTTGTACACTCTCCCAGAATTTAGAAGTAAATCTGGCATCTCTATTTGATATTATGAAAACTGGAATTCCATGAAGCCTATCTATCTCCTGTTGGTCTCTTGAGCTCAACCTTAACCTGTTGACATGTTAAGCAATGCTCCAAAACTTGAAAATTTCTTTCTTCATTCCTAGCCACCAGTAATAAATCTTCAAATCATTATACATTTTTGTAGCACTTAGATGGACTGAATATGGAGTATTGTATGCTTCTGTCAGAATCTCTTCCTTTATATTTCTATCATCTGGTACACAAAGTCTGCCCTAGAATCTGATTACTCATTCAGCAGAAATACTGAAATCTGACTTTTTCCTTGATTCTACTAATTCTTTATGTCTAATCAACTCAGGATCTTCTTTCTAGCCTTGTTTAATTCTGTCTAATAAAGTAGATTGTGAAGTATTAGTCCCTCCAGATAATGGAAGACAGGAATACTATAAAGTCTATGAATAGCTAATTAATAGGTACTGGAATTTTCTTGGGAAAGTTACATGATAAGAGTCTGGCACAAGTACAAGCACAACCATGAGCATGACACGGCATGAGCATAAGCACGACACGACCACAAGCACGACATGAGCATGGCACGAGATATGCCTGTGCTTATGGGCCGTGCTGGGCCTAGAGTTTTGAAACTTGGAAGAGAGAGGAGAAGGGTTTTGGGAGGGTTTTTGAGCGGAAACAGAGAGGGGTTTGAGATGGGGTTGGAGGGAAAGGAGTGGCTTTAGAGAGAGGGGAAGAGAGAGAAGAAGAGACCTTGGCCACCATGGGAGGAGGTTTGAGAGGTTTGGTTCAAGCGAGTGTGTGAAAATAGAGGGGCTTGAGACAAAATCCAAAAGCATAGTTGTAGATTTGCAAGGCATGGCGAGCTAAGGACTAACGATGATATGTGTACATAGCACCACAATATGATTCTCCTTGCTTATATCAGTATGAGCGAGTAGTGCCCTTATGGTAATATACATCATTATCGCAGGAATCTAAATTATTCATCTAATTTTAATGTTTCGATGTTTTAATTCTTGTTCAACTAGTTAACTGATCTCAGGTAGATTTGAGATTGTTAATATTTAAGGGATAATTATGCTATTATTGACTCTTTAACTATCTGAGGAACTGGGTGTCATATGCTATACTGAAAAACTTGCATAAATTAAACTAAATTTATTTTATTTACTATAAAAAATCTTGAAACTTAAATACAAACTATTTTATACTATATCTATGACATTTAAATATTAAAATCGCTTAAATTATAATTGAGAGAGAGATTAGAGATACAACTGAGGCAGTTGAAAAGATGAGAAAACATATAATAGCAGCTCAAAGTAGACAGAAGTTTTATATAGATCAAGAACATCGACCCTTGCACATTTATGTTGGTGATAAAGTATTTTTCGAAGTGGCCCCTATGAAAGGTGTAATAAGATTTAGAAAGAAAAGAAAGTTGGGTCCGAAATTTATAGGTTCTTATGAGATCCTTGAGAAAGTTGGGAATGTCGCTTATAGGCTTGCCTTACCCCCAGAGTTATCAGGTGTACACAATATCTTTCATGTTTCTATGCTGAGAAACTATGTATCAGATCTATCCCATGTTCTTAGCTGAGAGCCACTTGAACTAGATCAAAAGTTAACCTATGAGAAACACTCCGTTCAGATTTTAGATAGAAAGGAGAAAGAATTAAGAAACAAAAAGATTCCTTTAGTAAAAGTTTTATGGCAAAACCATTCTATTGAGGAGGCTACATGGGAACGAGAATTTCTTGATATTCTGTCTACTTTGAGCTGCTATTATATATTTTCTATTCTTTTCTATTGCCTCAGCTGTATCTCTAACAATATCAAGACCCAAACATCATTCTCTAACCTCATTCCAGTTAACTAGAGATCTACACTTTCTACCATACAGCATCTCATAAGGTGCAACACCAATTGTAGCTCGAAAGATGTTGTTATAGGAAAACTTAATTAACTATAGGTGGTGATTCCATGAACCTTAGGAATCCATAACACAAGCTCTAAGCACATCCTCTAGAATTTGAATAGTCCTCTCAGCCTGACCATCTGTCTGAGGATGAAATGCAATACTGAATTTTAATTTGGTTCCTAAAATGTGTCGCGCACTCTCCCAGAATTTAGAAGTAAATCTGGCGTCTCTATCTAAGATTATGGAAATTAGAATTCCATGAAGCCTGACTATCTCTTTAGTGTACGATGCTGCAAGTTTATCCATAGAGTAAGACATAGAAATCGGAATAAAATAAGCTACCTTAGTGTCTCTATCGACTATAATCCATACTGCATCTTGACATGATAATGTTTTTGGTAACCCAACTACAAAATCTATAGTGATTTCTTCCCATTTCCACTCTGGTAACGGAAGTGATTATAGCTCTCTTGCTGGTCTCTTATGCTCAACCTTAACCTGTTGATATGTTAAGCAATGCTCTATGTACTTGAAAATTTCTTTCTTCATTCTTTGCTACTAGTAATAAATCTTCAAATTATTGTACATTTTTGTAACACTTGGATGAATAAAATATGGAGTATTGTGTGCTTCTATTAGAATCTCTTCTTTGATATTTCTATCATCTGGTACATAAAGTCTACCCTGGAATCTGATTACTCCTTCAGTGGAAATACTGAAATCTGACTTTTTCCCTAACTCTACTAATTCTTTATGTTCTATTAACTCAGGATCTTCTTTCTGGCCTTGTTTATTTCTGTCTAATAAAGTAGATTGTAAACTATTAGTCCCTGTATAATGGAAGAACATGAATACTGTAGAGTCTGTGAATAGCTAATTAATAAATAATATTGGTCAATGTTTAATTATCAATTTCTCATTCCTATTACATAGGTTCAAGGTAGTGCCCCCCCTCTCTGGAAAGGTTCTATGATAGCATAATATCATTGTACATAGTAGAATTTAGAAGTAAATCTGGTATCTCTCTTTGAGATTATGGAAAATCGAATTCCTCGAAAGCCTAACTATCTCTTTAGAGTACAATGTTGCAAGTTTATCCATAGAGTAATTCATAGAAATCAAAATAAAATGAGCTACCTTAGTGTGTTTATCAACTACAACCCATACTATATCTTGACGTGATACTGTCTTTGGTAACCCAACTACAAAATCCATAGTGATTTCTTCCGATTTCTACTCTAGTAACAAAAGTAGTTGTGGCTCTCCTGCTGGTCTCTTGTGCTTAGCCTTAACCTCTTGACATGTTTAGCAATGCTCCACAAACTTGAAAATATCTTTCTTCATTCCTAGCAACCATTAATAAATCTTCAAATTATTTTACATTTTTGTAGTACCTGGATGGACTGAATATGGAGTAAGGGATGCTTTGACTATTGAGAATGATTGTTTTATTTTTTTTTGAGGCCTTCTGAGATGTCTTTGGGCCGACGAGCGTATGCCATGTGACACCCCGTTCCTCGGATAGTTAAAGAGTCAATAATAGCATAATTATCTGACCTTTTTTTTATATTAGTGTTATAATGTAAATAATTTAGAGTACTTGTATTATAGTTTTCTTGTGACTATTAACGACTGTTTTCTAAGTAATTTTACAGTGAAATACTCGAGACAAACTCTTTGTACGAGTTTGATATTTCTTAATTTGTTAACATTATAGAATGCATATTGCCACATTTTAAATTGATTGATTTTTTTTTTCCAAAGCATGACAAAATATATATATACGCGAATCCTTATTATTTTGAGCTTGCCTATAATTCTCTCATGTGTATAGGTAAAATGTATATGTGTATATATAAATTTAACTATTGTAGACAATAATTAGTTATTTGTTTACAAAATAATAATTAGTTATTTGTTTACCTATTCATTTTCTTTTATGTATAAAATAAATGTGAATAATAATCTGAAACGTGTCTTGTTTATGCTTTTTATGTTATAGAATTTAGTATGATTTATTAAAACAAAAAGGAAAGAATTTAGTATTATGATTTTATTTTTTTAAAAAAAGGAAAGAATTTAGCATGATTTTATTTTTTAAAAAAAAAGGAGAAGAAATGAAACCGACAATGAATAAGTCGGCGACTTTTTTTTTTAAATAGCTTTATTGCTTCTTCTAGATTCATCAAAGCATCATATCTTCTTTCTACCATCAACTAGGAATATATTTTTTCCCTTTAATTAATCTCTCTATTCTATCCTAAGCCACTTGCAAGAAATTCATATATAAAATTCTCTCATTTATTACCCGAGATTCAATTACATGAAAACCAATTTCAGATTTTTTTTCTTTTTTTGGTAAGTAAATTTTCATACTTGTTATTTTCTACTCTTTCTTAAATAATTATATGAAGTTTCTCTTAGCAATTTTTTATCTAAAATATTTTTAATAACTCACGTACAGACTTTTAAATACATGTCTAAGATAACTATCTCTATTTTTTTGAAAAAACGAATTGTTTATTCGTGTCTATTATATATGAAAATTTATATATGTATATTATCTTATATGGTTAGATTCCTATTTATCTAGGCTTATATTTTGTATCTTAGATGAACAATTATCTTTTACTTAAAATATTAGCACCATGATTCATGGTTATCTTCTAGCCGACTCTTAAGAATTCTTTTTAGAAGTTAAAGTTTGATCTGCACGAATATATATTTATAGGTTGCCAATCCAATAGGTATTTTTTTTTTTAACCTATGGGTAGGTATTTTTTTTTAGCCGTTGGATCATCATCTAATGGTGATCCAATGGCAATAATGAAGTGCATGAAAAGACGTGCATCATTAATGCTCTTTCTCTCTCTTACTTTTTACAATAAAAAAATATGCATACTAAATTTTCATTGGCCAAATTGATACCTATGCATAAGTAAAAAAAAAAAAAAAAGACCTACTGGATTGGTGCCCATAATTATATATATTGTACATATGTGTAGTTTAGTCCTAAGTGGAGCTTTGTGGAATTTAATATGTCCATGTAATTAATTTCTTCTCTATTATGTGTTTCTCTTGTACTAGTTATAGAGATGTTGGTGTAGAGTTTTAACTAAGGTTATATACAATTAATATTGCAACAAAGTAAAAAAGAATTTATCTAAGATATATAGAGCTAGATTTTGTTTTATTAGTTGAAGTCTCATATTATTAGTTTTATATTATTTCCAATATAGTTGGAATTTCATAGATAAGTTTTATATTATTTCCAATATAGTTGGAATTTCATAGATAAGGAAGCAAAAATATATTAATGAGAGTGTCTTCTTAATACTTTTACTTAATGTTATACGTTTTGTTTATATTAGAAAGAATTACCTGGAAAGATTAATTGGTACATGTATATGTGTTGATACTAGAGTTAAAATACTGTTTCGTTTTCAACCAAAGTCTTTTATTGATTTGCTTTTAACAACGTTTTGAGGGGTCTTTCTATTAATAAGGAGGTTTGGCTTTTTTTTTTTGTTACTCCATTATCTAATTATCTAAATCTCTGATTAGGATAAATTTTATTTTCTTGCAAATACTAAGTTTTGATGATGATAATCTATATAAAGCAAAGACATGTCTTGCTAATCAATATAAATTTTATGTAACTGTTATTTGTTCTTCTCATATATGAAAATTTATGCTTCCTTGAGCAATGCTTGGAACCATAGTTTTTATAGCGTACATTTTGGTCGTATGAATTGATTATTTAATAATAATAAGAGGAATACGTCAATTGTACCTAGAGTGAAGAGCATTTCATAGGAATCTAAAAGCTCAGAATTAAGGTAAGTAACATCATACCTACAATGTAAGAAATTCTCTGTTTCTGTGAACCTTTGGAATTTGTGGATATGTGTACATATATATATCTGTCATTCTGCTTTACATGAGACATGAACACCAGATGTATTTGTATTGCCTGACGAGTATTGGTGAATAGGGTGTAGCAGGCAAGTGCCCAAATATTTGATATAGTTCCCTCGGAAACGCCCTGGTCCTTTCAGGGACACTATGGTTCCTTCTGGAACACTTTGACAGTGGTATGGGGTGGATCTCTACTGTATATAGAGAGGATTTTCTGGGACTCGAGACCTCCATAGAGCTCATGATATGTTATATGTTTTTTGAGTGGCTCAGTATGGAATTCACGGTCTTGTCTTTATTAGTGTGTTTATATATATATATATATATATATATATATGTTACACTATATAAACTCATCAATGGAGTTTTTATTTGTATTTCTAGAAAGCTAAATTTTTTTTAATTTTTTACTATTTTATTAGTTCTAGTCTAGTAGTGTCTCCCGATCTTACTAATTATTTATACAAATATTTTTCGTACGTGCGTGGAATTGGGGGATGTTACAAGAAACGACCATGTTTCACCAAATACATAAATTACAAAATTTTAGAAAATACAAACATAAAACGTTTAGATAAACATTGAATATATATTTATTTATAAACACCCAAAGTTCAAATGTAATCAATGTAAAACTTTTTTTTATTCTAATTTTGAACGTAGCCTAATATGATATAGTAATTGCTAGTTGTTAATAATAAATCCAAAAAACAAACCAAATTTTGTTCAAAATTAGGGAAGAGGACAATGTGGAGTGCTAATATATATATATAAAGAGAGAGAGAGAGAGAGAGAGAGAGAGAAATTATGAAAAAATTTAAAACAAAAGATGTATTGGTATTTTTAAAGATTGGAGAAATATTTATTTTCAAAAAATTTGATGTATGGTATTTGTTAGGAATTTGAGAGATAACTCATAGAAATAAAAGAAATTCACAAACATATATAGAGGTAAAAGAATTTTTACGAAGTTTATGAATTAATAACTATATATTATGTAAATATATTCAATGAAAGGATTTTTCTTCAAAAATTCAGCGGGGGCATATGCCCTCTCTTGCCTTGTAGCTCCGCCAATGGTTGGAGATGTATGATAAATTGAGATTTACCCTCGTCTTTGTCAAGCTTCAAGCTCAAGTAAAGAGAGTTTTATTTATTTATCTATTTTTTTTGGGGGAGGGGGGATGTTGGGGTGGGGTTTAAGGAAAGAAAGGGTAGTTTTTTAAGATATTCAAAGTCCTGTTTATTAAATCAACCTGAAGCTTGAATAATAGAGTCAACCGTGAGGATGAATAATTTAACTTGTATCGGTTCGTGTGGTTGTATATATATGCAATAATTTCTAGATTAGAAAATTACGTTTACTGAGAGACCAATCGGAAATTTTTTTTAAAAAAAAAGATTGTAATTTGACTATCTTGCAATTTAAAGATTATACAATCATTAGATTAAATTAAAACTTGGTCCATCTTAGCTGCAAGGAGATTCTCAGTTTGTCATGAGCTTGACTAAAATAAAAATAAATAAATAATTACAATTAATTGGAAACTTTTTTCGAATAAATAAATGAATAAAGTTTACAATCAATTGTAATTTAAGGAATGAAATAAAGAATGGGATAATAGAATAGGAATGAGAAAGAATTAATGAAATGTGATTAAAAAAATTCTACTCATCATTTAAAAAATACGTTACACACCTTTAAAATGAATAAATAACTTTCTATTTTTATATTATCATTAATCACAAAACATATATGTATATTTTACGGTTACTGAGCTCAATGCAATTATCCGAAAATCAAAAGATCAATATAGAGCATCCATCAATGGGTAAATAATACAATACTCATTGAAGATGCACCTATGCACAGTGACGGAGCCAGTGTCAGGACTGGAGACCGGGGTCAATATCAGAATTGGGTATTTCACGATTTGAAATACCAAAATTTTAATTTTAAAAATCAAATAAGATTCCTAAACATTTTATTGGCCTCTAATAATATTTAAGTAAAAATAATTTCACAGTTAATGTATTACCCTTTAAACGTAGATCACAACTTTATCATACATCACTATAGACATAGTTTATATAGACCACATTCAGTTTCTCAATTTAAAACTCTCACAACCTTGAGCAAGGTAAAAATTCCTACTTAATTTCACGTACAAATCTATTGTAGGAATTCTAAAATTAAATAACTAGTATTATACTTCAAATGCTACCTTCTAAGTCTCTTTGTCTAAGTCACATTAAATACCACCTGAGGGGGGAAGAAGGAGGTGAGTTAACACCCAGTAGAGAAACGATCACAAGTTTATTATAATAAGTAATATTTTTGTTTTACAAATTCTTGCATGATTAGTTTCCTTATTCCAAGTATTCCACAAATACCAGTTTCACAAACAAATTTATCTAAAATCCACATTTATAAATCTTTATCAAATCTCATTCCAAAATATAGTGCATACCATACAAGTGCACCATAAATACACTAACTATTGCCTAATTCCGTAATACCTATTCCATGATATACGTGAGTTCCATATCATCTACATGATGAACGTGAGTTATTCCAGTGTTATAATTGAACACCGTTATTCCGATGACTGTGTGAGAGAATACACAATGCAAATGCTGACATGATCTAGATATGTATATTTTGTGGATCAAACTAAAAAGTAAACCATGAAGTAAATTCTCAATCATTCAAAATTATAAATTTAAACCAAACATATTTTTCATAATATCTAAATCACGAAATTTAATTATATCAAATTCAACTCAAACCAATTAAAGTAAACTAATTTAAAAATAGGTGATCGAATCCTTACCTCAAGTGAGTATAATAATCTCCTATCGAAGCTCTTATGAATTTATGTGAGTCGTTCGGAAATCTATTAGGTAGATTAGAAACCAACTTAGCTTGCTCTTAGAAAATCACCTTTCCAAGAGCGTGTCAAATGAGAAAAAGGACTGCATCATTGAGTTCCTAGTGTCCAAATAAGTTAGGTTAGCACATGATTCGACTAAATTAGGTTTTCAGTTGAAACCCGACCCTCGGCACGGAAAACGAGACTATGCACAAGCCTCATGTCTCAAACTTCATGTCACTTCGAAATATATTGATATTTAATATCAAAGTTCATCTCTTGATCTCACTGAATCCAATTTGGCGTCGAAACTTCGTTTCGAGGTCCAGAGCATTAAACGGGCCTTAAATCTGAAAGTTATAAAAATATCACTTTTAAAAATATTTAGAAAATATCCTCTTTTTCATTTCAACACTAAATAATTATATTCATTCATAATTTGAAGTCCTCTATCGCCTCTTATACTTTTCTTAGCCTAAATAATTATTTCACAAAAGTATTTATAAAAATACTACAATTTAATTTGTAAAATGGCCAAATCAATTGACGGAAGCAATTGTTTGGGTTTTGTTGGCGAGGTGGAGACAAGTTCATACGTGTTGGCGGTGGGCTAAATAGACGTCGGATGGCGATTTTGCGGCCGAAAAACCATTCCAGTGGCGTCGTATTCGGAGGGTCGTAACTCCGACTACTGGTAGCGAGGGGCGATGGGATTGGTGGTGCTAGCTTCGTCGGCAGCTTCGGGTGGTTGCGGGCCAGCGCATCGCGTTATTGGGGTGGCAGTGTGGCATTGCATGAATAGTGGCTGTGGTTAGAAATTTTTGAGGCCTCGGGGTTATGTTCTTGAGGAGAGGGGAAAATATGGGGATTTAAAGGCAATTTCAAAACTGTAGCCACGTGTCAACTCCCTATTTATCTTGCACTATCTTAAAAATTATGCTTTTATCTGGTTTTCCAAATTTTCTTACATTTAGACACTTCTTTTATTGCATTTTAGCCCCTATTTTCAACCTTTTCTTACACTTTAGTCAAAATGAACCTAGACACACCCACTATCCAGGTTCAATTCAGATATTTTTAATTCTATTTTGAAAATAAGAAGCTACCATAATACCTTTGGCCTTAAATTATCTTTTTACCCCTTTTAAAATCAGGTTTTTATATCTTTCCCTCCTTAAAAGAATTTTATCCCAAAATTCGAATAAAATCAATGATTAAAGTACAACTTTAAGTTGAAAATTAAACAAATGAGGGTACTTTTCGTACATCTCGGTCTCAAGTTCTCAAGTAGCCTCATCTTCCTTATGGTGTTCCCAGAGTACTTTGACCATTGCTATTCCTTGTTACGAAGTATATTTAACTCTCTTCCAAGAATGTGAATAGGTTGCTCCTTGTAAGACACATCCTCACATTTATATACTTAATGACATAGGACAGGGAATACATTATGTACATGGCCCAACAGGGTAGGTAGGTTCAAACGATAAGCCACAAGTCCAATCCTCTCAATGATCTTGAAAGAATGAACATACCTTGGAGCTAATTTCCTATTAACTCAAAACCTTGTAACTCCACATCTTGAAGTTACCTTTAAGAATACATAATCACCAGTTTTGAACTCTACCTAGCGTCTTTTAGGGTCTGTATACCTTTTCTGATGACTTTGAACTTCTCTAAGTCTTTCCTGAATATCTTTTATTTTCTCGGTAATTTTCTCAATCAATTCAGGTCCAAGAATGACATGCTCCTCAGGTTCTGCCTAACACAAGAGCGACCTACATGGCCTACCATACAATACCTCATATGGAGCCATACTCATATTAGTTTGGTAGCTGTTGTTATAGGTGAATTCCATTAATGGCAAGTGATCATCCCAGTTTCTACCAAGATCTAGTATACAAGAATAGAGCATGTCTTCAAGAGTCTGAATAGTACTTTTAGATTGGCCATCAATTTCAGAAGACGAGTTTTTAGTTATATGTCGAAGCATAGAGCTTACAAACTCATACAATCAAAATACTATTTTTAATCCATCACGTACAGTAGATATAGAACAACCAAACATGTTCACAACCATATCATAGCAAGGGTTAACATAGCATACAAGCACATCAGGTGACCCAATGTCTGCACCGCAAGGTATGAAACTACCAAAGAAGACCAGAATAGAACATTCGAGTATTAATCAGATATCATACATGTAATCCATTTATTTTATGCACAATAGTACCATAAAAATCCATTACTTTACCGACATTTTCTCATCAAAAATTGAGAAAAAATTTAAGTAATCGAATAATGCTAATATCAATAATAAACCCAACGTATTCCGAGCCAACTTTTTTTTAACTCCCAATCTAGTAAATCATATTACTGATATTTTCATATCAAAAATCGAGAAAAATTCTGAGTAATAGAACCATGCAGATATGATTCATAAACCCAACATATACTAAACCGACCTTTTTTAACTGACTATCCAGAAAAATTCCTGGAAATGGAACCATACTAATATTCACCATCACAAAACTAACGTATACTGAATATGAAAGATGAGTTTGTAGTTCAATGCCGAAGCATGGTGCCTAGAAATTCATACAATTAAAATAGGGAAAATTAGGCCAGATACGATTTTTCATTTTAAAGTTTTTTAAATACGGTGCATGGATAATTTTTTTAATTAAAATACGGTGTGCCGATAACTTTTTTAAATAAAATACGAACTCGCTATGAAATATGATCTTTCAGTAATAATTTTCCTTCTCTGACCGCTGATGTGACATTTCCTTATGAGGAAAAAAACAGAAAAAAATAACTTAAACCTATACCAAATGTGTGCTATTGCAGGCTTGTCATGTAACATTTTTTTTTAATAAAAAAAACGTAATTACTTTCCATTTCATTAACATTTTTTTTGTTACTAATGAGATAAAAAGAGATGAAATTTCTTTTAAAAAAAAATAAAAGGAATAAATATGTATCAGCCCCAGCACGTACCATTAGCCACTGTTAGCTTATCAAATGTTTCATGTTTTATTTTATTCTTTTTTCTTTTTCTTTTTCTTTTTTAGGTCACTGACGCACATCAGGCCAAACTTTTTAAACTTTTCATGTTGTACCATATTTTTAAAATATATGCTACTTTTTTCTGTATTTTTGTAGAATCTCCATCAAAATACCACTCATAAGCCATCACGTACACTAGACATAGAATAACTAAATATATTTGAAACTAGATCAGCACAAGGGCTAACATAGCATAGGAGCACATTCAGTGACCCTATGTCCGCACTGTTAGGCATGAAAATATCAAAGAAGAGTAGAGTAGAATATTTGAGTATTAATCACGTATCATGTACATAATCTATTTATTTTATACACAGCATTACCAAGAGAATCCATTATTTTACCGACATTTTCTCACCAAAAAAGGGAAAAAATCTGAGAAATCAAACCAAGCTAATTTCAATAATAAACTCAACGTATTCTGAACTTACTTTTTCTCACCCACAATCTATTCCAACATATTACTGATATTTCCATATCAACAATCGAGGAAAATTCTGAGTAATGGAACTATGCAAATATCATTCATAAAGCTAATATATACTGAACTGAACTTTTTTCACCAACAAGCTAGAAAAACTCGAGGAAATCGAACCACACTAACATCCATCATCACAAAACCAACGTATACTGAAAAAGAAAGACGAGTTTGTAGATCAATGTCGGAGCATGGAGCCTACAAATGCATACCATAAAAATACTACTCGTACGCCATCACATACAATAGACATAGAACACAAAAACATGTTCGTAACTACTTCATCACAAGGGCTAATGTAGCATACGAGCACATCGAGTGACCCATGTCCACACTGCAAGGCATGAAACTATCAAAGAAGATCAGAGTAGAATATTTGAGTATTAATCATATATCTTGCACGTAATTTATTTATTTTATGCACGACAGTTCCACAAGAATCCATCAATTTTGCCGACATTTTCTCATTTAAAATTGGGAAAAAATTCGAGTAATCGAACAATGCTAATACCGATAATAAACCCAACGTATTTTGAACTGGCTTTCTTTAACCCACAATCTAATAAATCATATTATTGACATTTTTACATCAAAAATCAAGGAAAATTCCGAGTAAAATAACTAAGCAAAGATCATTCATAAACCCAACATATACCAAACCGAGTAACAATCTGGAAAAATTCCAAAAAATCAGACCATAATAATATCTATCATCACAAAACCAACGTATACTAAAAGTGAAAGATGAGTTTGCAGTCCAATGCCGAAGCATGGAGCTTATAAACTCATATAATTAAAATATTTTTCGCACGCCATCACGTACACTGGATATAGAATAACCAAACATGTTCGCACCAATATCAGGACAAAGGCTGACATAGATTACAAGCACGTTAGGTGTCCCAATATCTGTGCCGTTAGGCATGAAAATGCCAAAGAAGATCGGTGTAGAATCTTTGAGTATTAATCATGTATAATGCACGTAATGCATTTATTTAAGGCATAGCAGTACCACAAGAATCCATCATTTTGCTGACATTTTCTCATCAAAAATCAAGAAACAAATCAAAGCAATCAAACTAAGCTAATATCAATTATAAACTCAATGCATTCAAAAACTTTAAGTAATAGTTCCATACAAATATTATTCATAAACCTAGCATATACCAAACTGGTCACTTTTCACCAACAATCCGGAAAAATTCTAGGAAATCAAACCATGCAAATATCCATCATCACAAAACTGACGTATGTTGAAAAAGAAATACGAGTTTGTAGTTCAGTATCAAAGCGTAGAGCTTACAAACTTATACAATCAAAATATCACTCATATACTATCACATACACTAGACATAGAACAATCAAACATGTTTACAACCACATTAGCACAAGGGCTAACATAGCATATGAGCACATCAGGTGACCTCATATCCGTACCGTTAGGCATGAAAATACCAAAGAAGAGCAGAGTAGAACATTAGAGTATTAATCACATATTATGCATGTAATCTATTTATTTTATACACAGTAGTACCATAGGAATCCATCATTTTACCGACATCATCACAAAACCAAGCTAATATCGATAATAAACTCAACATATTCCGAATCGGCTTTTTTTCAACCACAATCTAGTCCTTCATATTACCTACATTTTCATACCAAAAATCGAGTAACACTACAAGTAATATAGCCATGTAAATATCATTCATAAACTCAACATATACCAAATCAATATTTTTAAACTAACAATCCCGAAAAATTCCAGGAAATCAAACCATAGTAATATCCATGATCACAAAACCAAAGTATACTGAAAAAGAAAGACGAGTTTGTAGTACAATGCCAAAGCATAGAGCCTGCAAACTCTTATAATCAAAATACGACTTTTAATCCATCACGTATACTAGACATAGAACAACTAAACATGTTCACAAACATATCATAACAATGACTAACATAGCATACAAGTACATCGGGTGACTCTATGTCTGAACCACAAGCTATAAACTACCAAAGAAGATTAGAGTAGAACATTTGAGTACTAATCACATATCGTCCGTGTAATCCATTTATTTTATGCACAGTAGTACCATAAGAATCAATTATTTTACCGATATTTTCTCATCAAAAATTGAAAAAACAAATCTGAATAGTCTAACAATGCTAATATCAACGATAAACCCAACGTATTCTGAACCGATCATTTTCAACCCACAATCTAGTAAATCATATTACTGACATTTTCACATCAAAAATCAAGGAAAATTCAGAGTAAAAGAACTATGCAAAGATCATTAATAAACCCAACATATACTGAAACGACCTTTTTTCATCAACAATCCAGAAAAAGTCCTAGAAATCGGACCATGCCAATATCCACCATCACAAACCAATGTTTACTGAAAGTGAAAGATGAGTTTATAGTTCGATGCTGAAGCATGGAGTCTATAAGCTCATACAATCAAAATATTTTTCGTACACTATCACGTACGCTAGACATATATATTCACAACAATATTAGCGCAAGGGCTGACATAGCATACAAGCACGTTAGATGCCCCAATATCCATGCCGCTAGGCATGAAAATGCCAAAGAAGATCAGAGTAGAACATTTGAGTATTAATCACGTATCATGCACATAATCCATTTATTTTATACATAGTAGTACCACAAGAATATATAATTTTACCGACATTCTCTCATCAAAAATTGAGAAAAAATCCAAGTAATCGAACAATGCTAATATCGATAATAAGCCTAACATAATCCGAACTGACTTTTTTCAACTCACAATCAAGTAAATCATATGACCGAAATTTTCATATTAAAAATCAAGAAAAATTTCGAGTAATAGAACCATGTAAATATTATTCATAAACCCAATATATACGAAACTGACCTTTTTTAACTAATAATCTGAAAATATTCCTAGAAATGGAGCCATGCTAATATTCATCATCTCAAAACCAAGGTATACTGAATATGAAAGAGAAGTTTGTAGCTCGATACTAAAGCATGTAGCCTATAAACTAATACAATCAAAATACCACTCATCATGTAGCCTATAAACTAGTACAATCAAAATACCACTCATAAGCCATCATGTATACCAGACATAAAATAACCAAACTTGTTCGAAACCACATCAGCATAAGGGCCAACATAGTATAAGAGCACATCAGGTGATTCCATGTCCGCACCATTAGGCATGAAAATACCAAAGAAGAGTAGAGTAGAATATTAGAGTATTAATCACATATCATGGACATAATCTAATTAGTTTATGCACAACATCACCTTAAGAATCTATCATTTCACCGACACTTTTTCATAAAAAATCAAGAAAAAATCCGAGTAAACGAACTAAGCTAATATCAATAATAAACTCAACGTATTCTGAACCTACTTTTTCTCACCCATAATCTAGTGCATCATATTACCGACATTTCCATATCAACAATCGAGGAAAATTCAAAGTAACGGAACTATACAAATATCATTCACAAACCGAATATATACCGAACCGACCCTTTTTCACTAACAATCTGGAAAAATTCAAGGAAATTGAACCATGCAAACATCCATCATCACAAAACCAAGGTATAATGAAAAAGAAGGACGAATTTGTAGATCAATCCCAAATCATAGATCCTACAAACTCATACAGTCAAAATACCACTCATACGCCATCACGTATACTAGATATAGAATAACCAAATATATTCCCAACCACATCAGCACAAGGGCTAACATAGCATATGAGCATATCAAGTGACCGTGTCCGCACAATTAGGCATGAAAATACCAAAGAAGAGTAGAGTAGAATATTTGAGTATTAATCACGTATCATGCACATAATCCATTTATTTTACGGACAGTAGTACCACAAGAACCCATTATTTTATCGACATTTTCCCATCAAAAATCGAATTAAAATTGGAGTAATCGAACCAAGCTAATATCAAGAATAAACTCAATGTATTCCGAACCGACTTTTTCTCACCCACAATCTAGTCCATCATATTACCAACAATTCCATATCAATAATCGAGGAAAATTCCGAGTAACAGAATCATGCCAAATATCATTCATAAACAAAATATATATCCAACCAACCTTTTTTCACCAATAGTTCAGAAAAATTCTCAGAAATCAAACCATGCTAATATCCACTATCACAAAATCAGTGTAGACTGAAAGTGAAAGACGATTTCATAGTTCGATGCCGAAACATGGAGCCTACAAACTCATGCATTCAAAATACCACTCATACTTCATCACATACACTAGACATAGAACAACCAAACATGTTCACAACCACATCAGCACATGGGCTAACATAGCATACGAGCATGTCAGGTGACCCCATGTCTGCATCGATAGGCCTGAAAATACCAGACAAGAAAAGAGTAGAATATTTGAGTAATAATCACATATCATGCACGTCATCTACATATTTTATGCACAGTAATACCACAAAAATCCTTCTTTTTACCGACATTTTCTCAGAAAAAATCTAGAAAATATCTGAGTAATCGAACCAAGCAAATATCAGTAACAAACCAAATGTATTTTGAACTGACATAGAAAAACAAAACATGTTTGCAACTACATCAGCACATGAGCTGACATACGATATAAGCACATTAGATAACACATGTCTGCAACGCTAGGAATGAAAATATCAAAGAAAATAAGAGTAGGACATTTGACTAGTAATCACTTATCATGCACATAATCCACTTTTATTTTATGCCTAGTAGTACCGTAGGATTCCAACATTTTACTAAAATTTTCTCATCAAAATTCGAGAAAAAATCCGAGTAATCTAACCATACTAATATCAATAATAACCCCAACGTATTCCGAACTGACTTTTTTCCACCCACAATCTAAGCCATAATATTACCGACATATCCAAAACAAAAATCGAGAAAAATTCTCAGTAAAGAAATCATGAAAATATAATTCATAAACCCAGTATATACCAAACCAACAATCCGAAAAAATTCTTAGAAGTCGAACCATTCTAATATCTACCATCACAAATTAACGTATACTGAAAGTGAAAAACGATTTCGTATTTCGATGCTAAATGCACGAAGCCTACAAACTTATGCAATCAAAATAGCACTCATGTGCCATCACGTACACTAGACATAGAACAATCGAACGTGTTCACAACCATATCAGCATAAGGGCTAACATAGCAGACGAGCACATCGAGAGACCCATGTCCGCACCATTAGGCTTGAAAATACCAAAGAAGAGTAGAGTAGAATATTTGAGTATTAATTACGTATCATGCATGTAATTTATTTATTTTGTGGACAGCAGTACCACAAGAACCCATCATTTTACTGTTATTTTCTCATCAAAAATCTAGTTAAAATCCGAGTAATCAAACTAAGCTAATATCAATATTAAACTCAACGTATTCCGAACTGATTTTTTCTCACCCACAATCTAGTCCATCATATTACCGACTAATTCCAAATCAACAGTCGAGGAAAATTACGAGTAACAGAACACTGCAAATATCATTCATAAACGAAATATATATCGAACCAATACTTTTTCACCAAAAGTTCAGAAAAATTTCTAGAAATCGAACCATGCTAATATCCACTATCACAAAATCAATGTAGACTAAAAATGAAAGACGATTTCATAGTTCGATACCGAAACATGGAGCCTACAAACTCATGCAATCAAAATACTATTCATACGCCATCACGTACACTAGACATAAAACAACCCAACATGTTCGCAACCACATTAACACATGGGCTAACATAGCATACGAGCATGTCAGGTGATCCCATGTCTGCACTGCTAAGCCTGATGTTACGCTAAAATGTATATACGTAAAATAATCGCATGAACATAGGTCATAAATAAGTAATAAAGTGATAAGTATGGAGTTATCGATTCCACGAGGAATTGGGTGTTAAATTATTGTTAATTACCAGAATTTTCATGACCTAACATTATCTAGGCAACCAAACTAAGTGAATTTATAATTAAATAAATACAAAAATATAAATATGAATACAAAATTAAAATATGGAAACTCTATACACAAATGTACTAGGGGATTGAATTCACTTAACTATCAAATATGCCTTTTGATCAGCAATTACATTCTAATTAATTATTCCTATTTATAAGCCAAGAACCAAAAGGTATCTCTACTCTCTCTTTCGGGTGCCGAGTGAAATCATTCCGAAATCCCTGTTCGAATTTCTCTATTTTGAACCAAGAAATTAAGAATTCATTATATTCAATGTAACTATGATTATGGCTTCAAAGGAATTATGGGTTTTCTCAAACTCTACAAAATCGTAGGTTATTCTATTCTATGGTTGTTTCCAAAATTCCCTCTCTCAAGTGCCGAATTCTAGAAGCCAAATCATCCAACTAGTAACTAATTAGTTGAGAAGCATTAAGCATGGAATAGCATAAATAAATTCAAGAAAAATATCAAAGAACGTATTGGAAATCAAGACATAGAATCAAAGTTTAAGTTACATCAAACCCTAAGCATATAACAATTAATTCATCATAGGAGAATCCAATACTAGTCTCAACTAGATTTTTGTTATCCAAATATATTCATAAATCAAGTATAATACAAAATTCAAATGAGACTAGGGTAAGAAAGAGGATGAGAAAAACTCTTTTGTGGAGGTAGAACTTCAAGCTTCAATCTCTTCAGGCCACTCTCTCAAGCATCCTATCTAAGAATTTTAGTTCCAAGCTCCTTCCTCTCTTGAAATTTTGAGCTCTCTTTGTTGTGTTTTCTCTCCTAACTCTCCATCCCTCAAATAGAGGCTTAAGGATGTATTTAAGAGGCTCTAAAGTGACCTAGGCTGGGTAGAATGTCAACCATTCGATCAGATAGCATCAAGGGTCTAGATTGGCTCTAAAAACTCGCTAAAAATGCGCTACCGGATGCTGTGTAGTGCCGCAGCGCTCCGTGGCTAGCACCGCAGTGCTCTAGCCTCTGGAACTCAGTTTTCCAGTAAGCGCCGTGGTGCTACTATTATAGTGCCGTGGCACTCTCGGCTCTGAAACTCAACATGACAGCTTTTGTTCCCGGGGGCGCCATTTCTTCATTTTAGCTTCGTTTTGCCTGATTTTCATTCCGTTGCGTTTGTATCGGACTCAACTTTCATCTCAAATGGTTAAAGTATCCATATTTTTCACCAATTTTTCTTGATTCTTATTTATTCTTAAGAACTACGAAAAACAAATCAAACCAACAAAAATACTTGAGAACTTACAATTATTTGAGTTGAATGATACTTTATTAATGAGTGAATTAATCACTCATCAAATATCCCCAAACTCGAATATTTGCTTGTCCTCAAGCAAAACAAAATAAGAAAAAGAATAGCAAAACACAAATCAATTATTAAAGACATAAACGACAAAGTGTGAGTTTTGTATCGAATCAAAAACCGTGCAAGTATCTTCGAAGTCCCGAAATATTCTAAGCTCAAAGGAAATGCAAACATTAAGATTTTCTAGACTTAAGACTCTCAATATGTAAGTGTGTGTAAAATCAATATCACCTAATAAAATAAACTTCAGATAAACTTGTGTGTTTCGATAGACAATGAAATTTCTCTACATGATGCAATTTGGAACTACCATATGCCCATTTTCCATGTTGCTCTCCACTAATATATGTTAGTGTATCATCAAAGATCAAAAGGTCTTTCATTAAGCTTGTGATATTGGCTTGGGCAAAGATAAGATAATTTTGAAAAAATTTGGAGCTCAAATCATCCTTAAGCACATTAATCTAATACCTTTGTATAGTTATTCCTTGGTACATCAAATAGCACTTCCATACTTCTTTTCAACTAAATTTCTCTTCTACTAATACTCCGCCAAACACTTATTTAATTTTTTTTTTACTTTTTTTTTTCTTTTCCTCCCTTTTTTTTTCTTTGAAACGAAAGATATGAAATAAGACAAAAGGATAAAAATCAAAAACCTCTCCCCCAAACTCAAAATCAACATTATCCTCAATGTTAAAAAACAAATAGAGGGTAAAGACATAAAATTTCCAACAAATTATTTCCTTCTCTCTCTCTCTCTCTTTTTTTTTTTTTTGGTTTTTCTTCCTTTTTTATTTTTGTGCTTCATAACACCACCCTTTCTCCCAACATGAATATAACACAAAATAACTCTTTAAAACAATTAACATGCTTAAGGATAAGGTTAGTGGTCATTACTTTGGTTTGGCAAAAATCTAGTAGAAAAAGAAAGGTACAAGTAAGACAGACTAAATCATTTCTCTAATGACATCTAACATAGAATTTTGTCTCAAGCATCACTCAAATGGGTTCTAGAGTTCATGAGATATCCATGCCTATCTAATGTATATAAGTGTTCTCTAAAAGTTCAAAGAGTCAAGTGATCATGATTATTGTACTCAAATGTGTAGAATCAAGAATGAGGTTCAATTAATCCGAGTCAAGCACAAGGATAATCTCAATGAATTACATTAACTATACTGATCATCAATACCAATTCATCTCATCTCAACAACACTCACAACTTATTCAAACAAGCAAAAGAAAACAAAAGCGAATAAAAGATTTGCCAAAAGAAACTAACTCATAGGAAGAAAAGTCACAACTATCAACACATAAGCAAAGCCGTACCCCACAAATAATTGATCAATAAGTAATTTCACCCCGAAACTCAAAATTGACAATGTTTTCAAAATTTAAATATTCAATATAATCACAAAGTAAAAGAACACGTACCACGGAGGCGAGACATTCTCGCCTCCTATTAAGGTTGGCAAGGGTGGTGCTCCAGGCAAAGTGACTCTAACTTGGATGGTGCGGGACTTCTCCCCATAATTTGCATCTTTAGGCTTACTCATGCACAAATTGGTGAAGCTTGTCAAATAGTAGCTTATGCCCATAGTATGTGTCATATGACACATCAAATGGGTCTTAATTTTGAACGCCCTCAAGCTTAGCTATGTATGGAAATATTTGGCATGTACACTCAACTTGACTTGGCACCGACACATGTGATTGGTGGACTTGAATGAATCGTGCTAATGGTGGTTGGGGAGGTATTGGCTACATAGGATCGTCATAAATTTGATCTTCGATGGATGGTGGCGGCATGATGATTTAGATCTCAAAGGGTGAAGAAGCACAAGTGTTGTCTTGTGATTCTTCTTCCTTGATCCACTCTTGATTCTCCTTCTCACTTGAGTAGTCATCATTAAAAAAACTCAAGGTCCTCCTGTTTATGCTTGGCTCTTCACGGTGGCTTTCATCATTATTTGTGATATGTGCACCAATTATAGACACTGCCCTTGTCATGGCCTCAAGGGAGTCATGAAGAGACTCAAATTGTGAATTATGAATGGTCTCTGTTCTCTCCCACTCTTCATGGCGAAGTCTTGTCTCCTCCGAAAATTGGGCAAAAAGATATTCAAGATCTGGAGAAGGCTCCTCTTGGTGACATGGAGTATCACACCTTGGCATCGAAATATTAGAATTATCTCCCAAACCGAGGTGGCTCGGTAGATAATTCCGACTCCAATAGTCAAAGTTGGCTATGTCTTCCAACAAGCAATAAGCTTCATCAGTGGATACCATTTTCTCTTTCTATCCACATTCTTGTTTCGGGCCGAAGGTTGTTGAGAAAATTTTGTATTTGATACTTCGAAGATAAACCATGATTCGGGCATAGTGTGAGCAACTCCTTGTATCTCCACCATGCACAATAAAATGGCTCCGAGTCTCATTGAGCAAACCATAAGAGGACTTGTTGATCTAACATCTCCAAGTACCTCACAAAACAAACATCTAAAAATAAAAATTAAAAATAAAAATAAATACCTAAATTAAAATCAAGTAACTTACTCCCGATATCAATAATAATTTAAAATACCAATTCCCCGGCAATGGTGCCAAAAACTTGTTAACAATGAATGTATATACATAAAACAACCGCAAGTGCATGGGTCATAAATAAGTAATAAAGTGATAAGTATAGAGTTGCCGATCTCATGAGGAATTGGGTATTAAATTATCGTTAATTACCGGAATTTTCGTGACCTAACTTTATCTAGGCAACCAAATTAAGTAAATTTATAATTAAATAAATATAAAAATATAAATATAAATACAAAAATAAAATATAGAAACTCTACGCACAAATGTACTAGGGGATTGAATTTACTTAACTATCAACTATATTTTTTGATCAACAATTACATTTTAATAAAATATTCCTATTTATAAGCCAAGAACCCAAAGGTATTTCTACTCCCTCTCTCGAGTGCCGAGTGAAATCATTCCTAAATCCCTGTTCCAATATCTCTATTATGAACCTAGAAATTAAGAATTCATTATGTTTAATAGTTCTTTAATTATGGCTTCAAAGGAATTATATGTTTTCTCAAACTCTACAAAATCCTAGGTTATACTATCCAATGGTTGTTTCTAAAATTCTCTCTCTCAAGTGTCAAATTCTAGAAGCCAAATCATCCAACTAGCAGCTAACTAGTTGAGAAGTATTAAGCATGGAATAGCATAAATAAATTCAAGAAAAATATCAAAGAACATATTAGAAATCAAGACATAGAATCAACATTTAAGTTACATCAAACCCTAAGCATATAATAATTAATTCAACATAGGAGAATCCAATACCAATCTCAACAAGAACTTCATTATCCAAATATATTCATAAATCAAGCATAATACAAAATTCAAATGAGACTAGGGTGAGAAAGAGGATGAGAAAAACTCTTTTGTGGAGGTAAAACTTCAAGCTTCAGTCTCTTCAAGCCACTCTCTCAAGCATCCACTCTAAGAATTTTAGCTCTAACCTCCTTCCTCTCCTGAAATTTTGAGCTCTCTTTGATGTATTTTTTTTCCTAATTCTCCACCCCTCAAATGGAGGCTTAAGGATGTATTTAAGGGCTCCACGGTCACCTAGACTGGGTGGAATGTCAACCACTCGATCATATGGCATCAAGGGTCCAGATTGGCTCTAAAAACTCGCTAAAAATGCGTTTTTGAATGCTGTGTTATGCTGCGGCACTCCCTAGCAAGCGCCGCAGTGCTCTAGCCTCTGGAACTCAGTTTTCCAGGCTGCGCCGTGGCACTACTATTACAGTGTCGCGGTGCTCTCGGCTCTGGAACTCAGCATGATAGCTTTTCTTTCCAGGGGTGCCATTTCTTCATTTTGGCTCTGTTTTGCCTGATTTTCATTGCATTGCATTCGTATCGGACTCAACTTTCGTCGCAAATGGATAAAGTACCCATATTTGTCACCAATTTTTCAAAATTCTCATTTATTCGTAAGAACTATAAAGCTGAAGCAAAAACACATCAAACCGATAAAATTACTTGAGAACTTAAATTATTTGAGTTGAATTGTAGTGCCCAAAATTCTCATTAATGCTGCTTGCCAATAATTGACATTCTTGTATCCTATTTCTTTTATGTGCCCATATTTATTTTTCGACATAAATACCTGAATAAATGTAGAAAAAAAAAATCTCGTAATTGCCTAACTCTTTTTTTTTAGTTTCATATGTAGTGAGGGGTCAATCTTCCACTCTAAGAGAGATTGTTGTGCTTATTGGTAAACGTTGAATAATTTGTCTTATGATGTTTATTACAAGTTTAAAAAAATAATAATAATAATAATAAAAATTAAAGTCTTATAGATAGTATTATTGTATACATGTGTGAAGTATTATTTAAATAATTTATGAATAGTATTTCATGTTGGGAGAAACCCACCACTTAACACTAGTAAGTTTTTTTTTATTAAAAAAAAAAGTAAGAGAATATTTAGCAACTGATCAACTTTTAAAGTCGGCAAGTACTTGGTCTTTTATTAGTTTCATATTCTACATAACCAGTCATTTTAAAATCGACTTTAAACACAATTCCTTCTCCAATCAGTTTCTCCTCTAAAGCCCTCTCTCGACAAACAATATCTTTCGTAGCAAAAGGTGAGTGAGTTTCTATGAAGAAATTGCTTTTAATTATCTTGTATATGTATGTATAGAAAGCTAGGCCACTATCTTAATTCTTTAGTAATAAATTTTATTCAACTAGGGAGTACAGTTATATAGACTTCCTTTATTATTCTTTCTATGATAATTATTAGATAGTGTTATTATTCTCTTAATATTCTATATAATTACATCTGTGGGACTTAGAATTTATATACCCAATTTGAAATTGATTAGGAAGGAAATCAATGTCTAGAAAGATGTTCTACAACGGTTCTATTAAAAAGTTAATAGTTAATACGTGTTTATATATATGGTACTAAAAGTGATTAGTATTTTGTTAATGAGTTGTATGAGATAGAGAACTTAATTAAGGGTCTGGCAGAAATTAACTTGCGTGAATGAGATATTTCTTTGGTATTTGATATGAATGTTAACTTTTCTTTGTAGATTTGATTATTTTATTAATATTATTATGACAACAATGATTGAAAATTTAGTGTCACTTTGTGTTACTTTGAAAAAATACTAATAATAAGGAATAAGAATACAGAAATATACTTTTGTTTTGCTATATTATGTGATCGTATAATTTGATAGTCATAACGGTAATTTCATTTTAAATGAGTTTGAAAAGAAAGGAATCGAATGTTATGACCAGGACCATAAGCACATCAAGGTTTTATTGGAGCGGAGATCCACCTTTCACCATCTTATCTATTTCTTTTTAGAAGATAAAGAGGTAAGTGGAAATTCCACTTTAGCATCACAAGAACCTATGTATATGATTGTATGTGTTAAAGGTGATGTATCTGTGATATTGAGATTTATATATTTGAAAATTTTTCATATCATTTTCTTAAGGCACGTCATATTTGTTTACAAAAAATAATTATTTACAGGTTATGAGTTTAATAAAGAGTCTTGTACCCTAAACATTATTTATTTTAAAGAGGGGTATAGTTTTTATCTTGTTGATCTAGTAGGTAAATGTGGTGAAATCCCTTGAGGTTAAGTCCAAGACAGGGTGAGCCAAACAAGAGGGAGATCAAATCCCTTGAGGTAAATTCTAAGACAGGGTAAGCCTCAAATGATATTTATTAAGAGGATACCTACTATGTCACTGAGTTAGGAATTATACGAAGAAGGGGGCCCAAATATGATTTGAATATTAATGTTTTCTAAGGAAATTAAGGGTATAAAGAGTAATAAATTTTATGTACAAGTTGTTTATAAAGCATGCATGGATTTCCATTTACTGAGCCATTGCTCATTTAGTTCTTGTAATGTAGATGATCAAAATTAGGAGTAATGTTGGCAAAGCTGTTCCTACTCCAATGCTGTTCATATGCCAGTTTTGAACTGAAGAAGGACTTTTTGAGAACCTTGTATATATTTTTACTATGTATGTGTATATAGTGATCCTGTGGAAGTTATGAATAGTATTAGAACTATGTTTTGTATTGTACAAAATGTATATATTACTGTAGTGTAAAATAGGTATATCACAGACATTTTCAGAACCAAACAGAAAAGTTTAAATTTATCCTCTACTTTTTGCTTTTGCAAGGTCAATGAAAGTAAGATAACACTGTTTAGCTTTTCTACGCATGAGTGAACATATTTCTATGTAGTATAGCTAGGGGGTGTTACAGTTGTAGTTACAGAGCGGAGGTTAAAACGTTTCTGTAGACAACTAAGAAAATACATATGAGCATGTATTGGAATGGCGACTCAGTCAACTGGTATGTTTATATATTTATCTGATTAGTTTTCTTATTTCTGCATAAATAATTTTTGCATGTGTCTATTATTGGCTGATGATAGAATAAGCTATAAAAAGGGTGCTACACAGGATTAATGGCTCCTAAAAGAAAGGCTAGAGCTCAACCTGAAGAAGAAGGGCCACAAGAGGGACAAAGACCCTGATTGGAGCAAGATTTAAGTCACGTGGTTGAAAATTTGACGAATTTAATTAGAGAGCAAGCAAAGATGCATAATGAACAGATGGAACAGATGAGGCTCATGTTTGAGAGAAATCAAAACCAACCACAACCTCCAGTGATTCGTTTGAGACATGAAAATTCTAAGACAATCTATGAGAGATTCAGGAAACAACATCCTATAGATTTTATGGGTGGAGCTGATCCATATATAGTAGAGGAATGGATAAAATCCTTAGAAGTTATCTTTGAATATATGCGACTCAATGATGAGAATAGAGTGTCATGTGCTGTTTATATGCTGAAAATGGGAGCTCGTAATTGGTGGGAGATGATTAGAGTAACTCCAGCTGCCCAGAATCTGACGTGGGATACATTTAAAGAGCTGTTCTACCAAAAATACTTCAATGACACAGCAAAGACAGCAAAGATTGAGGAGTTTCTTCATCTGCGCCAAGGAAATAAATCTGTGGGGGAATACATCAGAAAATATGAGGAACTATCTCGGTTTTTCCCATGGATAAGAAATGATAACAAGGAGAAAGTTGAGTACTTCTTGAGGGGTTTGAGGGGAGACATTTCCAGAAATGTAATTGTAGCGAGGGTTATAGAATTTAGTGATGTGATTGATATGGCTCTTAAAGCAGAACAAGCTCAACTTAAGATACTAAATGAGAAGAAAGCAGCTTTTATTACAAGAGGTGGACAACAGAGACAGGGAGATCAGAAGAAAAATGAACAAAAACCGGGAAATTCAAAGCGACCTAGAATTGAACAAGGTACCACCTCAACTAAACCCACTTGTACCAAGTGTGGAAAGTCTCGCACTGGAGAGTGTTTCAAGGTACCAATCAATGTTTCAAGTGTCACAAGGGTAGGTCACTATTCTAAAGATTGTCCCACACTTCAGCAAGGAGACCAGAAGAAAGTCCAGGGACAACTGTACACCATGAGTGCAGATTTGGCAGCATATGATGCATCAGTTGTAGAAGGTAAGATCTTAATTTCTAGTATTCTTGCTCATGCATTGATAGATTCTGGCGCAATACATTCATTTGCATCTAGTGCATTTGTGAGAAAATTGGGTACAACACCTGAGTGCCTGGAAGTGGATTATAGTGTAACCATTCCATCGGGGGATGATATCATTTCAAATCAAATTCTAAGGGCATGCCAGATTTTGATTGATGAGAGAAGTTTGTATGCTGATTTTGTAGTTTTATACAAGACTTTGATGTAAGATTGGGTATGGATTAGTTGACAAAGTATCATGCTATGATTGACTGTAATCAGAAGCAAGTTAAGTTTCAGCCACCAGAAGAGGAACAATTTTTGTTCAATGGTATTCCAAGAAAAAGAAAGCTACAAGTGATTTCTACTATGAAAGCTAGGAGAATGTTAAATAAAGGTTATAATGGGTACTTGGCTTGTGTGGTTGATACTACAGCAGAACAGAAGCTAATGCCTGAAGATGTTCCTGTGGTTCAAGAGTTTTTAGAGCTATTTCCCGAAGATTTACTAGGGTTACCACCTGAAAGAGATATTGAGTTTGTAATTGATCTTTTACCTAGAACAGCTCCTATTTCTAAAGCACCGTACAGAATGGCCCCAGCTGAACTAAAAGAATTGAAGGTGCAGTTACAAGATTTATTAGATAAGGGGTTTATACGCCCTAGTTCACCTTGGGGAGCTCCAGTATTGTTTGTGAATAAGAAAGATGGTACCATGAGGCTATGCATAGATTACAAAAAACTGAACAAAGTAACTATCAAGAATAAATATCCATTACTGAGAATTGATGATTTGTTCGATCAACTACAGGGAGCCTCAGTATTTTCTAAGATTGGTTTAAGATCAGGATACCACCAGTTGAAGATTAAGGAAGAGGATGTACAGAAAACGGCCTTTCGGACTAGGTATGGTCATTATGAGTTTCTAGTGATGCCTTTTGGATTAACAAACGCACCAGCTGCTTTTATGGATCTAATGAATAGAGTTTTCAAGGAGTTTCTTGATAAGTTTGTTATTATTTTTATTGATAATATTTTAATATATTCGAGGTCGCATGAGAAACATCAAGACCACTTAAGGGTTGTTTTACAGATTTTGAAAGAAAAGAAACTATACGCCAAATTTAAGAAGTGTGAATTTTGGTTAGAACAAGTTGCATTTTTAGGGCATGTGGTA
>JXTC01000365.1:24858-36737 GCA_002914845.1 Trema orientale | reverse complement strand
AATAAAAGTGCGTACATATGCACTAAAAATTAAATTTACCTTGCGCAACTTAACTCAACAATTTACTTATAAAATAAAATTCTTATGAATTATTACGTGGAGACAAAATTACTACTCACAAAATGATAATCTCCTACATGCAACCCCAAATTAGATAATAATAATAATATGTGAAAATAAGTAACCCTATAGGATTATCGTGACAAGTTACTACACGTCAATCTCATACCAATAAGCATATCTGGAGCATTTCACTGCACCAATATTCTTTAGAGAATTAAAATTAGTAATGATAGCAAATTTATAAGAATAGTGCTTAAAATAATAGGCGCATAAGATCAATATTAAATGCAATGCAATCATGCTATTATTGGCTCTCTTGAGTATGTGAGGAGCTGGATGTTACATAAACATAGTTCAGTACAGTGGCTGCCACCTCGTGCTTACCTAAAACCAACATTTTGGAAAATGCTAGAAATGATTTCTAAACATTAAATAAAGGCTATTTGATGTGTTAAACGCACAGTGAATTTGGTCTTGAAAAGCGTGAAAAAATGTATTTTATCGAAAAACTATTATTTGACCAAGTCATCAACAGACATGATTTTAATGCATGTGCATATAGTGTTACTATTCATAAATATATTCTTTGTTCCTTTCACACACCAAGCTCTCTCTCTCTCTGAGGGTACTGAGCCTTTACGCTGCATGGGAGCACTTCAATAAACATTAGTACAGTAATACATATCGAAAGTATTTAATAATCAGCTTTAGCAATTTATCATAAAATTGACACTAGTTTCATGATATGTCTATTATGCAATATGAATATATTTATTATTGGCTTCTTATGCATCTGAGAATCTTGGGCATCACACATCGTGACACCTAGCGCTGCATGAATTGTCTACATCGAGCCACTTAACTCAGCCTAAATGTTGACACGTAGTTGCCACTAACCTCATTTGCATGCTTGACACCTAGCCTGTCCTATTCCACTACGTGCTTCCAATTGACACCTTATGCTTTCGAACTTTACACCCTATGCTTTGATTTGACACCTCGCGCTTACAGTGCCACCTCGTGCTTACAGTGCCACCTCGTGCTTACGGACACATCATACTTAGAACACCTCATGCTTCATTTTTTTGACTTATCATCAAAATATCATGAATCATAGAACTGTCTAGCATGAAAACTGAGAAATACTAACTTCTCCCTAGAAATTGATCACAACATCAGAAATAATCCTGTCTCTTCCGTCAGCAGCTTATCTATTCTAGATTTTTGGAAACTTAACTGTCAGTTTTTGTCGAAAATATTTTCCTTCATCATATTGTCTATCATCAAAAGTTTACACTGCTAAGTACCTCAATTAGTAGCTTAACTCATTTCAATTGTATAAAACTGAACAGCAAAAGACTGTCTCGTAAAATGTGAAATCTTTTTTACTAGGATCTTTATGAACTTATAAAATTATTAAGCTCCTCACTGACTAGCTTAACTCCTCTATTTAACTTAGAACTAGACAAGCTTCTATACAATAACATGTAAGCATGCATGTGAATCAAGGTGTGACAACTTGAGAAAGGATGTATTGGTTATTTGGCAAATGTAATGGATACTAGAGAGGAACTTAAGATGAAGCAAGAGGAAGTACAATTTTTAGAGGTATTCCCAGAAGAACTACTAGGATTACCACCTGATAGGGAGATAGAGTTTGTTATTGACTTGTTACCTGGTATAGCTCCTATTTCTAAAGCACCATATAGAATGGCTCCAGCAGAGCTGAAGGAATTAAAGGTACAATTACAAGAGCTTTTGGACAAGGGTTTTATATACCCAAGCTTTTCACCATGGGGTGCTCCAGTGTTATTTGTAAAGAAGAAAGATGGGACTATGAGGCTTTGTATTGATTATAGAGAGCTAAATAAGGTCAGAATCAAGAATAAGTATCCTCTCCCTAGAATAAATGATCTGTTTGATCAGTTACAAGGAGCTTCGGTATTTTCCAAGATTGATTTAAGATCTGGATATCATCAGTTAAAGATCAAGGAGGAAGATATTCCTAAGACAGCTTTTAGAACGAGATACGGGCACTATGAGTTCTTAGTGATGCCCTTTGGTTTAACTAATGCCCCAGCGGCTTTTATGGATATGATGAACAGAGTATTCAAGGATTTCTTAGATAGTTTGTTATAGTATTCATTGATGACATTCTGATATACTCGCGCTCAAGAGAGGAGCACATGGAGCATTTGAGAACAGTTTTGAGGATCTTAAAAGAAAAGCAGTTGTATGCAAAATTTAAGAAGTGTGAGTTCTGGTTGGAGAAAGCTATCTTCTTTGGTCATGTAGTATCTGGAAATGGTATTTCTGTAGACCCAGCGAAGGTTGAAGCTGTAAGTAATTGGTCAAGGCCTACAAATATTTCAGAGATTCGTAGTTTCTTTGGATTGGCTGGTTACTATAGAAGGTTCGTAGAAGGATTTTCTAAGTTGGCTTCTCCATTGACTCAGTTCACTAGAAAGAATATGAAATTTCATTAGAATGATGATTGTGAAGAGAGTTTTCAAGAGTTAAAGCATCGTTTTGGTGACAACTCCTATACTTTCTATACCCAGTAGATTAGGAGGATTTGTTGTTTATAGTGATGCTTTAAAGAATGGCCTAGGCTGTGTTCTAATGCAAAATGGTAAGGTTATCGCTTATGCTTCTAGGTAACTAAAGGAATATGAAAACAAAATATCCTACTCATGATCTGGAGCTAGCAGCAGTAGTTTTTGCACTGAAGATTTGGAGACATTATCTTTATAGAGAAAGATGTCAAATCTACACAGACCATAAAAGTCTCAAGTATTTCTTTACCCAAAAAAAACTGAATATGAGACAGAGAAGATGGCTTGAACTGGTGAAAGATTATGACTCTGAGCTTAACTATCATCCAGGAAAAGCTAACATGGTTGCACATGCTCTAAGTAGAAAGTCATTAGCTACTATGTCACTTAAGTATGTTGATCGGAAACATCTTTTGATGGATTTGCATAGATTGGAATTAGAGATAGTGCCTACAGGTTTAACAAAGAAATTAGCAGCTCTTACCTTGCAACCTACAATTTTGGAGAAAATTAAGCAAGGCCAGAGTACGGATCCCTATCTGACATGTTTAAAGACTAAGATAGAGTCTGGAAAAGAGGTGGCCTTCCAGATTTCTAGTGATGGTGTAATCAGATACAGAAATAGTTTATGTTTGCCTGATGGAACAATTAGAAAGGAGATATTGACAGAAGCTCACACTACTCCCTACTCTATGCATCCTGGTACTACAAAGATGTATAGGGATTTGAAAATGCATTACTGGTGGCCAGGTATGAAGAAGGATGTGATTGAATTTGTAGAGCAATGCCATACATGCCAGCAAGTTAAAGCTGAACATTAAAGACATTCTGGTACATTGAAGCCTATACATGTGCCATAGTGGAAATGGGAAGAGATTGCTATAGATTTGGTTATTGGACTTTATAAAACAAATAAAGGTCATGACGCCATTTGGGTAATTATTGATAGATATACTAAGTCAGCCCATTTCTTGCCGATCAATGTAACTTATACCTTGGATCAGTTGGCTCGGTTGTACATTCAAGAAATTATCAGACTACATGATGTTCCAAAGGTTATCATTTCTGACCGAGATTCTAGATTCACTTCAAAATTTTGGAAGAGGATTCAGGAGGCAATGGGTACAAAACTGGCATTTAGTACAACTTTTTATCCTCAAACAGATAGACAATCAGAGAGAGCTATACAGACTCTTGAGGATATGCTTAGAGCTTGTGTGTTAGATTTTTATGGGTCTTGGAGCAAGTACTTGCCACTGATAGAATTTGCCTACAATAATAGTTATCTAGCTTCAATTGAAATTCCTCCATATGAGGCATTATATGGGAGAAAATGTAGATCTCCAATTCACTGGGATGAGATGGGAGAAAAGAAATTTCTTGGTCCAGAATTGGTAAGAGAAACAGCTGAAGCAGTAGAAAAGATTCGTAAAAGGTTATTAGTTGTTCAAAATAGACAGAAGCAGTACGCTGATCCTAGAAGGAGAGAGGTCACATTTAATATTGGGGACAAAGTATTTTTGGAGGTTGCTCCTATAAAAGGGATCATGAGGTTTGAGAAGAAAGGGAAGCTTAGTCCCAGATATATAGGCCCATTTGAGATACTTGACAGAGTTGGAGATGTTGCCTATAGACTTGCTTTGTCACCCTCACTGTCGAACGTACACAACGTTTTTCACGTTTCTATGTTAAGAAGATATGTTCCAAACCCTTCACATGTTTTGAGTTTTGAGCCGCTAGAGCTGAGCCAAGATGCGAGTTATAAAGAACAACCAGTGTAGATTTTGGACAGAAAAGAAAAGAAGCTTAGAAACAAGAAGATCCCTTTGGTCAAAGTACTATGGAGGAACTACGAAGTAGAAGAGGCCACATAGGAAAGAGAAGAAGAGATGAAAACTAAGCATCCTCACTTATTTTGGTAAGCGAATTTCGAGGACGAAATTTAATAAGGGGGTGTTACATGATTGCGATGCCCAAGATTCTCACGTGCATAATAAGCCAATAATAAACATACTCATATTGCATAATAGACATATCAAGTAACTAGTATCAATTTTATGGTAAATTACTCACTCTGATTGTTAAATGCTTTTGATCTGTATTATTGTACTAATATTTGTTGAAGTGCTCCCATGCAGTGTAAAGGCTCAGTACCCTCAGAGAGAGAGAGCTTGGTGTATGAAAGGAATAAAGAATATATTTATGAATAGTAATACTACATACACATGCATTAAAATCATGTCTGTTGATAACTTGGTCAAATAGTAGTTTTTCGATAAAATGCATTTTTCACACTTTTCGAGACCAAATTCACTGTGCGTTTAACACATCAAATCACTTTTATTTAATGTTTAGAACTCATTTCTAGCATTTTTAAAAAGGTTGGTTCTAGATAAGCACGAGGTGGCAATCACTGTACTGAACTATATTTAATTGCACTAAGCTAGCTTAGATTCAGCTTAATTGCATAATGTCATCTTTGTGCACTCTAAAAATTAGGCATTGATACTTTATTTATATTATTAATTAGAGTCTAATTGACTTATTTTTATGTTTAATGACTGGTTATAAGGCTAGGTTCCACTCGATTACAATAAGATTGGCCATATGGGATTATAGGTCAAAGTATGACTAGTTTTCACTTTCTAAGCTAGGTTTCACCATTTTGGTCTACACTTGGGTGTATAGGATAGACCAGCAATATGGTGAGTATTCTAAAGATTTTCTAGAGCTAGACACATGGAAAGTAAGGTGCAAAATTCCCAAAATACTCCTTAGAACTTAAGTTATGCCATTTCTTAGTCATTAAGTATAACTTTTGGACCAAATCTGGTCATTTTCTTCTCCTTTCTCTCCAGCCATGAGTTGAAACTCTCCCACTCATTTTTAGACTTGTCTTAGCTCCCCTCAACCATTTCCAAGAGTTTCCAAGTGGTAGAACTCAATTTGGAGCTCAAGAAANAGTCAAGGTGAGCTTTTTATGGAATTTAGAATTGGTAATTTATTTCTTTTGCTTTAGCTCTTAAATTAAAGCTTTTATTTGATGAATAGAGGTCCTAGGAAACTTATACATTGCTGGAAGAATAAAATTTAAATGGAGGATTAAAGTTAGACTTAAAGCCCTAAAATGTGCTAGTTATGGATTTAAGTATTTTCATGTGTGGATTGGGTTGACAACATTTTTCACTCTGCTCGGGTTTCCATTTTGATTAATGGGTCTCCGCATGGTTACTTCTCCTGTTCCCGAGGTGTTCGTCAGGGAGATCCTCTTTCCCCTCTTTTTTTTGTGTTAGTAGAGGATTATTTAAGCCGCTATTTGATTCAATTAATTAAGAGGGGTGCTCTTACTCCAATGACTTCCACAAGAAAAGAGAAGGCTCCAGTTCATTATTTATTTGCAGATGATGTTCTCTTGTTTGCTCGTGCTTCAAGTTCCAATATTGCTACAATTATCCATGCCCTTCATCATTATGAAGCAATTTCAGGTCAACAGGTGAATTATAACAAATCTTTCATTTATTTTGGTCGAGCTGTCCCTGCTAATAGAGTTTCTGAATTCTTGTGTACTACTGGTATGAGAAAGGGTGGCACCGTGCTTTCGTATCTTGGGGTTTCTCTCTTTGTTGGCACTCCAAAATGTCGAAACTTTCAGCCGATTCTCGACAAGATTAATACAAATTTTGAATACTGGAAAGGTCTCACTCTTTCTATGGTAGGAAGGGTTAGTTTGATTAATTCTGTCATCATGGGCCAGCTGATGTACTCTTTTCAAGTCTACAAATGGCCCACGGTTCTTCTGAAAGATCTGACTTCATCCATCAGAAACTTCCTCTGGTCGGGTTCCTCCAAGACTACTAAGCCGATCGTTGCTTCGTGGAAAATGTGTTGTAAATCTAAGGATAATGGTGGTTTAGGTCTGCGGGATCCTATTGTTCTTAATGCAGTTCTTTTAAAGAAACTTTCTTGGAGCTTAATGACTTCAGAATCATTTGTTTTCCGCTTTCTAAGGGGCAGATTCTTTTCCAAAGGATTTACTCCACGTAGATTTTGGAAATCTTCCGTTTGGTGCGGTCTCAGAAATTATATTCAGACTCTTATTGATGAATCAATTTGGGCAGTGGGTAGAAATTCTAAAGTGAATTTTTGGACAGGAAATTGGTTGGGCTCTCATCTAACTAGCTTGATTTCCTATTCCGACAATTTGGAATCGAGTATTGATGCAGTTATTGGTGATGTTACATCTGATTTTGACTGGTCCCTCCCGGCTTCCTTTGTCTTCAGTTTTCCTCAAATTGCAGATGATATTAGAAATACAGTTATTAGTGATTCTGACACTTTGATTTGGCGCCATTCGGTATCTAGATCGGTAACTTCAAAAGAAAGATGGGGTAGTAAGTTCTGGGCTTCTTTTATCCCTCCTTCCCGGTCTCTTGTGTTTTGGAGGTTGCTCCAGAATAAGCTTCCGACTGAGAAGAACTTGACCCGTAGAGGATTTCTTATGCCATCGTGCTGCCGTTTTTGTTTTTCTCATGAAGCAGATGCTGATCACCTTATCCTCGGTTGTAAATTTGCTCTTGCCATTTAAGGTGCTATCTCTTCGGCTTTTCAGAGAAGAATTCGCTTGGATGGCTCCATAATTGATCTTTGGCTTGATGTAATGGAAGCTTCTTTCAGCTCCCAAGTCTCACAGCTATAGCGCTCAGCAATTGTGACTACTATTTGGGTGATTTGGACGTCACAGAACAAAAAGTTGTTTGATAATGAAATTGTCTCTATTAATTCCGCCATTGCCTTAATTTGGCAAGCAGTAGGGGAATCTAACAGGATTGGCTCAGGATCAATGAGAAATTCCTTGGAAGAGTTACAGATTTTGAAATGTCTCTATGTCTAGATGCGGCCACCAAAGGCTCCGAGAGTCTTGGAAGTTCAATGGCGTGTCCCCCTGGTTGGTTGGTTGAAGGTTAATATAGATGGGTCTGCCTTTGGTAGTCCAGGCCTGGCAGGTTGTGGAGGTATCTTTCGAACCTCTCGAAGCTTCTTTAAAGGAGCCTTTGCTATCTCTCTGGGTAAGTGCTATGCTTTTGAGGCAGAGTTAGCAGGTGCAATTCATGCTATTTCTTATGCTTGGGATTTTGGTTGGAAGAATCTTTGGCTTGAGAGTGATTCCTCATACCTGGTTACACTATTAAAGGCACGCTCCCCTTATGTCTCTTGGCGATGGAAACCATCTTGGTTACGATGCATTGACAGGATTACTAAGATGAACTTTCATGTCTCCCATATCTTTCGGGAAGGTAATTCAGTTGCTGACCTATTGGCTTCTAGAGCGACAAGTATTCAGGCTCCAATCTGGTGGCATCACACTCCTTCATTTATTTAAGAGGCCTTCTACAAGGACTGCTCAGGGCGATGTAATTTTCGCTTTTCTTAGTTGCCCGCTTTTGTATTACAATGTGCTCTTTTTCCTTTCTGCGGTTTTTCCCTTTGGGTTTTACGTGGAAAGGTTTTTTAATAAGGCATTGTAGGGAGGTTATGACTATAGTAATGTCTCGGCATAACTATCTGGCTCCTTCCTGGGCTTTTAGTTTTGTTTTTTTCTTTTTCTCATTTCTGGGGTGTATCATCCTTGGTTTCATTTTGTACTCATTCACCTTTTATTTTAATTTTAATAAATTACCGGAGGAACGTTTCCTCTAGGTAACATTTAGCAAAAAAGTATTTTCATGTGTGGTAGATTACGTTTTTCTATTTGTAATCTGATTTTCTAAACTTTGAGTGTATATTTTATGGATCCTATTATTTATTTCACTTATTTGGTGGCTGATTATGATGACACACAAGTGTAAAATTGGTTTTAAACTTTGTCCAAATTGAAAGGAATTCAAGTACACTTAGGTTGCTCTAAATGATCCTCTTTGAGTTGTATATGTGGGAATTGGATTGTTGATTGTTATTACAGGTCTTAAACCATGATTTTAATCATGTGGGGATGTCTTAAAAATAGGGGAGGTATTTTTAAAACCAAATGATACCATTTAGAAGCAAATGGACTAATTTTTATGAAAGTAGGTGACATTTTGGTTTATTTTGAGATTAGGCTTCTTTATTTTGTAAAAGTTGTGATTCGGTCTTGTGCTTATTTTCTTTAAGCATTTTACATTGTAGTGATCAATCATAGTGATAAAATTGACATCAGGTCTTCCACATGCCTTACCACAGAGGATACTGACCCTTTACACTATCTTTTCTACCGGATACAAGGTAAGTAAAGATTTATTTTAACTGCATCACAAGAACAGTAGTAGATACAAGATGTTTTCCTACATACTTATGTGTATTATTTCAATTATATGTTATTTATATTGTTGTTGTAAAGTTTACAGAAACATAAGCATGGCATGATCATTTAAGCACGAATTTCAAGAAAGTTAAGTTTTCCACGCATTGGATTCAAAGTAGTACCATTGTACTGATTTTATGAGATATGTTTTAAGTACATTGTTTAGTTTGTCTGCGTTGGGTAAGTATGGTTTGCACAGGTATCCTTCCCGCATAGGTGGGTACGGCTTACTGACTGCCAGGACTGAGCATTGTACTATAAGATTTACTAGGTGCATTTTCTAGTCGGTCTGCGTTGGGTAGGTATGGTTCGCATTGGCCATGTATTTTCTTCCCGCATAGGCGGGCACGGCCTACCGACTACTGCAATTTTGTAATGTACTCAAGGGCTCTATAAAGAAATGTTTTCTAAGAAAAGTGCATCAAAATGAAAAGTTATGAAAGAGAGAGTACAATGGGAATTTCAATAAAGTTTATGCATGAAACACGTTCACGAGCACGCATGATCTTTACTTACTGAGCATTAGCTCATTTAGTTCCTGTGATGCAGGTGAGGAGATATATGATGTATAGAGTTGCTGGTTGGCTAGCACGCTTTCTTGTCGCCATGATCATACAGATGTAGACGAGTTTGACTTGTAGGCAGTGTTTTCTTTGTATTTTGTTATTCTGGTGTGCTGTAAATATTACTGTTGATGGTAAGATAAACTGATAAGGAGTTTTTAGTTGTATATTTTGTAAAGACACTTTCAAAAAGTAATGCCACGTAGTTTCTTTTGTTTTAAAGTTTGAAAAGTTTAAATTTGGCCCATCTTTTTGCAAAACAAAAAATATAATTTATGAAAGAATAATACTTCCTAGTTTGACCTACATAGTCATATGGTTAAGCTAGGGGGTGTTACACAAAGGAACTAGAGTGATTGTCCTTTGATTAAGTACAAACGAGTACTTGTTGGTGAAGCCATCATGTTTAACATGCCTATCAAATTACCATGGTCGACCTAGTAACAAGTTTTCAGCTTGCATTAGAACCACATCGCACAAGACTTCATCTTTATACTCCCCGATACGAAAAGAAACTAACACTTGTTTGTTTACCTTCACTTCACCACTATCATTTAACCACTGCAACTTGTAAGACTTGGGATGCTTCATGGTTAGCAACTCTAATTTCTCCACCATGGTAGTGCTTGCAACATTAGTACAACTACCACCATCAATAATCACACTACATACCTTGTTTTGAACGTGGCACCTAGTATGAAAGATGTTTTCTCGTTGCACCTCTTCATCTTCTTTGACTTGTGCACTAAGACCTCTCCTCGCCACCAACAAATCTCCTTGGGCAGGATATTCCTCTTCATCGCATCCTCCAATGGTGGCATAGGGTCTGTAACACCCCCTAGCTTAACCATATTGTCATATACAGCCAAACCAGGAAGTATTACTCTTTCTTAAACCATATCTTTAGTTTTATAAACAGGTGGGCAAATTTGAACTTTCTAAAATGTTTAGACAAAACTACTGTGAGGTATTACTTGCTGAAAGTCTCTTTACAAAATGTACAACCAAAAGTTCTTATCAGATTATCTTGCCATCAGCAGTTATATTTACAACACACAAAATATCAAAATACAAAGAAAACATCGCCCACAGGTCAAGCACGTCTACATTTGTATGATCATGGCGATGAGAAAGCATGCTAGCTAACCAGCAACTCTATACATCACATATCTCCTCACCTGCATCACAGGAACTAAATGAGCTAATGCTCAGTAAGTAAAGATCATGCATACTCGTGAACATGTTTCATGCATAAACTTCACTGAAATTCCCATTGTACTCTTTCTTTCATAACTTTTCATTTTGATGCACTTTTCTTAGAAAACATTTCTTTATAGGGCCCTTGAGTACATTACAAAATCATGGCAGTCAGTAGGCCGTGCCCACCTGTGCGGGAAGGAAATACATGGCCAATGTGAACCATATCTGCCCAACGCAGACCGACTAAGTAATGCAGCTAATCTCATAGTACAATGCTCAATCTCGGCAGTCGGTAAGCCGTGCCCACCTATGCGGGAAGGATGCTTGTGCAAACTATACTTACGCAACGTAGACAGACTAAACACTGTACTTAAAATATATCTCATAAAATCAGTACAATGGTACTACTTTGAATCCAATGCGTGGAAAACTTCTCTTTCTTGAAAATCATGCTTAAATGATCATGCTATGCTTATGTCTTTCGTAAACTTTATGAAAACCATATGAAAAACATACAATTACTATTATACGCATAAACAGGTAGGAAAACGTCTTATATCTATTACTGTTCTTGTGATGCAGTTAAAATAAATCTTTACTTACCTTGTGTCCAACGGAAAAGATAGTGGAAAAGGTCAGTACTCTCTGTGGCAAAGTGTGTGGAAGACCTGATGTAAATTTTATTACTAAGATGATTACTACAATGTAAAATACTTAAAGAAAACAGGCACCAGACTAAAATCACAACATTCACCAAATAAGGAAGCCTAATCTCAAAATGAACTGAAATGCCACCTACTTTCATAAAAACTAGTTCATTTGCTTCTAAATGGTACCATTTGGTTTTAAAAACATTTGGGCAGCACCTCCCCTATTTTTAAGACATCCCCACATGATTAAAATCATGGTTATAAACCTGGAGTTCAAAACATGGTTGTATCTAGCACCTTCTTTTCCCAATTGGCAATTTTCGGTCAATTTGTGTCAATTCTCATTGGAGAGAGTTCAAAACTTGGAGTTTGTTGCCCAAAACTTACTAATATCTCAAAGTACCAAATAAAGAGTATTTGTTGGTCTAGAACTCGTTTCGTTGTATCTAGCACCTTCTTTTCACAAATGGCAATTTTCGGTCAATTCTCATTGGAAAGAGTTCAAAAC
>JXTC01000365.1:854-14874 GCA_002914845.1 Trema orientale | reverse complement strand
TTAAAATGAAAAGTTATGAAAGAAAGAGTACAATGGGAATTTCAATGAAGTATATGCATGAGACACATTCATGAGCATACATGGTCTTTACTTACTTGGCATTAGCTCATGTAGTTCCTGTGATGCAGGTGAGGAGGTTTTTGATGTGTAGAGCTACTGGTTGGCTAGCACGCTTTCTTGCCGCCATGATCATACAAATGTAGACGAGCTTGACTTGTGGGCGTTGTTTTATTTGTATTTCAATATTTTGGTGTGATGTAAATATTACGGTGGATGGCAAGATAAACTTATACTTTTTAGTTGTACATTTGTAAAGAAACTTTCAGGAAGTAATGCCACGTAGTTTCTTACGTTTTAAAAACTTGAAAAGTTTAAATTCGGCCCACTTTTTGCAAAAAAACTAAAGTTATGGTTTAAGAAAGAGCAACACTCCCTAATTTGACCTGCGTAGTCATAGGGTTAGGCAAGGGGGCGTTACAGTTCAAGAAAAAGAAATTAACTACAAATTCAAAATCCTACATAGAGCTCAATTTGACTAGTTTGAGCTTTTATTGAAGCTCTTGCCTTCTACCTCCACCAAATTGATTCTCAGGGCGTTGAAACTGATTTTAGGACCCAAGAGAACCTAGAGGAACTCATACTTAAGTTGCAGCAGGTGAAGAACTTGAATTAGAAAACAATACTAAAGAAGAAGAACTAGTAGACTCACCTTGACTAGTTTGGACCTATCTTGCTTTCTAGAGCTCCAACGTGAGTTCTACCACTTAGAAACTCTTGGATGTGGCTAAGAGGAGTTGAGAGAAGCTTAGATAGTGGCTGGAGGGTTTCAAGTCGTGGCTGGGAGGAAAGAGGAAGAAATGACCAGATTTGGTCCAAAATCAATACTTAATGGCTAAGGAAAGGCATAACTTAAATTCTAAGGAGTATTTTCAGTATTTCACACCTTAACCTTCCATGTGTCCAGCTTTAAATCACTCTTGGCTCACTCACCACGTTCATGGCCATTCCTATACACCCAAGTGCAGACCAAAATGGTGAAACCTAGCTTAGAAGGTAAAAACTAGTCATACTTTGACCTATAATCCCATATGGCCAATCTTATTGTAATTTGGTAGAACCTAGCCCCATAACCAATCATTAAACATAAAAATAAGTCCATTAGACTCCAATTAATAATGTAAACAAAGTATCAAAGCCTAATTATTAGTAGGCACAAAGACGACATTACGCGATTAAGCTGGATCTAAGCTAGCTTAGTGTAATTAAACACAGTTCAGTACAGTGGCTGCCACCTCGTTCTTACCTAAAACCAATATTTTGGAAAATGTTAGAAATGATTTCTCAACATTAAATAAAGGCTATTTGACGTGTTAAACGTACAATGAATTTGGTCTTGAAAAGCGTGAAAAAATGTATTTTACCGAAAAACTACTATTTGACCAAGTCATCAACAGACATGATTTTAATGCATGTGCATATAGTATTACTATTCATAAATGTATTCTTTGTTCCTTTCACACACCAAGCTCTCTCTCTCTCTGAGGGTACTGAGCCTTTACACTGCATAGGAGTACTTCAACAAACATTAGTACAGTAATACATATCGAAAGTATTTAACAATCAGCTTTAGCAATTTATCATAAAATTGACACTAGTTTCATGATATGTCTATTATGTATTATAAACATGTTTATTATTAGCTTATTATGCATGTGAGAATCTTGGGCATTACAGGGTCGGTGTCTTCTTCATCTTCAGTTTCAATCTCACCGTCATCCCGCAACACCATAACTCTTTTATTTGGATATTGGCTAGCAATGTGACCCCTAACTTGGCATTTAAAACACTTGATATCACGATTTCTAGAAGTAGAAGAATCAGATTTACCTTGACTTCCATGGCTGATCACTTCCTGCTTCTGCTCAGTTTTTGGCTTCGCTGTTTGTTGCCTCTTATCCTTCTTCCACTAATTTGATTTCCAAGCGGATGTACTTAGATTTTGGCTTGGACGTGTGTTGCTGCCCCTCCTCTTAAGTTGGTTCTCAATTTTTATTGCCATGTGTACCATATCCTCCAACTCTATATAATGTTGCAGTTCCACCATATTAGCAATTTCTCGATTTAAACCAACTAAGAATCTAGACATTGTAGTCTCTCGATCCTCCTCTACATTCGCTCGAATCATAGCAACCTACATCTCCTTATAATATTCTTCTACACTCCGGTTACCTTGCCTAAGACTTTGCAATTTGTTATACAATTCCCGGTAGTACTAGCTTGGAATAAACCTCTTTCTCATCACTATTTTCATCTCTTCCCATGTCTCTATTGGACGCTCTCTATTTCTTCTCCTATTCATCACCAATTGATCCCACAAAACAATTGCATAATCAGAAAATTCAATGGCAGCAAGCTTTACTTTCTTATTCTCGGAGTAATTATGGCAATCAAATACTAATTCAACTTTCTTCTCCCACTCAAGGTAAGCTTCTAGATCGTTTTTGCCTTGGAACGACGGAATCTTCATCTTAATGCTACCCAATGAATAATCTTCCCCATTCCTAACTCTTCTAAACTGTTTACCGTGTCTTCTATTGCTGACAATCAAATCTCGATCATCTTCATCACCAAAAGTATCTCCATAATAATCTTCATCTTCAACCCTCACTTCTCTAGGTTGAAATCTCTCTTTAGGTTAGAATCTCTCTCTTCTATGCACATTAGAAGCGATCTGTTGTTGTTCCAAATGTGCGTTCTCTATTCTATCCATCCGCTCATGGACTTGCTCCATCTCTGCTCTCATCGCTCTCCCCATCTCGCTAATTAAGGCTTCTATGAGAAGCTTTGGATCACCCACACCAGATGATCTCCAGAGGTATTTTTGTTGTCTGACATGTTTGCTGCAAAAGAAAATTAGAAAATAAAGGACCTTACACACTCTCTCACGTGTTTCACTCAAGTAATGAATCACTCAATTTTACTTGTGCTTCACTCTTTATCTGTAACGCTCCCTCGCTTAACCATATTGTCGTATATAGCCAAACTAGGAAGTATTACTTTTTCTTAAACCATATCTTTAGTTTTATAAAAAGGGGGGCAAAATTTTGAACTTTCCAAAAAGTTTAGACAAAACTACTACGAGGCATTACTTGCTGAAAGTCTCTTTACAAAATGTACAACTAAAAATTTCTTATCAGTTTATCTTGCCGTCAGCAGTTATATTTACAACACACAAAATATCAAAATACAAAGAAAACATCACCCACAGGTCAAGCTCGTCTACATTTGTATGATCATAGCGACAAGAAAGTGTACTAGCCAACCAGCAACTCTATACATTAAAAACCTCCTCACCTGCATCACAGGAACTAAATGAGCTAATGCTCAGTAAGTAAAGATCATGCATGCTCGTGAACGTGTTTCATGCGTAAACTTTATTGAAATTCCCATTATACTCTTTCTTTCATAACTTTTCATTTTGATGCACTTTTCTTAGAAAATATTTCTTTATAGGGCCCTTGAGTACACTACAAAGTCGCGGCAGTCGGTAGGCCGTGCCCACCTATGCGGGAAGGAAACACATGGCCAATGCAAACTATACCTACCCAACGCAGACCGACTAGGTAATGCACCTAATAAATCTCATAGTACAATGCTCAGTCCCGGCAGTCGGTAAGCCGTGCCCACCTATGTGGGAAGGATGCCTGTGCAAACCATACTTACCCAACGTAGACAGACTAAACAATGTACTTAAAACATATCTCGTAAAATCAGTACAACGGTACTACTTTGAATCCAATGCGTGGAAAACTTCACTTTCTTGAAAATCATGCTTAAATGATCATGCCATCCTTATGTCTCAGTAAACTTTACAACAACAATATAATTAACATATAATTGAAATAATACACATAAACATATAGAAAAACATCTTATATCTACTACTGTTCTTGTGATGTAGTTAAAATAAGTTTTTACTTACCTTGTGTCCGACGGAAAGGATAGTGGAAAGGGTCAGTATCCTCTGTGGCAAGGTGTGTGGAAAACCTGATATAAATTTTATTACTAAGATGATTACTACAATGTAAAATGCTTAAAGAAAACAAGCATAAGATAAAATCACAACGTTCACCAAATAAGGAAGCCTAATCTCAAAATGAACCAAAACGTCCCCTACTTTCATAAAACTAGTCCATTTGCTTCTAAATGGTACCATTTGGTTTTAAAAATATTTGGACAGCACCTCCCCTATTTTTAGGAAATCCCCACATGATTAAAATCATGGTTTTAAACCTGCAACATCATTTTACAATCCAATTCCCATATATACAACTCAAATAGGATCATTTAGAATATCCTACGTGCACTTGAATTCTTTTCNCCTCCTCACCTGCATCACAGGAACTAAATGAGCTAATGCTCAGTAAGTAAAGATCATGCATGCTCGTGAACGTGTTTCATGCGTAAACTTTATTGAAATTCCCATTATACTCTTTCTTTCATAACTTTTCATTTTGATGCACTTTTCTTAGAAAATATTTCTTTATAGGGCCCTTGAGTACACTACAAAGTCGCGGCAGTCGGTAGGCCGTGCCCACCTATGCGGGAAGGAAACACATGGCCAATGCAAACTATACCTACCCAACGCAGACCGACTAGGTAATGCACCTAATAAATCTCATAGTACAATGCTCAGTCCCGGCAGTCGGTAAGCCGTGCCCACCTATGTGGGAAGGATGCCTGTGCAAACCATACTTACCCAACGTAGACAGACTAAACAATGTACTTAAAACATATCTCGTAAAATCAGTACAACGGTACTACTTTGAATCCAATGCGTGGAAAACTTCACTTTCTTGAAAATCATGCTTAAATGATCATGCCATCCTTATGTCTCAGTAAACTTTACAACAACAATATAATTAACATATAATTGAAATAATACACATAAACATATAGAAAAACATCTTATATCTACTACTGTTCTTGTGATGTAGTTAAAATAAGTTTTTACTTACCTTGTGTCCGACGGAAAGGATAGTGGAAAGGGTCAGTATCCTCTGTGGCAAGGTGTGTGGAAAACCTGATATAAATTTTATTACTAAGATGATTACTACAATGTAAAATGCTTAAAGAAAACAAGCACAAGATAAAATCACAACGTTCACCAAATAAGGAAGCCTAATCTCAAAATGAACCAAAACGTCCCCTACTTTCATAAAACTAGTCCATTTGCTTCTAAATGGTACCATTTGGTTTTAAAAATATTTGGACAGCACCTCCCCTATTTTTAGGAAATCCCCACATAATTAAAATCATGGTTTTAAACCTGCAACATCATTTTACAATCCAATTCCCATATATACAACTCAAATAGGATCATTTAGAATATCCTACGTGCACTTGAATTCTTTTCGGTTTAGACAAAGCTTAGTATTACTTTCACACTTCTATATCATTACAACCAGCCACAAAATGAGTGTAATAAATATTAGGATCCTTAAAATAAATACTCCAAGCTTGTAAAATCATATTACAAATATAGAAACTTAATTTACACACGTGAAAATACCTAAATTCATAATTAGCACACTTTGGGACTTTAAGTCTAACTTTAATCCTCCACTTAAATTTTATGTCTCCAACAATGTATAAGGTTTTCTAGGACCATTATACATCAAATAATAACTTTGGTTTAAGAGTTGAAATAAAAGAAATTAACTACAAGTTTAAAATCCTACATAGAGCTCACCTTGACTAGTTTGAGCTTTTACTGAAGCTCTTGCTTTCTACATCCACCAAATTGATTCTCAAGACTTTGAAACTGATTTTAGTATCCAAGAGAACCTAGAGGAACCATTATTTAGGTGAGAGTAAATGGTGAACTGAAATTAGAAAACAAAACCTAGGAAGAAGAACTAGTAGAATTACCTTGACTAGTTTGGACCTGTCTTGCTTTCTTGATCTCCAAATTGAGTTCTACTACTTGGAAACTCTTGGATACGGATAAGGGAAGTTGAGAGAAGCCTAGGAAGGTATTGGAGAGGTTCAGGTCATGGCTAGAGAGAAAGAAAAAAAAAATGACCAGATTTGGTCTAAAATCAATACTTAATGACTAAGAAAAGGCATAACTTAAATTCTAAGGGGTCTTTTCGATATTTCACACCCTAGCCTTCCATGTGTCAAGCTTTAGATCACTCTTGGCTTACTCACCACGTTCATGGCCAATCCTATACACTCAAGTCTAGACCAAAATGGTGAAACCTAGCTTAAAAGGTTAAATCTAGTCATACTTTGACTTATGATCCTATATGGCCAATCTTATTGTAATTTGGTGGAACCTAGCCCCATAACCAATCATTAAACATAAAAATAAGTCAATTAGACTCCAAATAATAATGTAAACAAAGTATCAAAGCCTAATTATTGGTATGCACAAAGACGACATTACGCGATTAAGCTGAATCTAAGCTAGCTTAGTGCAACTAAACACCAATTCAGTACAGTGACTTCCACCTCGTGCTTGCCTGGGGCTAACAAATAAAATGCTATAAATGAAACCAAGACATTGAATTAAAGCTATGACGTGTTAAACATACAGTAAATTCGGCTCCGAAAAGCGTGGAAATACATTTTACCGAAAATCTACTATTTAACCTAGTTATCAATAAACTTGATTTTAATGCATGAGCACATTGTATTGTATTCATGAATATATATATTCTTTGTTCTTCTCACACACCAAGCTCTCTCTCTCTGAGGGTACTGAGCCTTTACACTGCATGAGAACACTATGACAGATATTAGTACAATAATACATATCAAAAGTATTTAACAGTCAGCTTAAGCAATTTACCATGAAATTGACACTAGTTTCATGATATGTATATTATGTAATATAAACATGTTTATTATTGGCTTATTATGCATGTGAGAATCTTGGGTATTACAATCCTTCCCTCCTTATTAAATTTCGTCCTCGAAATTTGCTTACCCAAATAAGTGAGGATACTTCATTTTCATCTCTTCTTCTCTTTCCTATGTGGCCTCTTCCATTTCGTGATTCCTCCATAATACTTTGACCAAAGGAATCTTCTTGTTTCTAAGCTCCTTTTCTTTTCTATCCAAAATCTCCACTGGTTGTTCTTCATAGCTCAGATCTTGGCTCAACTCCAATGGCTCGTAACTCAAAACATGTGAAGGGTTTGGAACATATCTTCTTAACATAAAGACGTGGAAAACATTGTATACGCTTGACAGTGAGGGTGGCAAAGCAAATCTATAGGCAACATCTCCAACTTTGTCAAGTATCTCAAATGGGCCTATATATCTGGGACTAAGCTTCCCTTTCTTTCCAAACCTCATGGTTCCTTTCATGGGAGCAACCTTCAGAAATACTTTATCCCCAACATTAAATCTGACCTCCCTCATTGTAGGATCGGCATAATGCTTCTGTTTATTCTGAACAGCTAATAACCTTTTACGAATCTTCTCTACTGCTTCAGCTGTTTCCCTTACCAGTTTTGGACCAAGAAATTTCTTTTCTCCCACCTCATCGCAGTGAATTGGAGATCTACATTTTCTTCTTTACAATGCTTCATATGGAGGCATTTCAATTGAAGCTTGATAACTTTTGTTGTAGGCAAATTCTATCAGTGGCAAGTACTTGCTCCAAGACCCATGAAAATCTAACACACAAGCTCTAAGCATATCCTCAAGAGTCTGTATAGTTCTCTCTGATTGTCCATCTGTTTGAGAATGGAAAGCTCTAGTAAATGCTAGTTTTGTACCCATAGCCTCTTGAACACTCCTCCAAAATTTCGAAGTAAATCTAGAATCTCGGTCATAAATTATGACTTTTGGAATACCATGTAGTCTCACAATCTCTTGGACATATAACCGAGCAAACTGGTCCAAGTTATAGGTTACTTTAATCGGCAGGAAATGGGCTGACTTAGTATATCTATCCACAATAACCCAAATAGCATCATGGCCTTTATTTGTCTTAGGAAGTCCAACTACCAAATCCATAGCAATCTCTTCCCACTTCCATCGTGGCATATGTATAGGCTTCAATGTACCAGCAGGTCTTTGATGTTCAGCTTTAACTTGTTGGTATGTGAGACATTGTTCTACAAACTCAATCACATCCTTCTTCATACCTGGCCACTAGTAATGTATTTTCAAATCCCTATATATCTTGGTAGTACCGGGATGCACAGAGTAAGGAGTAATGTGAGCTTCTGTCAATATTTCCTTTATAATTGTTCCATCTGGCACACAAAGTCCATTTCTGTATCTTATTATACTATCACTAGAAATTTGGAAAGCCACCTCCTTTCCAGAATCTATCTTAGTTTTCAAACTTGTCAGATAGGGATCTGTATTCTGGCTTTTCTTAATTCTCTCTAAAATTGTAGGTTGCAAGGTAAGAGCTGCTAATTTCTCTATTAAACCTTTAGGCACAATCTCTAATTCCAACCGATGCAAATCCATCAAAAGATGCTTTCGATCAACATACTTAAGTGACATAGCAGCTAATGACTTTCTACTTAGAGCATCTGCAACCACATTAGCTTTTTCTGGATGATAGTTAATCTCACAATCATAATCTTTCACCAGTTCAAGCCATCTTCTCTGTCTCATATTCAGTTCCTTTTGGGTAAAGAAATACTTGAGACTTTTATGGTCCGTGTAGATTTGACATCTTTCTCCATAAAGATAATGTCTCCAAATCTTCAGTGCAAAAACTACTGCTGCTAGCTCCAAATCATGAGTAGGATATTTCTTTTCGTATTCTTTCAGTTGCCTAGAAGTGTAAGCGATAACCTTACCATTTTGCATCAAAACACAGCCTAGACTATTCTTTGAAGTATCACTATAAATAACAAATCCTCCTAATCCAGTGGGTATAGAAAGTATAGGAGCTGTGACCAAACGATGCTTTAACTGTTGAAAACTCTTTTCACAATCATCATTCCAATGAAATTTCATATTCTTTCTAGTCAACTGAGTCAATGGAGAGGCCAACCTAGAAAATGCTTCTACAAACCTTCCATAGTAACCAGCCAATCCCAAGAAACTACGAATCTCTGAAACATTTGTAGGCCTTGACCAATTACTTACAGCTTCAACCTTTGCTGGGTCCACAGAAATACCATTTCCAGACACTACATGACCAAGGAAGATAACTTTCTCCAACCAGAACTCACACTTCTTAAACTTTGCATACAACTGCCTTTCTTTCAAGATCCTCAAAACTATTCTTAAATGCTCCATGTGCTCCTCTCTTGAGCGCGATTATATCAAAATGTCATCAATGAACACTATAACAAAACTATCTAAGAAATCCTTGAATACTCTGTTCATCATGTCCATAAAAGCAGCTGGGGCATTAGTTAAACTAAAGGGCATCACTAAGAACTCATAGTGCCCGTATCTCGTTCTAAAAGCTGTCTTAGGAATATCTTTTTCCTTGATCTTCAACTGATGGTATCCAGATCTTAAATCAATCTTGGAAAACACTGAAGCTCCTTATAACTGATCAAACAAATCATCAATTCTAGGGAGAAGATACTTATTCTTGATTGTGACCTTATTTAGCTCTCTATAATCAATACAAAGCCTCATAGTCCCATCTTTCTTCTTTACAAACAACACCGGAGCACCCCATGGTGAAAAGCTTGGGCGTATAAAACCCTTGTCCAAAAGCTCTTGTAATTGTACCTTTAATTCCTTCAGCTCTGCTGGAGCCATTCTATATGGCACTTCAGAAATGGGAGCCGTGCCAGGTAGCAAATCAATAACAAACTCTATCTCCCTATCAGGTGGTAATCCTGGTAGTTCTTCTGGGAATACCTCTAGAAATTCATTAACCACGGGTACTATCTCTGGCTTCATCTTAACTTCCTCTCTAGTATCCATTACATTTGCCAAATAACCAGTACATCCTTTCTCAAGTAACTTCCTTGCGTTTATCATTGAAATAATTGGCACCATTTTCTTCTTGGAAGACCCAAGGAAAGTAAACTTCTCTTCACCAGGTGGCCGAAATACAACTCTCTTACCATTATAATGCTGGCATGATACTTAGATAGCCAATCTATACCCAAAATCACCTCAAAATCCTACATATCCAACACTATTAAGTCTATCCACAACTCTCTACCATCCATATGTATTGGACACCCTCTCAAAACTTGACCAGAATATAACATTTCCCCAGATGGAATAGTTACACAGTATCTTAAATTCAAAGTTTCAGGTGATCTACCCAATTTTCTCACATATGCTGGTGATACAAATGAATGTGTAGCTCCTGAATCTATTAATGTATTTGTGAGGATATCAAAGATAGAGATCTCACCTGCTACAACCGATGTATTAGCCTCAGCATCTGTCGCAGTCATGGTAAACATGCGAGCTGGAACTTTCTTTTGTTCACCAGAGGTGGAGGGACAATCCTTGGAAAAATGTCCTGTCTTGCCACATGTATAACATGCTCTACTACCCAAAAGACATTCACCCTTGTGAGGCCTCCCACATTTGGGACATGTAACCTTCTGATTCGGAGTAGGTTGCATTTGTTGACCTACTGCTGGGCGCTTTGAAGGATCTTGTTTTTTTCCTTGACCCTGTGGGAATTTTCTTTTTCCACCATTAAACCCTGGCTGAGTACCTTTTCCCAAATTTGCATTTTTCCATGGCATGTTTATATTTCTTCTAATTTCTAGTGCCTTTACCACCTTCAGTTCAGCTTCTTGAGCTTCAAGAGTTTTTTCTGCAACTTCTGTATAAGGTACACATTTTCCTGTAGACATCTTAATATCCCTATATATCTCTGGTTTGAGCCCCTGTAGGAACTGGTTTACTTTCAACTCATTGGTACTCACCATATAAGGAGCAAAACAGGATAGCTCATCAAATTTCTTTATATGCCACCTTGCCTCAAGTTAGTAAACTTAGCTGCCTTCGCCAGTCGATGAGCTTCACTAAAGTACTTCCTATAGAAGATTTCCTTAAATCTCTCCCAAGTCAATCTGTCAACATCAGTGATTGACTTCATGGAATCCCATTAATGCCTGGCATCCATTTGGAACATATAAGTGGCACAAGAACCTTTCTCGTCCTCAGGGATTCTTATATAATCAAAGATACCCTCTGAACTTCGAATCCACTTCTCAGCTAGTAATGGATCTGTTTCACCTTTGAAAGCTGGAGGTTTATTCTTCCTGAACCTTTCAGAAGCTGGTTCATAGTTTTCTTGTCTAGCTACAACTTGTACAGGTAATTATTGCTCTCTCCTTTGATCTCGTTCTATAAGTCTCTCTATTTGTTGAGCCTGTCTCTCCACTAATTCAGCCAATCGATGTATAGTAGCATCTTTGTCATTATCTTGATCACCCCTCTGTTGGCTAGTCTGACCTTTACCCCTTGGCATGATTTCCTGTACAGTGGCCCTATACTTACAAACAAACATAATAGCTAATAATAATGCATGAATCAAACCTATATAACAAAAATAAAGTTCCCATATGAAAACAATTAGACTTACTAGTTGATTGAGCTTTCTGTCACATGATCATATATATGTAGGCAGTCTTTAGAAATAACTAAACCTCCGTTCGGATACCACAACTGTAACGCCCCCTAGCTTAACCATATTGTCGTATACAGACAAACTAGGAAGTACTACTCTTTCTTAAACCATATCTTTAGTTTTATAAAAAGGTGGGAAAATTTGAACTTTCCAAAACGTTTAGACAAAACTACTGCGAGGCATTACTTACTGAAAGTCTCTTTACAGAATGTACAACCAAAAAGTTCTTATCAGTTTATCTTGCCATCAGCAGTTATATTTACAACACACAAAATATCAAAATACAAAGAAAATATCGCCCACAGGTCAAGCTCGTCTACATTTGTATGATCATAGTGAGAAGAAAGCGTGCTAGCCAACCAGCAACTCTATACGTCAAAAACCTCCTCACCTGCATCACAGGAACTAAATGAGCTAATGCTCAGTAAGTAAAGATCATGCATGCTCGTGAACGTGTTTCATGCGTAAACTTTATTGGAATTCCCATTGCACTCTTTTTTTCATAACTTTTCATTTTGATGCATTTTTTTTAGAGAACATTTCTTTATAGGGCCCTTGAGTACACTACAAAGTCACGATAGTCGGTAGGCCGTACCCACCTATGCGGGAAGGAAACACATGGCCAATGCGAACTATACCTACCCAATGCAGACCGACTGGGTAATGCACCTAATAAATCTCATAGTACAATGCTCAGTCCCGGCAGTCGGTAAGCCGTGCCCACCTATGCGGGAAGGATGCCTGTACAAACCATACTTACCCAACGCAGACAGACTAAACAATGTACTTAAAACATATCGCGTAAAATCAGTACAATGGTACTACTTTGAATCCAATGCGTGAAAAACTTCACTTTCTTAAAAATCATGCTTAAATGATCATGCCATACTTATGTTTCAGTAAACTTTACAACAACAATATAATTAACATATAATTGAAATAATACATATAAGCATATTGAAAAACATCTTGTATCTACTATTGTTCTTGTGATGCAATTAAAATAAGTCTTTACTTACCTTGTGTCTGACGGAAAGGATAGTGGAAAGGGTCAGTATCCTCTGTGGCAAGGTGTGTGGAAAACCTGATATAAATTTTATTACCAAGATGATTACTACAATGTAAAATGCTTAAAGAAAACAAGCACAAGACTAAAATTACAACATTCACCAAATAAAGAAGCCTAATCTCAAAATGAACCAAAATGTCACCTACTTTCATAAAAACTTGTCCATTTGCTTCTAAATGGTACCATTTGGTTTTAAAAATATTTGGACAATACCTCCCCTATTTTTAGGACATCCCCACATGATTAAAATCATGGTTTTAAACCTGCAATATCATTTTACAGTCCAATTCCCACATATACAACTCAAATAGGATCATTTAGAACATCATAGGTACACTTGAATTCTTTTCGGTTTAGACAAAGTTTAGTATTACTTTCACACTTCTATATCATCACAACCAGCCACAAAATGAGTGTAATAAATATTAGGATCCTTAAAATAAACACTCCAAGCTTGGAAAATCAGATTACAAATATAGAAACTTAATTTACTACACATGAAAACACCTAAATTCATAATTAGCACACTTTGGGACTTTAAGTCTAACTTTAATCCTCCACTTAAATTTTATGTCTCCAACAATATATAACGTTTTTTAGGACCATTATTCATTAAATAATAGCTTTGGTTTAAGAGTTGAAATAAAAGAAATTAACTATAAGTTTAAAATCCTACATAGAGCTCACTTTGACTAGTTTGAGCTTTTACCGAAGCTCTTGCTTTCTACCCCCACCAAATTGATTCTCAAGGCTTTGAAACTGATTTTATCACCCAAGAGAACCTAGAGGAACCATTATTTAGGGGAGAGGAAGTGGTGAACTGCAATTAGAAAACAAAACCTAGGAAGAAGAACTAGTAGAATTACCTTGACTAGTTTGGACCTATCTTGCTTTCTTGAGCTCCAAATTGAGTTCTACCACTTGGAAACTCTTGGATATGGATAAGGGAATTTGAGAGAAGCCTTGGAAGATATTGGAGAGGTTCAGGTTGTGGCTGGAGAGAAAGAGAAAAGAAATGACCAGATTTGGTCCAAAATCAATACTTAATGACTAAGAAAAGGCATAACTTAAATTCTAAGGGGTATTTTCGATATTTCACACCTTAGCCTTCCATGTGTCAAGCTTTAGATCACTCTTGGCTTACTCACCACATTCATGGCCAATCCTATACACTCAAGTCTAGACCAAAATGGTGAAACCTAGCTTAAAAGGTGAAATCTAGTCATACTTTGACTTATGATCCTATATAGCCAATCTTATTGTAATTTGGTGGAACCTAGCCCCATAACCAATCATTAAACATAAAAATAAGTCAATTAGACTCCAATTAATAATGTAAACAAAGTATCAAA
>JXTC01000364.1:266723-318374 GCA_002914845.1 Trema orientale | reverse complement strand
GGCTGAGCTGCGAGCACAATACGGAAAAGGAAAGAAAGAGAGAGAGGAGAAACAGTACAGAGAAGAAAGGACGAAGGAGGAGGCGTACTAGCAGCTGCAAGGAGCTAAACCTCCATCGTCTAGCTAGCATTTTCATACTTCTTTTAGTCTTCTTTGTATTTAATTCTTTTTTCTTTTCTTGAGCTTTCTGTAATCAATGGAATATTTTAGGATGCTGATTTTTACATTTCAGACTATGAGCTAAGCTTCCTTAGCTGGGATTATGATGAATCTGAGGTTGTAATGATGGATTAAAGTTGTTTTCAATGTTTATGGTATTTTTACTCTAATTTGTTCAAGTGAGCTTCATTACTATTTCCTTTTATTGCTTGGCCATCAATATTAGGATAAACAAATTAGGATTAATTCTGGAAAGCTTAATCTTAGTTGGATTTAAGCTTGAATGATGCATGACTCAATCATCTCTTTAGTAGATCTTTGAATTAGTAAGGGTATAGGAATATATTGTTACCATGCAAACCCTTTGAGAATTGATACTATAAATGATGTTTTGAGAACTGGGTTAGCATAGGAATATGTAAAATCTGGTTTGAAGAACTTTAAACATATTGAATTCGGAAGATTAATATGTGCAGAATGAATTTTCGGTTACTGGAGTGATTTTTGCTGTAGGCGTTGCTGTAGCAACTAAACCCAGATTTGCAACCAAGGAGGATTCAATAGTCCCAGCTTATCCACACTACTGACTCACATTCACTTGATTAGATTTTGCTATTTTCTGCTTAATATTTACATTTCCGCTTGCTTTTTTTAATTGTTGCTATTTTATTACAAATCGTTATTTCTCATTCATTAATTTAGTTTGTTTGACATTTAGATTTTATAAATAATTTTAGTAATCAATCCCTTTGGAGACGATACTCACTCACTACTATATTACTTGTTTCGGCACGTGCACTTGCGTAGCTATTATAAAATTCGCAACATGTAGTTGCTATATGAGTTTCCATAGATCTTAATGAATTCTTAATTAGTTAAATTCACATAGGAATATAGTGAATTGGTAATTAAGGATATTTTTGCTTGAACTCAGGAGAGGATAGTAAATAAATTAGGGAATCTCGACTATTAACGAGGGGAATAATTTAGGGCTAATGAGATAGAGAATTTTTAGAGTGGATTAGTTACGGTGAAATCGGAAACCCTAGGTTTAATTTCATTGATTTACATCTCGTTTTATTTTCGCTTTTAATTTTGTTCTCGTTTATTGCTTTTAGTTTATTTTTTAGATTTAATTTGACTTAATTTAATTTTTCTTTAGTTGATTCATTTAAATAAAATTACGCTTAGCTAAATTTCGGTATTTAGTAAATCTACAATTTTCGTGGGACGATACTCGATACTCATACTTTATTACTTGTTTGTGATACATGCACTTGCGTTCATATTTTTACACAACAGTTGTTATCTTGGACTCCATTGAGTGATCCTCTCAACTTAATATGTTGTTGCCACCTTTTTTTTAATATTAAAAGAGAATGAAAAATAAGAGACATCAAGTAAGAGTGGGGCATAAACCTGACTTCTCAAGACAAAGAAACAGAAAAAGAAATAAAATCAGCGAAACTGATAATTAGGCTTCGCAATACAATCATCGTAACAAAAGATGAAATAAAAGATGGAGCAGACCACTACCAAGTAGGACAAATAAAGGAAGGAGCACGAGAAACTAAAGAATCAGCTACATGATTACTCTCACGATAGATATGAGTGATCACAAAATCTATATTAGCAATGTACTCCAATGCCCTACACCAACTTGATCTCCAACGGAAATGAACTTTAAAAGAACGAGCTAATAGAAGAGAAATCATATAGACTGAATCACTCTCTAATTATAGATGCTTCCATCCATACTTCCAAGCAAAATCAATCGCATGAATCGCCGCTGCCAATTTTGCCTCAAAAGCGTAACCAATTTCTTAAAAAATAGAAAAACATCTGCGAACAAATCCTCTATGAGTCCGAAACATCGCTGTTTGTGGCCACTTCTGTTGTCTTTAATATATCTATCACCGTATTTAATAAAATAAAAAAAAAAACATCGATGACCATAAGTCTTTATAATTGCATTATTGAGTACGCGTGAAAAAAAAAAACCATCGATGACTATACGTCTTAAAAAAAAAAAAGAGCATTGATGACTTTAGGTCTTTATAATTGCATTATTGAGTACGCGTGATATATACTGTTGTGGGTTGATATTAGGAATGGCAATGGGGCGGATCGGGGACGGTTTTTTAATTACCATCCCCATCCCCGAAAGCCAATCACAATACCATACCCGCCCCATTAACCATTCTTTTGGATACGGGGACGGTGCGGGTATTAACCAATGGATAACGGGGAAAACCGCGGTTACCCATTACCCATTGATAATATTAAAATATTAAAAAATTAAGATGAAAATACTAAATCCTTTTCATAATCAACAAAATATTAAACACAGCAATATACTAATAATTTTTAAACTCTAAAATTTAAATATATAAATACATATAACTCTCCAAAATCATTATTTTACCAAAGATATAATAATATTGATAGTGTAAAATTAAATAGATATTTATATGTATAATAATTTTTCTATGTAAATATATATATCGGGGCGGGTACGGTGCGGATTATACAAATACCGTCCCCGCACCATACCCGCATATTAACGGTACGGTTATTCCCCGCCCCGGTCATTTTCCCCGCTTGAGCGGTTTTTCCCCTCCCCATTCGGATCGGATAACCACGGATACCCGTAACCATGGGTTATATTGCCATCCCTAGTTGATATTGAATGGTACTCTGTGGCTTCTGTTGTTCTTAACATTTTTCTCTTTTTTTTTTGTCTGTTCTTAATGCAAATGGCCCGACAATAAAAAAAAAAAAAAAAAAACGTAAACAGTTAATCAAAGATTCAAATACATTGTTTGTCCACCATGCGTATTGCTTTCCATTTTTCTCTCATTTAATGTGAAAGAGAAAACTCACCAAACACATACTGCGAAATTTCAACCTCAAGATTTAATGTGAGAAAGGAAAAAAGATTCCTCAAGTCAAGATCTAACCACTGATTTCATATCTAGTTATCTCAGTGATCTCAAGGGTCTCGTTACCATTACTACCGCTCTCTCCATTTCTTCAATTGAATCAAAATCATCCTTTAGTTCCGGGCATCAAAAGCAATATGGCTGAAGGTGTTCTTGTGTCCGCTCTCGTAAACCAGCTCGTTTCCCTCGCTTTTCAACGAGTAGAGGAAGAGGTGAGGTTGGTCCAGGGTGTAGAGGAAGATGCTAGAAAGCTGAAGAGCAATCTTGAAGCAATCCAAGCTGTGCTCGAAGACGCAGAGAAGAGACAGCTAGCTGATCTCAGTGTGAGAAACTGGCTTGATAAGCTAAAAGATGCAACTTTCGACATGGATGATGTGCTGGATGAGTGGAGCACCGCCATTCTCAAATTGCAAATTGAGAGGGAGGCTGAAAGGGATGATCCCATTGAGACGAATAATAAGAAGGTATGTTTCTCCATTCCTGCGGCTTTTTCTTGTTTCACGTCCAAGGTCAATCGAATCACCCTGCGTCATGACATTGCTCGCAAAATCAAAGATCTTAATGGAAAACTAGACGCAATTGCCGCTGAGAAGGAGAAGTATAAACTTAACACCAAATCCGTTGAACAACCTGTTGAGCGACAAAAGACCACCTCCTTTGTTGATGAAACTGAAATACAAGGTCGAAGGGAGGATGTTGAAATTTTGTTGAGCAAGTTATTATGTGAGGACAATAATGATGGGGGAAAAGGGCCAGATATTATTCCTGTTGTAGGGATAGGGGGACTTGGAAAAACAACCTTAGCACAGCTTGCTTATAATAATGACAAGGTCTTGACACACTTTGTTATGCGAATTTGGGTTTGTGTATCGGATCCTTTTGATGAGATAAAAGTTGCCAAAGCTATTATCGCAGGCGTCGAAGGTAATTCCCCAAATGTCAATGAATTGGAAACTTTGCATCAAAAAGTTCGCAGCTGTATTGAGGGCAAGAGGTTTCTCCTTATTTTAGACGATGTATGGACTAAAGACAAGAAGAAATGGGAACAATTGAAGCAGCCTCTCAAATATGGTGTCACAGGAAGTAAAATAGTTGTGACCACGAGGAAGGAGGAAGTTGCTATCATGATGGGAGCCGCAAATCGTATGATTTCACTGGGAAAATTGTCCGAAGAACATTGTTGGCTAATATTTCAGCAACTGGCATTCTCGGAGAGGAATGAGGAAGAGTGCAAACAATTAGAAGAGTTTGGGCGAAAAATTGCAAGCAAGAGCAAGGGCTTACCGCTTGTAGCAAAAACTTTAGGAAGTCTTATGCGCTTTAAGATTTCCAAAGTTCAATGGGAGAATGTTCTGTATAACGAATTGTGGAATACAAAAGATGTTGAAGAAATATTCGCTCCATTCCTTTTAAGCTACTATGATTTGTCTGCAAAAGAAAAACGTTGTTTTTTGTATTGCTCGATATTTCCAAAGGATCACAGTATTGAGAAAAATGAATTAATTAGAATGTGGATGGCACAAGGCTATATAAGTAGTGATACAAATTCAGAAGAAGGCTGCGAATGTTTTCAAAGTTTAGTCATGCGATCTTTCTTTCAAAATTTAGTAAAAGATGACTGGAATGGTAGCATCAGAAGTTGCAAGATGCATGACATTGTGCACGACTTTGCTCAATTTTTGACAAAGAATGAATGCGTGACTATGGAAGTTGAAGGTGTTGAGGAGAAATTAAAGTCAGTCGATGAAAAAGCTCGTCACTTGACCTTAGTGCTTGGATCAAATGCAGAATTCCCCTCCCAAAATTACAGCAATCTGAATGAAAAGAATCTCCGTACTTTATTTGTTGTGTCAAGTAGATACAAGAGTAGAGTTGATAGATTATTGTTCTTACAATTCACGTGCCTTCGAACATTATCTCTTAAAAATTGTGGTCTTACTACATTACCGGAAAGTATTAGTACATCAATACATTTGAGATATCTCTGTTTAGCAAGAAATTACGGATTAAGGGAATTACCCGACCCTGTGTGCGATTTGTGTAACTTGCAAACTCTAGATTTGAGGCATTGCTCATCCTTACGAAGATTACCAGAAGGAATGGGAAAACTGATAAAATTAAAACATCTCTTTATTGATTGGTGTGAAATGTTGGAGGGATTGCCAAAAGGAATTAGCAAAGTGTCATGTCTTCGAAGCTTAGATAAGTTGATCATACCGGAGCATCATAAAGAATCATATTTGGATATTGGAGATTTGAAAAGGCTGAAGAATTTGCGACCTGAGGGTTATCTCCATGTAAAGGGATGCAGAAATCTAGGAAACGCGGCTGAGGCAGAGGAAATAGGTCTCAAGAATCTTAGCCAAGATGTATATACTTTAAAGCTAGACTTCGGGGAGTTGAAAAAGCAGAGTGGATTTGAAGATGATAGTGCTATACTTGAAGCCTTGGAACCAAATCACAACTTGAGAGAATTATACATCAGCAACTACATGGGTCCCAACGTGTCTCCCACATGGATGTTGTCGTTAATGAATCTGAGAGGAGTTGCACTAGTGGGTTGTGATAACTGTGAGATCTTACCCTCTTTAGGGAAACTCCCATTTCTCGAGAGGTTTGATGTATTTGGCATGGACAGCGTGAAAAACGTGGGTATTGAATTTTTGGGAATAACAAGAAGGGACGATCGGCTCAAATCTTCGAATCCAATCGTTTCATTCCCAAAGTTGAAATCACTCAGTTTCCAAGTCATGCGGCGGTGGGAAAAGTGGGAGGGAAGCGTTGCAGAAACAGAGAATATGGGTTTAACGGTGATGCCTTCTCTACAACGCTTGCACTTTTTTAGATGCCCTCGCCTAGAAGCGCTACCGGACTTCCTTCAAAAGACGACCTCGCTAAAAGAATTGACCATAAGCTCGTCAGAGATTCTCGAGGAACGTTGCAGAAACAGGATGGTTAAGGAATGGGCCAAGATTTCTCACATCCCGAATATCCAAGCGGATCTCAAATATGTGCAAAAAGACGGCGTCTATATTCCTGGAATATCCTCATCACAACTTTCACAATGAAAGCCCAATCTCAGTCCTACGTCTTTAGGTAATTATTATTATTTTTTTCTCTCTTTTTTTTTTTTTTGGTAATGTCAACATTCTAATTAATAACTTTATTTTTCATTTTACTGATATATATATACACTATTATAAAGCAAATTTGAATGCTTCAGGGAAGTCTAAGTGGTTATTGTGTGGTCAACTAAGTTAGTTCGAACAATGGGAAAGGTGTTTCTATCTTCCCAGGGGCGTCTGGCTATGAGGTAATCTTAATCTACTACTATTGATTTTCTTTTTCTTGGCTATTTTCTTTGTTGATCAGAATTCATTTCAGTTATGTGTTCTTCTTTTGTAGATTAGAATAGAACAAGTTTGCTCATAAAGAAGAAGCACTTCTTAAAAAAAGCATGTAAAGTCTTCTGACAAATGCTTTAGGCATCATAATGATTCGAATAAGTGACAACTACTGCATGGTAACTCATGAAAATTTAATTGATATGCATAAATTATTTACATTTTTTCATTATTTCGACTTTTTTTTAAAGAAAGATACTAATTGTTCAAATGCTAATGTTAAGGTATATTGGCATCACCAGGATGCAACAAAATGCCTGTTTTGGGAGAACAAGCAATATTTAGAAGGTAATGAATAGCATCTGGCATATTATGATAGTCTAAACAACTTCTTTAACAAAGTAGCTTTATCACCTTCGTATTATGTTTAAAATTTGATGAGTATATGCAAACGTCTAGAACCCTGCTTGATCTCTACCTGTTGTCCTTAATTTTACTAATTTTCAACTGTGACAAATTAACCTCCTAGAGCTCCTATATCTTTACTATTAGGATTCTAGATAGTTATCAAGTTCTAATTATCTATAAATTACAGCCCATGCTATACACGGAACTATCCCAAACATCAATTTCGAAACTCCCAACTCTAAGAGCATATGTATGAATAGAACCATGATTGTTCAACTTCGTGCTATCCTTAATTTGCCCTTTTTCAATAATTTTATATTTTATTTCCTTCTTAAAGTCCACGAAAGTTACATGTTATGCTTGTTTTCACTGGTTCAACAGAATGGTCCGTTACAAAATGTTAGAGCATTTGTAACAATGAATGAACATGATCACTTTCTCAGGTAAGCAAGTATGAGATGCTGAGTTTGGAAAGTGTTGGTCAATATTTTTGTGGAGTGAAGATGATGGATTGAAATAAAGAAAAAGAAAACTGAATAAATTTGAAGCAGACGACTTTAGAAACATATGTAGGGGTGGACTGAGATGGGTAGTTGGAAAAAAAAGAAGAGTCTTCTGATGATAGCAAACATTGACTTCAGTAGTAAACTTCCACGTTGCCACGAGCTGCAGGAGTAGATGGAAAAAATTGCCAGATTCAAAGTATCATCAAACATACTCGAAAATTAATCAGAAATAGCTTGAAACTGTATGTCTTTATCCTGATAATAACTGAGTCGATACAATTCTCATAATTTTCCTTTGGTTCTGTATTTTCTTGGGGCCTCTCTTTCTTCTTCTTAATTTTTCTCTTTTTGTGTTTTGTTTATCAAATTCTTTGCATTACTTGCAGGCAATCTATGTATCTGTACCTAAGTTTTGCCAAGGACCAATTGTTTCGCATGTTTTTGCTATAAACATGGAGCAAAACATCAGTTGCTTTTCCATCCTGAATGTTTGCAGGGTATAGTTTATGCGAGTTCTTTTTTGACCTATTCTTGTTCTTTTAAATTTTAATTCAGACAGTGCCTTAGACTTGTATAAAAGATGACATATATGTTAAATGAATGAGCTAAAATACTGGAAGAGAAGAATACAAGTTCCGATAAGTTATGCAGAAAACCAGCTATATATGGCGTGCAAGTATCATATGATTTTCCTTAATTCATTTGTTATTTAATTCTTGGGAGGGCATGCATTTATAGGATGTTAGTTTTCCTAGCTTATTTCACCGACTTTAACAATGAAAAACATAGTCAATTAGATTTACCTTCTATGTTTGAAGACATAATTAATTTGTTTATAAGGAGTAGAACAGGGTTAATAGAATAATTGAAGTTGAAAAGCCATGAAAATTCTTGAGTCTACTTGTCAGTCCAAACAGGCATATTGTTTCTCTTTTCTCAGAGTCTTATCCACATCTCCAAGTTCTGCATCCTGTTGATGTAATATGAGTGGTTGCTTTGAAAGAAATAAATAATAGAAGGAAAAGAAAGTGGCCTACACAAAGTGTGTTTTTAATTCTTTCATGCATGTGTTACATTTTTTGTAGTCACACCTTGCATCATTTCAACACATTTATAACAATCCTATAGGGAATAATTTTAGTCGCTGCAACAAACTTCCTTGATATTCTAGATCTAGCTACAAACATGGCCTGCTAGATTTAACAGACATGTAAGCTGTTTTCTCCTCTGTGAACTATTTATTATATTTAATTCTTGTTTCAAATTTTAAATATTTTAATTTTTCTAGAAACCGGAGATTGTAGACTCTAGTAAAGGATCATGGTTGAATTTATGTTACAAATGTCAGATTTTATTGTAATTAGCTTGATACTTTTTCATATGTTTAAGATTCCACAGATTCATCATAGTACATTCTATGTATAACTACAGTTTCTGAAAAACTTCTGTAAAGGCTTATGGGATTTTTTTTTTAAAAAAAAAAAACAAAAGCTTACGGATTAAATACATACTCTGCACAATCTTCAATCTTCAAATTTGTTTTCATTTGTGTAATACGTGCAGGATTCATATATGTGTTTTCAGAAAAGAAGACCTTTCCACACTATATCCCCTGGCTGGTGTACTCTTTGCAAAAAGCATAGTGAATCTTTGAATCATCTGTTTCTACATTGTGAGTTTTCAACAAGGCTGTGGCTTTATATTTCTGAAGGAGTTTGAAAGGAGCTGGGTAATTCCTAGGTCCTGTCTAGACTTACTTCAACTTGGGCATGGTTTCCATGTAAACAAGAGAGCTAAAATCCTTTGGGAGGTGGCTGTTCCAGCTGGTTTTGGGGCTATTTGGTTGGAAAGAAACAAGAGAATTTTTGAGGGGAGTAAAGAATGTTCGGATTTGCTGTGGGATAGAGTTAGATACTGGGTAGCTATTTGGTTACATGATGTAAAGGATTTCAATAATCTTCCCTTCTCAGTTGTGGTTAGGGATTGGAGACCTTTGTTGTAATCTCTGTTTCTTGTGGATAGCTTATCCACTTTGTTACAGTTTTTCATTATTAATATAATTTTTGTTTCTTATAAAAAAAAAAGAAATATATGTGTCTAGTCTTTCCCTGGGAGAATTTATTTGCTGGGAACTTCTTCTTTTTTAATTTCCGGTTGTTATCTTAATAAGATTTTGAGCACATTGACTTTTTGTTGGGAACTGCTTGGTATTTAACTTAAAGTTCATAATCAACTAAATCTTTTGGTTATAGATTTCACTGCCGTGTGTTCTGTTTTGAGGCTATGTATATCCTGTAGGTCGATACTTAATGCTTGTATGTGTGTAGGTTCTTTTTAAGTAGTTTACACCAGTGTTTTAATCATGAATGATTTGACAGTTACATGATCATTTTCCCCCCATTATCTGCTTTTTCATTGAACTGTCATTTAAGTTTCCGTAGATGTTAAATAAGAGTTGTGTCCTATTTAGCTTCCCAACTCAAATATTGTTACTACAATCCTGAAGAAGTGGAAAATAACTGGCTTTCAGACCATTTCCCCTGATTTATACCATGCTAAAGCTCCAGTTTTTCCTTTTCTTTGTTCTTTGTTAAGTCTATCTTTTTCTTCTGTTTCTTTCTTCTTTGTAGTTTTGTACAAATTTGTGGCAAAGCCAGCCCAAAACTCTATGTTTGTATACAATATATTTTAAGGAGTACAACAGAGTTAATAGAATATTTGTAGTTGTAAAGCCTTGAAAATTCTTGAGTCTAATTGTGAGCCCAAAGGGGCATGTTGTTTACTTTGAAAAAAAATGAATAATAAAATGCAAAAAAAATGGTCTAAACGTAGTGTGTCTTATTTTTTCATGCATGTGTTCCATTTTTTTGTAGTCACCTTGCATCATTTTCATTGATGGAATAGATGCTCTTGGTACAACACAGAAACAATTGGAGGGGCATACAAAGAAAGCATTGCATCAACTGCTCGTGGAATGAATGGTTTCATGCAGAATGAGTTATTTGAAGATCATGCTATGTTAATGGTCTTTTTTGAAGTTTATTGCATTTCTAGCCCCACCGAAGTTTAAATGCCACAACGAACTTGCCTGATATGCCTTGTTCCACCTATAACAAGGCCTGGTAGATAGGATAAATGTAAGATTCTATTCCTCTGTGAACTACTTTCTCATTCGAAAAGTTTAATAGTACTTTTATACTCTTGTAAAGGATTACGATTGACTTTTTACTACAAATGTCAAATTTTATAGTAATTAGCATCCTCTCTTTTGCATTATTTCTCCGGTTCAGCAGGTTCATCATAGTACATTCTAGGCGATTTATAAGAGCATAAACTAAACTTTTTAAGAGTTGATCGTGTTGGATTTTGAATTACTCAAAAATTATATTTGTAAAAGGAGATATGAATTTTTTTAAGTTGTTAGTCAAAACTGCCAGTTTTTACTCGCAGCAGATTTTCGCTCCTGATTACAGACCACTTTGTGACCTCAAAATAATTTTAAATATGTCAATAATTTTGAGTCTAGTTTCATATAACTGATTTCATAATTTTTTCAGCTCCGTAGAATAAATCTTAAATTTTCTACTATACTATGTCTGGTCTAAAAAATTCTGAGTAGCTTGAATCCGAGAATAAAAGATAATGTGAGCTTAATTATGTTTTTGGTTTTGGTTGTTATTAATGATTACATGGTGTAGTTAACAACTTAAAGAAGATCTAAATTTAAAAGAAAGTTCCCAATTGGATTCACAAAGGTCTTGATATAATTGAGAAGTCCTAATTGACATTCTAGACTTATGATTTCGAAAATAGTATACTTGAGTTCTCGATTAGAACTAATGGACTGATTGTATTCAATAATTTAAGTGATTATGATAATCTAATTAAATCTTTTACTATAAATAAAGTTATGATGGATTGAGAAGGTTAGTAATTAAGTTTGTTTGTAAGCAAGTATATGTACTTGTTTGATATTTATTGTCTCTTGATTTAGTTTATGTCTCTTAAGAGAGAAATTTGTCAAAATAGAAATATCTTTATTATCTTACGCTCCATTTGATTAGGGAATATGTGTCTATGTTATGTTTTTGCTATGTAGATTAGCAAATCGCTCAAGTAGGAATGAGTAAGCTCTTAAAAACATTCGTGCCATTACATTTTTCTTTTCGGAATATTTGGTAAGTAAAGGTACAACTACAATATAAGGATGCATGGGTTGTTAAATAGTACGCATGCCTTTGCCTTGAATTCTATGTAGTTGGTAGTTAATTCGTTCATATGCTTCGTTGACATGATGTCATGATTTATATGTTTATAAATAATACTTTCTTATGTTGCAATTATGTTAAGAGATTTTTATGAACATATGCTTATAAATTGCACTGGCATAGCATGTAGAGTAGGGAGGTATTATATGTCCATTATGAGATCGAGGTTTTATGACACCTTTTTACGCTTCAATTATTCCCGAAAAAATGTTATGATGAGAATGAATATGATATTATAGTATAAGACCCTTGAGCCTCAGCCAAGACAACAGTGTGGTGGCCACGCAAGTCCTATATAGGTAAGTACAAATACGGTGTATTGATCTGATAAAATACGATGATATAATATACGTTTATGTTGAACTGGTAGCAGTACCATCGGGGCCTAGAAATTACTTTGCACTTGCATCAATGTATAAGTAGGCCATTTTTATGCTGTATGATGAATACTAGTGCTTTATGTTGAATACTTCTTGTATATATGTGTTATGATGCATTGCACTTAGACTTGTAGGTTGTCTTTACTTATTGAACTCTCAAGCTCGTAGGTAAGTAAATTGCGTTTGACGATGACTATTGTGTCAGGATTTATGCCCTAAAAGTATGTATATTTTTTATATTTGATGAATTAATAAAATGACATTTTTCTGTTTGAATTTATACATAATTTGTATGTCTTTAAATATCAAAAAATCCCTAGTTTATTTATGTGACCACAAATTTAGTATATACATGTTATATACATGAGGATTAAATTTATAGATAATAAACTAAACATAGTCCGTAATAACTAATTAAAGTATGCTATCTTTAATTAAATATTATTAGTATGGTCCATTAACATTGAGAATGTAATAGTTTTATCCGGACTATTAATGTGTTGATATCACAATGGAGGTACTTTATATAATTCAATTATTTAGGACTGGACCAGACATAATTTGAATATCATATAAACTCCGTTAACTGTTGAGAGTTGAAATAATGTCACTAGATGATCATATGTAAATCAATCTTAATCGTGAGTAGTTATAGACTCCTGTTTATAACATTATGTTCTTTAACATACTTGTTAAAAGTTTGTTTCCTAAACAGATCGAAATACTTGTATCATGGGAGCATGATGAGATGAGTAGCTGGGAATGTAGCTTACAGATATAGAATCTATTCCTTCCATTGGGAAGCTAGAAAGATGATTCCCTTGTATATTGATTCAGAACTTGAACAGTTTGAGTACTCAATTTATAATAGATTTATAAATTAATTGTTTATTGGAGAATCAATAGTACACAAGGATAAAGACGTAATTGGAGAGGTAAACGGAAAATGACCTAACTCCAATTATGAATTATCTATGGAGGATTGAACTGCATGTAATAATTAAATCGATGGACTGCTCGCTGTTTTCTGAATAAATTTATTCTGTAACTTCAAGAGTGCAATTTCAAATTTTTAGCGGAGTAATACTAGAATTACTAAATTAGAAAAATTAATTAAAGAGTTTAATTAATTGTCATAATTTATTGGAGCTTCAATTGTAGGTTCATAGGTCCCTAATTCCACCTCTTACAAATATTGTACTGGATATTACATTATTTTTGTTCTTGTATACTTTGTCTACAATAATTAATAATTGTTATTAATTAATTAATTAATTAATTTTGAATTAATTAATTTAAATTTATGGAGAGATAAGTTTCTTAATTTGTTTAAATTTTGAATTTAAAAATATCTAATTATCAGATAATTAGATAAACAGAAATTGAGAAACTGACTGAATGTGAAACACTCTTCCTTGAAGGGGTGAGTTATCTGCTAGTTTATATATATATATATAATATTAAATAATTAGACTAATTAACTTAAATACATATATATTTAATCGCGTTTTTTTTAAACAAAAAGTTATGGCAAAAAAAAGTTTTATATATATGTATATATGTTAATTAATATGATTAATTAATTTATTTATTAAATAGTTTAATAAATATATAATTTTAGATTTTTAATTTTATCATATTTCTCCGCTAGTATAAGTGTCATCACGTGTCCAGCGTCGGCCAAGACAGGTTTTCGAGCGGCTTTGTACGTAGGTATTCGGCTCAGGAGCATGATACATCTAATTGTTTTTTCATTTTTGTTTATAACATAGCAATCTCGAGTATTAAGAAATCGATAGGAACAAAAATGAGAGAAGAGTAGGGATGTCAATTTCACCGAACAGGGTGGTGCGCCCGAATGGGACGGACTTTCACCGTTATAATTGGTGCGGGGCATGGAGCGGGAATTCTCCGTTTAATATTTAGCGGGGCGGGGCGGGCTTGGGATTGAGTGCCCCGCACCGACCCCGCCCCGATTATATATAAGTTAATTTCGATTTTTATATAATAGTGATTCAAATAGATTTTTTTTTAAAAAAAAAGATCTAATAATATATAGTCATATACTAATATTGTTTAAGTTATTTGAGATTGTGTTATCTTTATGAATAAATGATATGCTATATAATTTTGGTATTATTTTACATCTGACAATTCTAACATGTTAAAGTTTTATTTGAATGTGTTTTTTAGTTATTTAAGTCTAAAATTGGAATTTTCAATGAAGTTAACTCTAATTTTGATTTTTTTTTCTATGTATTTAGACTTTTAAAAAATTTGGACTAACCTAGAATTGTTTAATTTATTCAAGATGATGATTCCAAACGGGGATCCCGATATACCAATGGAGAAACCGAGCCCCGATGGGGATTCTCCGAAGTTGCTCCGCACTAAATTAAATGGTGAATGATGCGGGGATGATATAGTAAAATAATAATGGGGATGGGGATGGTAATCACAAAACCGATCTCACCCCGTCCCGTTGACATCCCTAGAGAAGAGTAAGAAGTGAGAGAAGAGAGATGGAAGGGAAAGATTTGAAAAACTAATTTTTGTTTTTATGTATCACAGTATACTGAAAATTCTATACACATAATATTTTCATCACGAATGATTTTTATCTAACGGTCTAGAAAATGCTCCTAACGGTAAGAGGGATTTTGCTCCTCTTGCACTAGAATTCCTCCAAAATTTTAAGAAGTAAATTGAAAAGTTCAAAACTTTACTCCAAAAGAGGGAAAAAAAAAATCAATCAATTTAAATACATCGAAGGGAGGGATAATGCCAAAAATAAATTATTTATCAACTTGAGTCCAACTAGGACTATTAAATCTTTAACATTTATTTAAAGTCAAATTAAAACAGATTGAAGGAGATGACGCTTTTTCAAATCTCTTTTACCTTTATTTAATTTCTTTCTAAATAAAATGTTAAAATTTTAATAATTAGACTCATATATCGTGTTACACCATTAATAAATCACTAATGGCACTTCATTCTTTTGTTATGTAGTTTTCTAGCATATTACCAAGTGTTTATATCGAGGGTTGTACGCTGTGGACACCTCCAATATTCGTACATTTCCTACCTTTTTTTTTTTTTGGTTTCTTTTTGATACTCATTTATTCGATTCAACGAAAAATCATTGCAATATATATACAACCAACCAACCAAACAAAATGTGTCTATACAACCAAAATGATCAAAACAAAAGTGAAGACACTTTCAAGACATGCCTTCAGAGTTCAGACGACCAAAACACCCATGGGACCCCTTCTAGACCATACACTTCAGTCAATTGTTCAACCAACCACCACCGTTGGCACGCCATTCAAAAGATGAAACGGTAGAACCAAAAAAGTAAGAACAACTCTTGCCTTGTGAATGAGTTTTAGCGTATGATATGCCTAAATTTTGATTTGATTGTAAGAAAACTTGAATTATTATATTTGATTACGCAGTGAAAACTTATTAATGTTTTTTGGAAATGTCCCAAAATTATATGTGTAAACTAATATTTAATATTTTAATTGAAATACATCAAATAATCATATCATTGGGCATTTTTGTCTAATAAAGATAAATATTATTTTCTAAAAAATTATAAGATTTAATTTGTTTGAAGAAATCGGATACGTTAAGGTTAATATGATCTTTTGCTCTTCAATGTAATCATTTAACGTTATTAAAAGGAATATGAACTTCTTAAAAGATTTCTGACATGCTAAATTAAAAAAATATAAAGATTAGTAAATATCTGATGTTTTTTTTTTTTAATACCCAAGGTGTTTTTTTTTTTTTTAATAAATAATAACCCAATTGAGAACTAGTGGGCGAGTGGATAGGAAAAGGAAAGATAATTAATTTGAAGGATGATTTAGGAATATTTAGGGTATGGTAAGTACGTAGAAACTAAATTTTAAACTTTAATAAACAGGGTGATTTTAAAAATAAAATAAGGACAGCAAACAAATGATGGCAATTGAATCACTCAAAAACAAAATAACAAAACAATTCTTTTGTAATGTAAGAGGAAAATAAATGAAAATAGTCCATTTTTTTATGAATTAGAATTTCCCTTCCTATCATGGTCTGATACTTATAAGGAAAAAATATTGTTTTACGCCTGATTCGGGTTATGTGTTTTCTTCATTCAATTTTCTATATTGTTATTTTCGTTTGACAAAGAAAAATCTTTAAAAGGGAAGAATTTTCCATATTGTTATTTTCTTTGATAAAGACCAAACATATTATCAAAGAAATAGAAGACCTGGCAGCCTTACAATCAAGATTGGCAAAATAAAAGAAAAATGTTGCCCACACTAATTACTTGTAGAGCCACCCTCTTTTTTCTCTTTTTACACCTCTTCTAAATAGACATATCTCTAAAATTTAAAAATTAAACATTTTCTTAATACACACCTTTTTAATCTTTTTTATTCCAAAATTGGCCATAAATAAAAAAATTCAAGTGAAATTTCTTTTTCTATCCGTTAGTTTTAAAAATTTCTTGATTATTTGTTTTGATCTTTTTCAATCTTTTGTTAATTTCTTGACAATTGATCTTTTTCAATCTTTTGTTAATTTCTTGACAATAACTCAAACTTTGAAATACTCAACATTTGTATTTCTTCATGATAGAGGGGCCAAATTTTTGAGATTCGAAATACTCAACATTTATATTTCTGATAGAAATTAAGATAGAGTTCTTGAAATTAAACTTTTAGGGCTCTTAAAAATTATAGAGAAATAGAGTTTCTTGAATTATTTCTTAAGGTTCTTGAGTATTTTTTAGGATTCTTAAGAGCTATTGAAGAAAATTAGAATATATTTTTAGGATTTTTGAAAAGTAAGTTCTTGAATTGTTGTTTAGAGTTCTTAGATAGATAGTTGGAATTGAGAATTTGCAATAATTTTTTTTTAGGGCTATAAAAATTTTATTCACCTAAAAATAAATTGATTGCTTAAGAAATTGTTTTTAACAATTTGCTTATCAGTTGTTTTTAATGGGTACGTGAAGGAAAAAAAATAGTTAAGAAAGAATATTCTAGATTCTTAATATTGTTTATATTTATTTATATCATTTCATATAAAGTTATTTATGTTATTTAATAATTAGTAAATGGAAAGTGAGAAGAGAAAAAAGATAAATGGCAATAAAGCCACCCTTACTTATTTCGTCTTCTTCTATTGTCCACAAGTAACAAATGCATTTATAATTAATTGTCCACAAGTTACACTGTGCATAATGCATATACATTTATGACTGCTATGAAAATATCCTTGGTAATTTTGTCTTTAAAGTGACGACTGTTTTGTTTTATGATACTTGATTTGAACACTCACGCTTTAAATTAGTTGCATTATATGGTTGTTTGTATTTGAGTATTTATAAGAAATGGCCATTTTTAAGATTAATTTAAAAAATAGCCATTTTTAGACCTATTTAATAAATGACCATTTTACGATTTTATTTTGATAAATATCCGTTTTTCAGTTGATATATTTTTTTTTATAAAGTAAATCATTTTTATAAAGTAAATCTATTTTGAAAAAGTAAATCAATTTTCAAAAAATAAATTAATATATTTTGATGTACTAAATATTAAAAATGGCTATTTTTAAATTACTTTCAAAATTCAGCCTTTTTTAGCAGTATTTAAAAAATGGCCATTTTATAAACTTTGATCTAAAATTCAACCATTTCACTAAAAAGTCCTTTTTATTTCATTGATTGCTAGACTTCTACTTTTGGGGAAAAAATTTTGTTTGATTGATTGTGTGTAATGTGTGTCAAATTCACCCATGTTATATAATATTTTTTTTCAAAAATAATTCTAATATGTTATTTATAATTAAAAAAAAACTTTACTGTAAGAAAGAACATAAGATCAATGTCTCTCTCTCTCTCTCTCTCTCTCTCTCTCTTTATTTTTATAAAAACGGACTCGTCAAGGAAATAATATTTTATTTATAAAAATACATATAAAGCTCAAATTGGAGAATATACCCAATTCTAATTGGACTATGATTAGCAGTTTAGGCCTCATATATATATAAGATACATGAGAGAAAAAACGAGTCATGCTAGGGATACCAATATTTTACACCAAAAACTTACACTATATAAGGTGAGTTTCATTTAAGTCACTTCTTTTTTGAAAGTAGGATCACACGATTTAAAGTTATGTGACTAAAAATGATGCTACATCATTTGTGTAAGCTTTTGGTACAAGATTTTAGTGTCCTAATCTTTACCTGAGAAAACATTGTTCAACCCATTTGTTAGTGCCACACGCATAAGGAAGAGAGTGAGTGAGAGAGAGAGAGAGAGAGAGAGAGAAAGAGAGAGAGTATGTGTGTGTTTATGTGTATGTATGTTACATGCATAACATAGTAAAAGTAAGGAGAAAAAGTTTCTTATAACCTCACAATCTCATCTTATATCTCAGTGCTCCAGAAACTCAAGAAGTTTTTCTTCATTTTTCTCCAACGAAGGATTCAACTCGGTGTCCACTCACTTCATCTTCCAAGATTCAGAGAATTGACAAGAAGATCTAAGATTGAGGGTTTAATCGCCATCAACAAGAAGATCAAGGCAGAACACGCATCAAAAGAGAAACATGAAATCTCTCTAGGATGTTATATCTAGGTTTGATTTATGTTATACATGATCCCGTGTTTGATATATGTGAAATCGTTGGTTATGAAAATATGTTTTCATGTAAAAATTTAAAACCTAAGTCCGCAATTTTTTCTGTTGTGTTCATATAGTTTTCATTGAATCTATGCATGTATCGTTTTCTCTTATATGTTTGGCTTGGTGAAATCATATTTGAAATAGAATCATCATCTACATTCCATTATTTGCTTCGACATTTGAACAAAGAATAATGATTCTTTTGAAATTGTAGTTTTATTCTAAAAAACGTATGGAATCATGATTCCAAAATTGTCTCTACTTTTAAAACATTACTTTTTTTTTTGTACCCTACTAGACATCTAAAAATAAATGTATTTTGGTCAATATGATACTTATTCTATTCCATTATGCTAAATCAACAAAATAAGGAAATATCACTTTCATTTCTATTCTAATTCCATTTTATTATAATTCCCATTACCATTCCTATTTCATTCCACCAACCAAACATGACTTAGATGTTAGGCTAATTTCCAGCAATTGGTAATAAAAGCTAAAAAGCTTAAGGAGACGAAAAATGAATCACAAATACAATAACAATAAGAATTGTGGGCTACTATAATTTTCTAAGAGAAGAAGATAATAAGGACCATCATCAAATAATTACCTATGTCTGCTACTAGACTACGCTTTTAGCGGGTAGACGGTTATTATAACACCAAATGAGATCCACGCCCCTGAAGAAAAAAAAAAAAAAACCAACTCATCCGCATTACGGATCTAAATAAAAAAAAAATCTAAGATTCAAGATCTAGTAAATGGAATTAAAAACTACACAGATCAAAGATCTAGTAGTACGAGAATCCACACAAATATGATACTACAACTAGATCTAAATCTGGACTTATTAGAAAATTAAAAGAAAAAAAGATCCAACCCCTCATCCCCGAAGGAGACATGAAGGATAGGGAATGAGGAGGATAAGGAGAGGCTGGATAAGATGATCAAAGCACTCCCTCTCCAGTTTACTATGAGAGCAATGACACGGGTGTTTTGAGAGAGAAAGACAATGGAGGCTAGGGTTTTTTTTTTTTGAGTTTTTGGAATATTGTTTATTCAATTTATCTCTTAGTAGTTCGATTATTTGAGACAAAATAGGTGCCTATGGAATGTAGCCATAACTAAGTACTTTTTAGACAAATGGCCAAACTTTGAATTATAATATGTAAAATAGTTGTTTTCAAAAATTATTAAAAAGAGCCAAATTTTGAAAATTATTTAAAAAAATAGTCATTTTTCACGTATAGTATATCAAAATATACTGATTTAATTTTTCAAAAATTGATTTATTTTATAAAAGATAGATCAATTAAAAAATGGTCATTTATCAAAATAAACTTATTTTTAAAATTGATCTTAAATAAAAAAAATCCATCTCTTATAAAGGTCACTCATACACATAATAACCCACGAAAACCGTATTGGTTAGGGGCTATTTGGCATTATTTTTTGTTTTCTGTTTTTAGAGTTGTGTTTTCAAAAATGAGAACAAAAACTGTTTTATAATGCTTTCAGAAAACAATAGGTATTTGGTAAATATTTTCTAAAAATATTTTTTAGGAAAAAGAATTATATGAATATAAAAAATCATATTTATATTATAAAAAATGTATTTAGAGAGAAAAGATCAAGAGAAAGTGACGAGATATAAATTCAAGTAAGGGAACAATGGGAGAGAAAGTATGAGAAAAGATAATAAAAAATAATGAGAGAGAAAGTACTAAGAAAGAATGAGGAAATAAAAAATATTGAGAAAGATAGAAGAAAGAGAAACAAATAAAAACATTCAAGAGAGAGAAAGTGATAAGAATGCATGAGAAGAGAAAATAAAGATAAAGAAATTTATAAAAAAAAAAAGTAGCAATAGAGAATGAGGAGAGATAATGTGATTAAAAAAAATAAATGGATAGAAAATGATGAGAGAGAAAGTGATGAAATAAAATGAGGAGAGAGCAAATGATGAGAGAGAATGAGGAGAGAGACATAGATGAGAGAGAATGAGGAGAGAGAAAGTGATGAGAGAGAATATGGTGAGAGAAAGTGAGGAGAGAGAAAGTAATGAGAGAGAAATTTACGAGAGAATATGTATATAAAAGTCATGTAAAAGAATTATTTTATTCTTTAGAAAAAAAAAGTTAAAAAAACACTTTGAAAATAACATTTTGTTGCTCTCTGGATGTTTTGTTTTCTTTAACTCTGTTTTTAAAAACTGTTCTTAGATAACAATATCAAACACCCTTACTTGTTCTCAGAAAATAATTTTCTGCTTTTAAAAGCAAAAAAAAAAAATAATAATTTTTTAGTTATAATGCCAAACAGCTCCTTAGTATTTCGAATTAGGTTTTATTTTTTATTATTATTATTTTTTAAGTAGTTTCATCTTTTACTTAATTACCTGAGTAAGAGTCCTACTTCTACTCTCCTTATAAATATCCCTACGAAACACAAAGTTCAGTATTCAAAAGTCTCAACCCAATTTCTTAATCTTAACACACTCTCTCTGATCTTGGCCTCTTCAATTCAACAAATAACAATGTGCAGTCAGGGAAGGAAGAAGCAGCAATCAGTGAAGGAAGAAGCAGCAATCAGTGATGACCACTCTGTGGTCTCTCTTCCCCTCGACACCATGCAAAAACTCCACCTTTCCCATGGCGATCATGTCTGGATCAAGGTTTGATTATTTTTATTTTCTTTTTAGATAAAAAGTTTTGCTTTTTTGTTTTTTCATTAGAGGTTAATTAAGGTTTTGATTGTTATTTTGTGTTGTAATCATACCTGGGTCGATGAGAACTCTGTCTATATATGTATATGTATGTGTCTGCGCGTGTGAAAAGCTGAGAAAATTTTCTATTTGGGACCAGTTTGTATGAACCCGGGCTCTTTACTTTTTTTGAGTTTGTTCTGTGTGTTGATTATTTTGAGAAGTTTAATTTATTTGATTGTTGTGGAACAGAGTGGAGTAGTTAATTCTCATCAATGGTTTCCTTTTTTTTTTTTTTTTTTTGAAAGCATAATCCTTGTCAATGTTTTTGGTGGTTATCTTTAGGGTAAGAAGGGTAGACAGACATTCTCTACTGCTGTGGCTTATGATGCAACAACATGCGATATTGAACCAAAGATAAGGCTGAACAGGGTTTCTCACATACAGAGAGCCTCTGCGTTTGCTTTCCACAGATGACAATGACGACTTGAAAAGGTGAGTACCGAGTACCTCTTTTCTGCCTTTAATATGCATTACGTTTTCAATCATCTAGGACTTATAATTACGTTCTTTTATCACTTTGCATTATAACTATTTCTTCTTTTTATAACATTTGCAGTTTCTCAATTCCTAAACAATGTTGATCCTAATAACATTATGGTCATGACGGAAGATTATTATTGCCCACGACCGTTCACGCTCTTGTTTGTTAGATATTATCATTATCTCTATAATGATGACGACCCCCATTACTTTGAGCCTTTCTGTCAAGTATATTCAGAGGAATCAAGGATTCCCCACGGGAAGATTCCACCAATTCATCTTACCTTCCTGCCACACCCCGTCGCCATACTAGCATCATCTGACCACTTGGTGTTAGCGGCAAGCTTGGAATTTGAACATATCATCCAAGACGCTCGATTCGTTGGACCGACAAAGAACTATATATGCAATCCACTAAACAAGGAGTGGGTGGAGCTCCCTATGGTTATCCCACCCGAATACATCGCTGGATATGGATTCGTATGTGAGCCCACGAGTTGCAAGAAACAGCTTGGATGTACCACCAATTCCCGATACAGGGTGGTCATGATTGGTCTTGCACATTCTGACTCCAATGTGCACCTTGGCCGCCGTGGTCTCTGTATGGATAATGAATTTGTTACCAAAGTCTTTTGTTCTGAGATTGGACAATGGAATGAGTTTGTCATCACGTATCCCCAACACAAGACGGTCATCTCAAAACCGCGTGGCTGGGGCCCTTCACGAAATCGAGACTTAGTTGTGGTCGCAAGCAATGGAGTTCTGTATTGGCTAGAAGGGTTACCATTTAAAGGAATTGTTGCATTTGATCCGTTCAACGATATTCATACAGAACAATGTCGTTTAATCCACTTGCCTACCATGTGCTTTAAGAGTACGTTTTACTCTACTGATACGAAACTTCGCCTTGGAGTAGTTAATGGGCAATTGCGACTGTCGCAGCTATACAAGGCAGAGACGTACTTTGTTTTCCGAGTGTGGGAATTGAAGAATCACCACAGTGAATCTCCGTCGTGGGTGCTTGTCTACAATCTTAAGTTGCGTAGCTCGGAAAATGAGTTGTTCGTGCTTTCTTTTCATCCCAACAATACCAATGTCGTCTTTCTGTTGTGTGGTAATAATGTCTGCCAATATGATATTTCTGAGAAGAAGTACGAAAAAGTAGGCGAACATCCTGGTGACTATATGGACGACCCATCGGTGGACATAGCAACTTTCACCCTTCCACATCCTTCATGCCCTACTATGCTACCGCTTTCATCTAATTAAAATTGATAGACATAACTAGTTTACAAATGTTAATGTACGTATCAGTACTTGGCCTTAATTGATTTTTTTTCTCTCTCTTTTGTTCTTAGAGGATTATTAATTTTGTATTATAATCTATTAAATTTAGCTATTTCTTTTCATCTTTGATGTTTCTCTCTATTTCTGGACTTCGTTAAACCTTTTTTGTCTGTGTTATGATAGTGTAAGCTGTCTATCTAATGTATTTGAAGTGCCATATTTGGACCTAAACTAATTACAGTGACATCTATCGGGAAAATTAAAGAATATGCTTTATGACTTAGTACTAATTGCTATTTTATGACCTATGGTAGATTAGGTGCTATACACGTATAGGTAAAAATTATGTAAAGATCCGCTTATAGGGGGGGGTGGTGGTGGAGGAGAAAAAGATATTAAGATATTGCTCTGATTGTGTATACACTAATTTCGTACTACGTATGCCAAATAATCATAGATTTACGTATGTATCTACATTGCTTACTGTCTCACGCGCTCCTGTCTCACGCAAGTTGAGAAATATTTACGAGTTTTGACCAAGAACTTTGAATAATTTACTTTATTTAGTAGGAGAAAGAAAATAATATCATGAAACAACTTAATTTGTAGTTTGTCATTTGGAACAAATTTTGTTTTTTTCTTTTGTTTTTTGGTTTCTGGAAATGTAAGAGAACTCCCTTAGATTTGATCTATTATTACATAAAATCTTGTAATTTATTACTTCTCATATCTGTCACTCGAATTCGCAATAACTGAAAATTGACAAAATTAATCTCAATCAATGGTAGATTTATGTTTTCACAAAATCAAGGCTATTTGATTATTTGACAAAATTAAATTGGATTATTATCTAATGGTTATTTGGTTCTCCTATATTTTCTAAAACACATGAGATTTCGTGGGGGGAAAAAAAAAACAATGTAATTTTATGACATGTTCCTAATTTAATATCTTAATATCTTACTTCATAATCATTACACAAATTTGAAGAAAGTTCATACTAAGTACAGTCTTATATGTGTATATATACACGTATATAATGTATATTTAGAAAGAAAATCGATCTCTATCAGACTTGATACTTGAGATACGGAATAGAATGTTTGAAAAAAAAAAAAAAAAAAGAGGTTGAACTGATCACCAGTCACTACAATCCGAATCAAGAATAGAATGAAGAGAAAAACAGAGAAAGAAGTATATAGATTTCATATTAATTAGCACCAAAAATATACAAGATCATAAGTAGCTTATCATATTAAAGAATAAAGCAAAACCACATGAGAAACCAAATAAAATGAATCAAATCAAACAAAGAATTACAATTTAAGAAGTAGTAGTAGAATATATGATTAGGATTAGGACCCATCAATGGTCATGGCAAATGACCCAAAAAAGCACAAGACTACTAAGTACTAATAATCATAGATTTTGTATATACGTATGTATCTACATTGCTCTGTTTTGTGATTCACTGGTTTTTGCTTTGCATCTTCAGAAATTACCGAAATTCCTTTTGAAGAGAAAAGCTTGTATTTAGCTACTACGAACAAAACCTTCAATAATTATTTCTTTTGACAGTTCCTTAATTATTATTATTATTATATCAATTAATTAATTAAAAAAAGAAACAAGGGAAGCAAAATTTAGTAGTACGTACTATAACCGGAAAGATTTGAGGCTTATTAATTTGAGCTACACTAATACATTGCATTACTGAAATTTTTTATTTTAGAGCTCTAAAATGTTTTAATCTACTTTTGTAGTTCAGGATTAATGAGTTTTTGATTAATGGTTTTTCATTCCCATATAGGAGGTTTTTTTTTTTTTTTTCCCCCTTTTTAAACAAGTACTTAAAGTCTGGATTAAGCATGTATTTGGATATATATATTTATGGAGGACTTTTCAATGGTTTCAATTTTTTTGTGACTATGAATGGATACTAAAAAAAATAGTGATAATATTAAATTTTTTTGATGCTGGTATATATGAATACAGGAGGGATTGTTTTCATTCACTATTGCTAGTTATACTGAAATTGATTACAATTAAATATTTTGGCAACCATTTATTGAAATCTAATGGATTTACTATATGTATATGCATATGCATATGCAAGTATCATAATCCAGCTATAATGTTCGTTTTCCATATAGCTTGTTGCGGTCTTAAGTGGTGTTATCTTTAAGGCCAGGACTGGATTTAATTGATCTGCAATCTAAATGGCCGAATTGCCCAGAAACAATTTCGCTGACGAGGATACCTTGCAGGTAACTTTGTACACTACTTGGTTTCACTGGGTAACATTTTTTTTTATTCTTTTTTTTTTATTTTCTGTTTTTCGTTTTTTAAAAATAGAAAGAAGGATGTAGAGTTTGAGAAGATCTCCATAATTTAATTCATTTTTAAAACCCAGGAAAAAAAAAAATTGAAAGTGCTTCCTAGCAAATGTCCTAAATCTTCATTTCTAAAATTTCGAACTTAGAAATACGTGGCTTTTAAAATGCCACAAAGTAATTAATGGTGATTGGTGGAATTATTTTATCATTTTTCACCCGAATATGTTATGTTGCTCTCACCAAAACTTATGCTGGGATTATTGTGAATTTTTTTGTCCAAATTTTTAATATTTCATTTATTTGTATGATCATCTCCGATGCATTTATACTAAAAAAAATGTGCTAAATTTAAATTTAACTTAGCACATATTTTTTGCCAACTGGGGCTAGCTCAGTTGGTCCAAGGCTTATGGGAAGTGTGTGTGAGTTTGGGGGGTCAGGGGTTCGAGCCTTGGTAGAGTGTTTGTGTGTTATTTTCTTTTAATTTGTAGTAAGTGGTGGTCATTAGTTAAGCCCCACTTTTTAAAAAAAAAAAACTTAGCACATATTTTTTAGATTTTACTCTAATACATACATATTAAAAATAATGTTATTTTGTATTTAAAAACTAACAAAGTACATGTTTTTTACTATGAAATCTTTTTATTTTATCATATGGTTTATTAATCATAATAACTCTATTGTATTCATAAAGTGTGTGAACAATATTTTCTGTTTTATGAAATATGTGAGTAGCAAAATAGTAAATGAGAGCTCTAATTTGTATGTATTAACTTTGGCGACATTGTGAAATATTTACATATTTTACATTTCAAAATAATGATAATATTGTAAATTTTAACCATGCTATAAAGATGATATTGTACATTTATGATAATGACAATATTGTAAATTTAAACACATATTACAATAACAATATTGTAAATTAATATACATGTTAAATTTTAATATATGTTATTTTTTGTATTATATTTAATACTAATGTCGTCTTTCTGTTGTGTGGTAATAATGTCTGCCAATATGATATTTCTGAGAAGAAGTACGAAAAAGTAGGCGAACATCCTGGTGACTATATGGACGACTCATAGGTGGACATAGCAACTTTCACCCTTCCGCTTTCATCTAATTAAAATTGATAGGCATAACTAGTTTACAAATGTTAATGTCCGTATCAGTAATTGCCTTAAATTGATTTTTTTTCCCTTTTGTTCGTAGAGGATTATTAATATTGTACTATTATCTATTAAATTTAGTTATTTCTTTTCATCTTTGATGTTTGACTCTATTTCTGGACTTTCTTAAACCTTCTTTTGTCTGCATTATGATAGTGTAAGCTGTCTATCTAATGTATTTGAAGTGCCATATATGGACCTAGACTTATTACAGTGACATCTCTCGGGAAAATTAAAGAATATGTTTTATGACCTATGGTAGATTAGGTGCTGTACACGTATAAGGTAAAAATTATGTAAAGATCCGTTTGTAGAGGGGGTGGAGGAGAAAAAGAAATATATTAAGATATTGCTCTGATTGTGTATACACTAATTTCGTATTAGGCAGTAAGCAAATTGATGTAGGCCAATCATAATAGCCAATATTGAACTAGGAAATAAGTTTATTATCAGTAGAACCAAAATGATGTGGTAGTAGTTGTGATACTAGAGTACTTTTAGTGTTATTATTAGTTTCATAGGAAACAAAATCATATGAATAAACACAACCAAGTATCATGTTACACTCATTGTCCGACAATGGCCTATGCTCAGAGATATATATAATCCTAAAGTTCTTACGACAAAATGTTAAAAGGGAAGAGTTTTCTATATTGTTAATTTCTTTGATAAAGACCAAATCTATTATAAATAAAAGACTAGGCGGCTTTACACTTAGGACTGATGAAATCAAAAGAAAATTGCTTCATATATACTTGTTTTGCCTTCTTAAACTGTCCACAAGATAATACATATTATGCTTTTATAAGTGCCATGATAATATCCTCCATAGCTAGAATACCAGAAAGTTTCATTTCTTCTTTCATAATACTACAAATAGATTTCTAGAGCAATATTATAGATTCTAGTGTTAGATGTACATAATGGATTATAAAATCAAATATAATCCCAGAATCTATCATGCCAAATTGTCAGGAAAAGATTTATTGAGAGAAATCCGTGACTAATCTGAATCCATTGAGTTTGACAGCAAAGAATGTGATCACGTAAGCGGAAGCGATTAACTGATTAGAGTCTGAGAGTAGAAGGTCTTCCACAGCCAGAATACTCTATGTATGCTCAATAGAAACTCTCTCTATTGATGGAGGTAGAGGAGAAGAGCACACGTTCTATTTGGCTTGGGGACCAAAACCCTATAGTTATATCTTTATATACTAGTCACTAATAGAGACCCCATCAATCCTTATTAGACTAGGATTAGGTAATCACACATTACAGAGTCCACACTTAATAGGTAACTTCTTGAGCACTCAATTAGATCACTTAATTGGCCTTACTTAATTAGACAGCCCTAATATTACATAATTGCCATAAAACTATATGGCCCACATATTAGGTTACACGAGTAACCCAACAATCTCCTATTTGGGCTACATGGGCTTTTCCTGAGACAATTATATAATGAAAACTTGGGTGCACACTTTATTGCTATTAGTTCAGAAATTACCCCTTAAGACAATCTGAGCCATCTTGTATATTAACATGAAACTAAAGCGGCCTTCATTGCACTTAGGCAGGCAACTAAACCAATCAATGATTATCAAATCAATACACATAATGAGACAGATCAAGTACGGATATGTGGCATAGAAATTACACAAAAAGTGATCTTACATGCCTATTTTCAATTGGCCCTTCTTTATGATTCCAACGAATCAACCTTAGTATTTCTCTTTATGCAAAACCGCAACATTATGCAAAACAGCAGATAGAAAGAAAACAAAATATAAATTCAGAGTATAAAAAAAACCATCACTTTATTGATATCAAATAACAAATGTGTCTATCAAAAGAGAACTCATAAAATCTAACTCCCACTAATCTTAAACATCTTTAAATGGTACAACACCCATATAAGCAGTATGCTCATGAAACACCTTAGGCGTTAGACTTTTGGTGAGCAGATCCGCTAACATGGAGTTAGTTCCAATATATTCTATAGATACTAGGTGACTCTGAACTCTTTTTTTAACAACTAGAAACTTAATGTCTATGTGTTTAGACTTTGAAGAGCTTCTGTTGTTATTGGAATATAGAACAACGGCTCTATTGTCACAATAAATCTTCAATGACTTTTTAATGCCATCGACTATTCGTAGCCTGATGATAAAATTTCACAGTCATATTCCTTGATTCGATGCCTCATGACAAGCTATAAACTCTGCCTCCATGGTGGATAAAGCTGTGAGCGTCTGCTTAACACTCTTCTATGATACAGCTTCTCCGGCAAGCAGGTAAATATAGCCTGAAGTGGATCTCTTACTATCTAAGCATCCAGCATAATTGGAGTCAGAATATTCCATGATTTCCAAACGATCAGATCTTCGATAAGTGAGCATGTAATCTTTTGTTCTCTGTAAATACCGTAAAATCCTCTTTGCTGCTGTCTAGTTATCCATATCAGGGTTGCTTAAATATCTGCCTAATACTCCAACTATGTACGCTAATGCTTACACACCTGAGTATATATCAGACTCCCTACTGCAGATGCATAAGGGATCTTCTGCATTTCTTTAGCTTCAAACTCATTCTTGGGGAATTGAATGAGACTGAATTTATCACCCTTAGTAATGGGGGTATCTCCTAGGGCACATTTTCTCATGCCAAACCTATCAAGCACCTTTTTGATATAGCTTTTTTGTGATAACCCAAGTATGCCCTGAGAGTGATCTCGGTGTATTTTAATCCCTAATACAAAAGAAGTATCCCCAAGATCTTTCATCTCAAATCTGTTTGATAAAAATCTCTTGGTTTCGTGCAGTAACCCTATATCGTTGTTTGCCAAAAGTATGTCATCGACATACAAAACTGGAAAGATATATTTGCTCCCACTGAACTTGTGATAAATGCATCCATCTACTGAATTCTCCTTAAAACCGAACGAGAAAATAACTTGATGGACCTTATGATACCATTGACGGGATGCTTGTTTGAGACCATAGATGGATTTTTTTAGTCTACGGACCATAGACTTTGGATCTCCAGTTACAAAGTTTTCTGGCTGTACCATATAAATCTTCAATATCATTATTGAAAAACGCAGTCTTTACATCTATATGATGTAGCTCCATATCAAAATGAGCTACTAGTGCCATAATTATTCTGAAAGAGTCTTTTGAAGAAACTAAAGAGAAAGTCTCTTTATAATCAATGCCTTCTTTCTGAGTGAAACCTTTGGCAACTAAACGAGCCTTATATCTCTCGATATTGCCTTTAGAATCCTTTTTGGTTTTAAAAATTCATTTACAACCAATAGGTTTCTTTCCTGCTGGTAATTCGACGAGTTCCCAAATGTCGTTGTCTTTCATGGATTTCATCTCATCTTCTATGGCAGCAATTCAATGTTGGGATTTTGAACTCTGTTTAGCTTGAGTGAAATTGATTGGATCATTTTCCACTCCTATATCAAACTCATGTTCTAGGAGATAGACGATGTAATCATCCAGAATTGCGCTTATCCTTTCCCTAGTAGATTTCCTTAGTGGCACTTCCTCTTGAGATTGTTGAGGTTGCTCTTTAGGAGCAACTTCCTTATGTGGAACAGGGAGTTGTGGAATATTTTCTTGAATTTCTAGATTTACTTCTTGAATAATATCAGGCAAAGGAGCCTGATCACCTCCAATAGTAACTGTAAAAAAAGAGAACTAAATTCCTCTTCGAAGACAATATCCCTTACCTTATCTTGTCCCCCAAACTCAATATCCTCAAGGAATCTCGCATTACCTATCTCGAAAAAGGACCTGTTAGAGGGATCATAGAATTTGAAACATCTAGATCTTTCAGCATAGCCAACAAAATAGTAGCTTATTGTTCTTGAGTCTAGTTTCTTCTCATGTGGTCTGTATGGCTTTGTCTCAGCTGGACAACCCCAAATATGCAAGTGCTTAATACTAGACTTCTTGCCTGTCCATAGTTCATATGGGGTTTTAGCTACTAATTTGTTGGGTACTCTGTTTAGTATATAAACTATAGTCTTAAGTGCTTCTCCTCAGAGTGATTCAGGTAAGGAGGAATGACTAATCATACTCCTCATCATGTCCTTAAGTATTCGGTTTCATCGCTCAGCAACACCATTCATACTAGGTTTCCCTGGCATTGTGTATTATAAGACGATTCCACATTCCTCTAGGTACTGGGCAAAGGGTCCTGGACGTTGTTCATCAAATCCATCATACCTACCGTAGTATTCATCACTACGATCGGATTTGACGACTTTAATTTTCTTGTCGAGTTGATTTTCAACTTCGACTTTGAAAGCTTTAAATACATCCAAGGATTGTGACTTCTTATGAATTAAATATAGGTATCCATAGCAAGACTAATCGTCTATGAACGTGATGAAATACTATTGGCCATTCCATAAAGCTGTAGGGAATGGTCTACAGATATCAGTATGTATCAGTTCTAAGACACTGGAACTCCTATTAGCACCTAATTTATGCATATTTGTCTGTTTGCCTTTAATGCACTCAATACAAACTGTGAAGTCAGTGAGGTCAAGTGGATCAAGAATTCCATCTGACACAAGACATTGTATTCTCTGTTTAGAGATGTGACCTAATCGCTTGTGCCATAACATAGAGGAATTCTCAATAGTTTTACATTTTGTACCACGTTTCTCAACATACAAAGTTTCATTAATTGAGGTAATAGTGTCAACTTTATATAGGTTATCAATTAAAGTACCAGTTGTATGTATATTGGAAATCTGAAAAAGACTAAATTTATTATTTTCAAATGAATAAGAGTAACCTGATTTGTCCAAAACTGAAATAGAAACTAAATTCCGTCTAAATGAAGGTACAACGAATGTTTCATCCAAATCCAAAAATAAACCGAAACCTAATTGCAACCTAAATAGACCCATTGCCTCCACTATAGCTGTATCGCCGTTGCCCGCATAGATGTATCTTTCAGCATCACTTGGCAGACGGCTCCTCAGATAACTCTGCATAGACATACTTATGTGAGTAGTGACACCGGTATCCACCCACCAAGTATGATTGGGTACAGAAGTAAAATTAACCTCAGAATAGACAAAATTGAGAAGTTTACCCTTCTTGACACGCCAGGCGACGTACTTGAGACATTCCTTCTTCACATGACCTGCCTTCTTGCAGAAAGAAACAAGCTGAATCCTCATCTTGTTTCTTTTGCACTTTATTATGTGAAGTTCCAGATGCAGCTTCATTATCTTTAGTCCTTTTTCTTTTCTTATCTTGAGAGGCTATTGCTAAGTGAGCACTCTCTGTCTTATCTCGCTTTAATCTATCCTCTTCTTCCACACACTAAGATATCAGCTTATTAAGAGTCTATTTTTCTTTCTGGGTGTTGTAGCTCACTTTAAATTGACTGAATTGTGGCAGAGAGATAGTAGTACTAATTGTACGAGTAAGTCATCTGACAGCTCTAACTTAAGTGTCTTTAGTTTTGAAGCCAAATTGGATATCTCTATGATGTACTCCCTGATATTCCCGTTACCTTTATAACGCATAATAAGTGAATTGCTCAGCATGGTACTAGTTTTTGCTTTTTCATTCTTTTGGAAACATTCTGCAATTGCGTCAAGGAACGCCTTAGCATTATCAATCTTTGGCACAACACCCCTAATGGTCTCAGGTATGGAATGTTTCATGAGCATAAGACTCATGTAATTAGAACGTTCTCACTGCTCAAAGTTCTTAACATCTATATCAGAACTTTCATCTGTAATAGCAGCAGGTTGTTCTTTCCTGAGTGCAAGGTCCAGATCTATGCAACAGACCACAATCATAACGTGCTCTTTTTACTTCTTGAAGTTTGTGCCATTAAGCACAGGAATTGAATTTAAATTAACAGATATGCTTGAAGCAGAAACTGAACAGAGAACAAAAGCAAAAATAACAACTCACATTAATAATATGTCATAAACTAAGCATATAATAATAAGATACACTAGCATGACATCAAACATATAAGGTGGGCTTCCATCATAAGATACTCAGAACAACATTAATAAGCCTTCCTTTGGGCCGACTTATTAACTTGTAAGTGGTACTTTTCAGTGCAGTAATCAAACAATAAATCTTTCTTTGGGCCGATTTACTATCCACATGTAAACTTAATAACCATCACATATCTATTACCACAAATGTATTCATTATTCGGCCAAATAATCACCTTGCTTTGGGCTAGTAATTATTCGCATGAACAATAAATACACAATCATTCAAATATTTCAAAATAAATAAATCCACACAATAGAGGTTACTTTGGCAACATGTTGTTTCAACTCATCTAGTTCAAAATATTTAAACACATAGTTCAAAGAAAATAATAACCAAAGTACCTAGAATATTAAACTGAAAATTTCAATACATAAATCTTTATGGATGATCGACTGAGTTTTAAGCACTTTTATCAACTCTTAAAGCTAAATAGAGTTTTCAACGGATAAAGTGTGAGTCGTACTGAAGCTGAGTTGAGAAAACGAAACTGATTGGTTAAGTTTCAGGTTGAGACTTCTTGAATTGAGTTGAAAACGACTCAATTCTACCCAAAATGGATACCGTATACCTTAATTAGGTCAAAAAATGACCTAAAAAAGATTTTCTGAACCCAGGTAGTGGCGCTGCGGCGCTAGTATGTGATGCCACGGTGCCACACACCGTGATATATGGTGGTGTTGCAGTGCCACTTGCGTGGCACCACCACAGCTTGAGTGTGGTGCTTCAGCACCATTGATTGGCGCCGTAGTGCTAGCTATCTGTTCTGGGTGCCGGGCCACCAATGTGGCGCTGCAGCGCTAAGTTGCGGCCTTAGTATAAATTACCCGATTCTAAAATTGGGTAACTCAAATCCGATGCGATTTTTCCCCCTAATCTGCAAAATTTATGACCCAAAACTCAGAATTCAACCCTCAAATACTCAATTTCTCAACAAAATCATGAAAAAATTCATCAATTATACATGTTAAATCTAGACCTTAGAAGGCCAAATAGGTAAAGATATCACAAAATAGAGACATGCATAATTATCCTAAACAATTTAACATGATTTCCTGCTCCTGATACCACTTGTTAGATGTACATAATGGATTATGAAATTAAATATAATCCCAGAATCTATCATGCTAAATTTTCAGGAAAAGATTTATTGAGAGAAATCTGTGACTAACCTGAATCCATTGAGTTTGATAGAAAAGGATGTGATCACGTAAACGGAAGCGATTAACTGATTAGAGTATGAGATAGAAGGTCTCCACAGCCAGAATACCTCTATGTATGCTTAATGGGAACTCTCTTTATTGATGGAGGTAGAGGAGAAGAGCATACGTTCTATTTGGCTTGGGGAACAAAACTCTATAGTTATGTCTTTATATACTAGTCACCAATAGAGACCCCATCAATCCTTATTGGACTAAGATTAGGTAACCATATATTACAGAGTCCACACTTAATAGGTAACTTCCTGAGCCCTCAATTAGATCACTTAATTGGCCCCACTTAATTAGATAGCCCTAATATTATATACTTACTATAAAATCATATGGCCCAAGTATTAGGTTACACGAGTAACCTAACATCTAGATCAATATTAATTAAAACCAACTCAGAAAACAGGAAGAAACACAAAATACTGTCATTAATAGATTTCTATTAGTGTTGTTGTTGTTGTTGTAAGTTACATGTTCAAAGCGTATGAATCAAGAATGTACAACATCAATTTTATCATAGTATACAATAGTATACAACTGATTCTTCTGATATTTGAGGACTCCTCATTGGCAGTTCTATATGACAAATTGTAATGGTACAAGAGAAATCTTTCTCTTCACTTAGTTCTCTTTTCTTTTTTTAATTAAATTTTCTCTTTCAATGTGTTCATTACTGTTTCTGTAAACAGGAATGACTCAAACAATCTGGTAACTCAGATCGCCTTTCGATCTAAGCAGTCTTTTAAACCAACGAACAGAATCTTTTGGAAGCCTAGTGAGGTTGTTCTTGTAATCCACGTAGTAGAGTCCAAATCGGACTGTGTAGCCCATGTTCCATTCCCAGTTGTCAAGCAGTGACCAGACAAAATACCCACGAATATCGCAGTCGTCTTGCCTGTGTTAACATTAGTAAATGGATCAAAGAAGTTGAGGAATATGATTAAGTGATCTTAGTTGAAGGATATGTCATTATCACCTTATAGCAGCAGATAAGTTTGAAAGATAGTCTCTGTGAAATCTTATCCTTTTTTCGTCTTTTAAAGCCTTGTCTAATGAACTAAAAGGTTTATTTGGATCGTCCATACCTGTTTTCATGAAACTAAACAATGTTGAGTTCCCATAAAAGAGTTCATATAGCTTCAAACTTGCATAAGCTAAAACTTATGAATCTAGCCAATGTTGAATTCTCATCAAAGAATTAGTTAGAATCAAACTTCTGAAGCTTAAAAGTTATAAATCGGATAAATTTCGAGTATTCACGAAAGAACTAGTAGAATGTAACTTCCTCAAGCTAAAATCCTAAAACTACTCACCGTTCTCTGTTATTATCACTGGGGGGTTTCCATACTTGTCTTTCACATATCTTGTCAACTTCCGGATCCCCCATGGCACTATGCGTAACCAGCGCGAAGCTGCCTGAAGGAGGAACAACTCCTCAGCCGTGAGATTATAATCTCAAACCAATAATTAAATTCTAGTCTTTACTCAGTGGTTTTGGTCACATACTCTTTCTCCAATAGCAACTCCACCTCGGTAAGCTGTGGTGAAAATAAAGTTCTAGCAATCAGTACTTGTCATATGTTTTCTTATTATGATGTAGCTAGTGATTTGAAGAGCTTACGCGTTGTGATGACAGCAGCATCTGATGTAGCATCCTGCAATATGAACTTCCGGATCCGAGTCCTGTCATTTCGAGCATACAATGTAGTGTAGTGATTTATGCCGACAAAATCTAGAGATCCCACCAGGAGTTTTGAGATTGCTTGTGAAATCTTTGGTAGCCTCTCCCCTACAAGCCTCTTCATCGAAAGAGGATAGTCACCAAGGAGAAGTGGATCAAGAAACCTGGTATTCCACATTTCCTAGAATTAGATATGTTTTAATCACACAAGAAAGTTAAATCTTTCAAAATTTCATGAACAACACAGGAATAAAGCAAAAGGAATGATACCATCCTAGCCCGAAATCAATTGCTCTATTTGCTGCATCGATATCCTCCTCATTATCTGATATAGGTTCATACCACTTGGCATCTAAGACTATTCCTATTTGACCTCCTTGTTTCTCCTGTATGACCCAATTATTGGTTAAATTAAAGATAGTGAAAATAGACAAAGGTTCATTTATTTACTTTTTCAAATGCGGGAAAAATCATACCTTGAAATGTCTTTGATATCTATGATATGCAGCAGCATGAGAGAGAAGGATATTGTGAGCCACAACATAAGGTTCAGTAGATGAATTTCCCTTCTTACAGAATAAATGGCCAAGAATAGAACATCTGCCAGGAGCTTGTACTCCTAAGTCATAGCTTTGAACTGAGAAACCATGAGGTTCATTGAAGGTAATCCAGTGTTTTACTCTGTCTCCAAAAGCTTTGAAGCAAGTCACAGCATAATGCTCAAAGTCCTTTCTGTAATGGGAATTTAAGTATATTGTAAAAGCTTAAACAATATTCTGAAAAAAATGACTTTTAAAGGGTTTCTTCATCCTTACACAATCTGTTTGTTCAACCACCCTTCATATCTGTCTTCAAGCATCTGTGGTAGATCCCAGTGATAAAGAGTCACAAAGGGCTTGATTCCTATTGAAAAGAACAACTTACCCTTCAATCTTTTTATACTCTCTTAAGGGAAAAGTATATATGAAAATATGCTTAGTTACTTAACCTTTCTCAAGTAAAGCATCTATAAGGCTGTTGTAGTAGCTTATTCCTTCTGGGTTAGATTCTCCAGTTCCATCTGTTGGTCTTTAAAAGCATTAATGGGAAAAATAGATGTTATGATACAAAGTTGGATTGATTTTTTTCAGGGCAGAATAAGTCTTACTTGGAAAAATTCTTGACCATGATATTGAAAATCTGTAAGCATCCATTCCCATATCTTTCATCAAGTCTATGTCACTCTGTGTATTTCGAATTTTAACATCTCCTTTAGTGAGTAAGATGGTAGAAATAATATTTATCTATTGGAATAATAGAACTCTACCTATAAAACTTTGTTTTGTTCTTGTGTCATTCAAGTAGGTGACACATCATTATCATCTTCCTTAAACTCTTTGATCTTTATTCTTATTATAATGTCACCTATTAGGCCTACTAGTGCTATGAAATCTTATACTATCATCCATACGATTCTCTTGCCCCTTTGATGTTTGGCCATGTAAAAAATCATCTTCGATCACTCTCAAACAGACAAAGTAGCCAATAATTAAATCCTATCTTATTTTATTTGTGTGACTTGTTTCCCACGCAAGAATAGACTTTGAATTAATTGAAAAAAATAAATAAATAAAAGAAAAAAAGGATAAAGGAAGATTGGCTTATGACGTGTAAACTCATATGATTCATTTCCAAGTTAAACCGATGTATATCTCAAGAGAGTTTACCTCAAATCTATGATATTGATCAACAGCTGTATCTGCATTACTGAAGTCTAAAATCCTCCCTATAATAACATACAAGTAACAAAATGCACCAAACTCAATATCCATCAAATGCTTTTTAAATCTGAAAAAACTTATGCATTACTTAAGATATCCAACAAATCCTCACCTGGTTGTTTTGTGAATGTATCCCATATACTAACTCCTTTGTTTCCCTCATCAACAGCTCCCTCAAACTACCATATAGAAACAAATATCAGATTCTTGAACTAGTGCTCTTTTCTATATCATAATATTTCCACTCTGTTGTTTAAACCAAAAACTACGGAGAAATAACAAAAGGGTACCTGATAAGCTGAAGAAGCAGTTCCAAAAACAAATCCATGCGGGAAATCAGCTCTGCTAAGAGATTCTACACTCTTCAACAAGAGACATGATATGGTCAGAAGCAGGATCAAGCAGAGCAGTTTCATGGTGGATTTTACATAACCATGAGACTTATTACTTTGTGAGTTTTTCTAGACTCTTGAGGCTATAATTAAAGAAACTGTTTTTTTTTTTTTCCCAGCTTGGGAATATGGATTAAGAAAAAAGAATTGTGTCAGTTATCTTAGTTGTAAAGTAGACGAATTCTAATGAAGAAGAAATGGGGCATTATCACTTGCTCGGGAAGGTGTTAAGGTTTGCAGGATGACTTAAGTGAGGAGGGTCTTTTGTTTGCACGTTATAATGAGGTTAAATTTATAGGTGTTTGTTAAGAAACTTGACAGAGAGGGTGTAAAGAAAAAGATAGGAAAGAACATATATGACACGTTTAATATGCAAAAGGGTAATATCCCTTTTTTAATTTTTTCTTTTCTTTTTATGCTTCTAAGTTGTACTGTTTGGAATAATGATAAGCTAAAGTCCAAACAATGGGGAAGCTTAAAATAATAGCCAATAGGGGATGGCACCGTCCAAAATCCACATCTAACTATATTTTCTAGTTGGTGGGAGGAGAACTTATCTGTATATATCTTTTTCTTCTAAGATATTTGACCACTCTTATATTTCAAAATTACTACATTCTATCAAAGTTATTACGTGAAAGTACTGTATAATTAGAAAAAACGATTCAAAGTACTTAAAACTACTCATGATGTTTAGTAGCATTTTTCTTGTTGTCTAGCCATCATGATAGGATAAGTATTGGTGTGTAATCATCTACTTGGCAAAGCAACTTCTTTAGAGGTCGCATTTGAATAAAAAATTAAAAAAATCGGTGGTTAGATATGTGTTTCAGGGGACTAAAGCTTTGAACTCCAAAAAGAGTTAGAGAAAAACAAATAAAAAAAGAAGGAAACGAAGAAAGAAGACAAATATTTGGATAGGTGTCATGTATATCTTATAAAGATGGGCTTTTAGAATGAATGGATTACTTGGAGGACACTGTGCTCCAAACCCTTGAACATGGAAAATAGGAGAAAGAGACCATTAGATGGTTGATGGCTTTGGCATAAATAATGCCCCACCTTGCTTGACGCATCAGCTTGTTACAAAATATGTGCTATGAAGGAAAAGAAGCACATGTAAAATATTGGATTTGTTTGGTAATATTTTTCTTTAGTTTTTGTTTTTAAACGTAAAATAAAAGTTGGTAATCTTCCCAAGATGTTGTACCGGAAAAAGGGGGGAAAACTGTTTAATATTTTTGAAAACAAAAACTAAAGCATAGTTCCTTAAAATAAAAATTAAAAAGATAGAAAGTGTTACCGAACAAGTCATTGAGTTTAGTGAATATTTATTAGTTTACTTATTACCATGAAACGTGCTAAATAATAAAAAAATCCAACAATTAGGTGAATGACAAATATTTTAAATTTCATTAAACAGATGTCTATTTTTTAAATTTTATAGCTAAATGTCGAGGTATATATATTTTTACACTTAGTAGATATGTTTATCTATCAATTTCAGTTACTGTACTGAAATGTACTAGGTATATAATTTTTCGTATTTAGCATATAAAATTTTGAACATTTTGCTATAACATTTGACAAATAGATATATTTGACAAATAGATATTTACTTAAATTGGACCCAAAATTTTGTCATATTTCTATAAATCCGCTAATTAATTTGTTTAGCGTTTGTAATATAGTTGAAAGTTTAATGGCATGTCAAGGTGTTCCCCCAAAAAAAATAATAATAAAACCGGACATCGAGATGCTGCCCAAAAAAGTCCGATTTTGAAAAAAAGTGTAAAATCCTCAAATTGTGTTAATGATAGATCAAAATTAATTGTTTATTTTTCCGATTAGAGAGCACAATCACAATTATCATTATCAAAAAGAAAACTAGCAGTAATGGTATTATAAAAAGTCAGCCAAGTAGTTCCATAGCTCACACCTACCTACCTCGCGGAAATTTTTTTTGTCATCGACTTTGAGACTATTTAGTCCATAATATTTTGCAAATCCGATGTCCAGAATATACATATTTATGGCATTCATAGTTATTATTTTATTTAATTAAAATTAATCATGTAAGTCTTTTTATGATATCAGAAAGATAGAAAGATAAAAACATTAATAATGACTACTTTTTTATTTTTTTTTCTCGACTATCTAAATTATAGTAATTATTAGATTATGATCTAACAATTAACAAAAAAACTTATAAATAAGTAAAAAAAATACCAAGAATTGGGAATCATATATATATATGTATATATATGTATATATATATATATATATATTTCATAAAAAATGTTTGTATTTTGGGAGTATGAAAGAATAAGGCAAGAAAGCATGAATAAAATGACACTAAATGAGCATTCAGTAGAAAAAAGACGAGGCTAAAACCACGACAAGAGATGATAACAAACGACATCAATGAACATCAAGTGAAAAACAACATAAAATAATAAATATAAAACGACAAGAAAATGAAATAGTAACAGCATTTTGATTGACGACATAAATGAAAAGACAAGACAACAAAGTGAAAAATAACGACAAGAATGAAACAACACAAAGGAGAAGTAAGACGACAAGAGCATCAAGGCAACAAAGGAAGTACGACACCAAATGGATTAAACTACAATTAAAAAGAAAAACGACAAATACACTACACAAAGGACAATAAAGAAAAACAAAACTACGATAAAAGCATGAAACGACACCCAAGGTAGAAGTTCATACCCTCAGTCCTTCAAAATATTGCCAATTTGCCATCGGAACTCCCCTTGCTTCGCCTCCCAGGTCTGCAAAATGGCAGGGATACATATGTCATTTTACATTACAATATAACCTTCATTCTGGCGGAAGGCTTAGGCCTAGTTCCGTAATTTGACTTGTTCTCACCCAGTCACCTCTTATTATGCCCAGGCCCAAGGCCGAGACCAACGCCAACTCTTTCATCTATTGCCAGGCTTAGCTCGAGAGGGTTTAAGCTTAAACCCCAGAGGCATAGATGGCTCTAAGATCCGCGGCGGCGGTGGCTGTGGCGGCACCTCGCGGCTTGAGACGGCTTTTCTCCACTGCTTCAACCTCTCCCTTCATTCCTCCGCCGACGCCTGCGGCGGCTCAGGCTCGAGAACAACCCGAGCCAAGTACCAACCTCTTCGTCTCTGGTACGCCCTTGGGACTATTTCTATCTGTCTTTTTTCTCTTAATACTGTTGATTTATGCCATTTTTTCCCTTAATTTTCATCTGGGTCACTCTTGTTTTTTCGTTTATATGGTATTATATGTCATAATCGGTCGTTGTTTTCTGATGGGTATTCGTTTTGTAGGCTTTCTGTGTGTCCTGTGGTCATAAGATGAGTAAAGATTGTATTTTTGCTTTGATTTCTCACTAATTCTGTGATTAAGATTTAGGGGGCAGAAAATCTTTTTTTTTTTTAATCCTATTTGAAGTATGTACTCTGTAATAGGAGTTAGGCTATTGCGGTTAATAGTTCGATTAGAGGTTCAAAATGTTGAGTGCGAGTCTATATTTTAATTGTCGGTTTCTACCTGATCTGGTCTTAGTAGGTGAGTGATTGAGTAATTTTAGTTATGTGAGAAGAATTAGAAAGAGTTATACCGGAATTATGATGTGGAGAAATTGTTGGCTTGCTCTAAGTTAGTTGGATCACTGTAAAGCGGACTATGCTTTTACTACAAAAATTCAAATAATAAGGGGCCATCTCCAAAACTTTCCAAGCCATATTTATTTCTACACCCATTTTCACCTTGCATCACAGCATTAGAAGAGAAAATTTGGCACTGTTTGGGCGTCTTAAAACTGAAAATGGATATTTTTCCTTTAGTCATTCATGGATTACATTGGTAGTAGGTCTTTATTATGTTAATTTGTTTTAACTGTTTGTTTTTAATATGCAATGTGGTATTTAAATAACTGGAGATACGTAAAAGTTTAGAATTTTGTAAATCATACTGGATAATAGTTGGAGACGGATGTGAGATAAAAATAAGAAGTGTGGTATAGTTCTTTGGTTGAGTTGAGTCTCTTCTACTTGTGTTCAAATTAGTTATTATTGCATTCTTTGATACTCAGTTCATTTTAGCCGAACCTGTAGTGAATTTTTTTCTTTTGAGATCCACATAACTTTCTAAGCCACTTACGTGTCTTGTTTTTTATTTCTTTCTTTACATTTGTACTTTTTAGTAAATATTTTCTCTTCTTTTGTATTTTATTAATTTGTTTATGAAATACCTCAACAATCTTCTTTAAAGAGCCAAATTTAACTGCTTGAGTTACCTTCTGCTGTTTTCTTTTTCTCTGGATCTTATTATCTGCTTTTCATCCAGGACTTAGTAAACGCACGACAACAGAAAAACTACAGGAAGCCTTTTCTCAGTTTGGTGAAGTTGTTCATGGTATATGCTTCTCTATGTTGTTTCTTTTCCCAAAATTAGCTTTGTGAATTATTAACCATCAATCTTGTGCCATTTACAGCCAGAGTGGTGACCGATCGTGTATCGGGGTACTCAAAGGGATTTGGTTTTGTAAAATATGCTACCTTAGAAGATGCTGCGAAAGGTATACAGGGCATGGATGGCAAGGTGAGTTTTTAGCTTTCCTATACAGTTAACACTTTTCATTTGCTTAAGAAGAATGAATGGAGCTTGTTCTTTTTTTTGTGTGTGGATTATAATGAAAGGAGCTTGTCTGAACATTCATGCTAAACTACTCTCATTAGTTATGACACATTGCAGTGCGAGTGTCCATCAAGTAGTTTTATCTTCCTTTTTTTTAACAATTGAGTGGCCTTTATAAGCACTATTTTGGCCAGGAAAAGATTATTAGTTCATGACTTTAGACCCTTTCCTCTCTACCCAGGGAGTAATTGGGCTGCAAAATTTGTGTATTGAGTACCTCCTTACCATGTGTCTGGAATTCATTGTCAGCTTCTCTTTTTGCATAATCTGACCCCTCCCTCCCATACAGTGAAATAAATAAATAAAAAATAATAAATGAACAAAGAAAGAGAGACCCATGGTGTGCTCTTGAAGAATCTATGTAATTATATTCACCAACTCAAGTAGCAATCCAAGTAACTCCTCACTATGAAGAGTGAACACTGCATCTCTTACCAAAAGTGGATTTTTTTTAAGTCTTTAATTACGAAATCTGTGTGAACTTTCTAGAAGGGAAACCATTTTGTGGGAATTATTTAAATTAGTGGTTTTACAATTTCTGGTGGGAATGTTGAAAGTTAAATTGCACAATGTTACTGTTGTCTTTTCTGCATCTTTCGTTGAAAACTTGGAGTCCTGTGCTGTATTGTTAAGAAACACTTCCATTCACGGTTCTGTTGACTTTAGTAACGTTTGGGCATTGACTTCTGATCGAAAGTATACAATACCTTCCCCTGCGAGTGGGCACTCCTAAAAAATGAGTTCATACTTTATATGTTGTCATTCATGATCTTTTTTATCTTTTTTTTTTCCCGTTACTTTTTGTTTGATTGATCTCTGTTTGTTTGTGATGTGTAGTTTTTAGATGGTTGGGTTATATTTGCGGAGTATGCAAGGCCCAGACCACCACTAGGCCAACCTGGAAACAACATGGCTCCTCCATATGGTCGTCAGTGACCAAAGAGACATGCTTCTTCATTTAATTTACCCCTATCAATCCTCCTATTATTTATCACTGTAGTTGACAAATTTGATTGAGAGGTTGATCAATCCTCATCGCCTCGGGAGTTCTTTTAAGTTGTGGAGAACATCAGCCCACCTATTATAAGAATCAAGATTGAATCAAGTTGTTATATGGTCGTCAAATTTTCGTCTGTCGAAGAAAATTGTATGCAACATCGTTTGCTTTCGTATGAACAATTGAAGGATTTGTCCTACGTAAACCTTTTCTTTTAAGTGGAGACACTCGAAGCTGGATAATGGATAGATGTGTTTAAGTCCTGTCGTTGTTTTACATTTATGGTTGAAGTTGAATGCCTGCCTTTACCTTAAATGTTTCTATTGTTAGGGTTAAAAAAAGCTTTTGCACAATCAAAATATTTGTGGTGCCTGCTAGGAATTTAAAGCAAATAATTGTGGATAGCTATCTATCATTAAATAGAGGACTCCATTCTTTACTCTTGTCATTAAGATTCGATGAAATTGTGCATCGAAGTATTCCAATAACATGCAAATGTTGATCTACATGCGCTACTACCTGTATAGAAGGTTTAGCATTTTTAGTGTTTTCTTTGTTCTTTCAAACTAAAGATTTAGTCCACAAATCACGTTTTCCGTATTGGGATGAATTCGAGTCAAGGCATCGTTTTATCTCTACCCTTATAACATCTAGTCGATTAGTCCTGAAGCGGAAAAGTTTGAGATGCCTCCTTAATGGTGCTCAATTCTAGGATATTCGAGTTTATATCTCAGCCTCATACAGCTAGGCGATGTGGACTAGCATTTTCAATGGTTAGAATGAAATTAGTAAAAGAATCTCCCAAGCAGATCAACGCCTTATGATCAACTTTGGGAATTGGGACCATGTAAAGGTAGGAAGGTAGCCCTCAGCTTTAATTTCCCATCAAATTCTGGACCCTGTGGGTCATTAGGCCATGCGATATGGGGTGTCATTTGTTCGATTAGGAACTTGTGTTTGTCAACCGTTTTGCTGCTTTGTCTTTCTTTATGACCAAAACTAGTCATAAATTTCAGTTCAATGCTCGAAAGTTAGATAAACTGTTCATCTCTTTAAAGTTCAAAGAACTCTTTTGAGTGTGCACACTGCGCACTATAGTGTTTATCAAATCTTGTGCCCACCATATCTCATACTCGCTCAACATTTTCTCATGATACATATATATATATTTCATGGTCTTCATTCACAAAAGAAGATACACCAAAAGCAAGCCCCCCTATGATGGAAAACGCACATTCTAATGTCTCATATCATAGGCACTCCTTCGAAGATTTTATCCTTGTGTTCCCATGGTATGATTTGACACCAACACAGTATTTCTACCCTATTTAACAAGGCTAGATATAGAGACCAATTAGTACTTATCAAGCAAAAAACGCTAAAAGACTACTAACGATCCCAGCTTTGGAAACAATTAAGAAATTGTCAAGTAAAAACTATGCTTGTGTACAATTTTTTTTTTTTTTTTTTTTTTTGAAAGAGCCTGTGTACAAATTTATTGGTCCTAAAATTAGCATGTAACTACGTTATTTGTTAAAAATCAATGTCGACAGTCATTTATAGTGTATTGTTCGTATCAAACAAATTCGATCCAACATATAGCTTACATCACCATTAACTCCAACAAACACCAAATTCCTTGAAATGGACAATTCCATATTTGCCAATGCCTTGTTGCCGAAGCAACCAAAGAAAATTTAAAGCAAAGAAAGTAACTAAACAGTGGATATTTTTAATATAAGTGCACTTGTCACCCAATTAAGACAAACAAAATCGTCGTAATTAGATGGAAAATAGTATAGAGGGGATTCTAAATTAGAAGACGATAAAATAGAATGCGGTGTCGTTTCCTGGAAGCTCTTAGCATTTTCACTATGCTGGCTGGACACTTGGTTGGTCCTGTCAGGTTTTAGTGGGTTATATATAGTTCTTGGACTGTTGCTTTCTTCTAAGAATCAATGAGTAGCTGAGAGAAGTCTCTAGTTGAGCTGAAGTTATATGAATTGAATCAAGTCAACAAGCAATAGTGATGTGCAGAGGCAGAGCCGGTCTTAAAATTCAGTGGGGTATTCCAGAAATCATATAATTTAGTGTCTTAATATAATTTTGGGTCACATAGAAATATGATCAAATTTTGAGCTCAATTTAAGTAAATGCCCATTTGTCAAATGTTATAACAAAATGTTCGATATATATGCTTATATACTAAGTATAAAACTTTATATACTAAATATATATACTTAATACATTTCAGTACAATAACTAAAATTGGTAAATATGTTTATCTACCAAGTGTAAATATATATATATATATATTTAGACATTTAGCTATAAAATTTAAAAAATGGATATCTATTTAATCAAATTTAAAATATTGGTCATCCACTTAAATTTCTCCATAATGTTAGTCAATTTCAGGAAGGCATAAGACTATTTTGACCTATTTTTTGTGAAGGCACAAATATTTTTTTTTTTTAAATACATGTAAAAAAAAAAATTTCCCCAAAATCCATTGGAGCATATGCCCCCAAAGGGCCCTTTTCCCTCGCCCCTGTGATGTGTTGAGGACACGTGACAGATCAGATTATGTATGTATATAGGTTGCCAATCCAGTAGGTTTTTTTTTTTTACCTATATGTAGATATTTTTCTTCTAGCCGTCGAATCATCATCTAACAATGATCTAATGGCTAAAATGAGATGCATGAAAAGACGTGCATTATTAATATTTTTTCTTTCTCCTACTTTTTAATATAAAAAAATGTGCAAAAAAAATTTTCATTAGCCTAATTAATACCTATACATGGATAAAAAAAAAATACCTACTGAATTTGTGCCCATATATATATATATTCATATACATGTAACAAAATAGAAGAAAATAATGTAAAATTGTGGTGGAGATCCTGATTAAAGGAGAAAAATACAAAAAAGTAGTCACGCTAATTTTTTTTGGGAAGTATCAAAAATCGGCCTTGTGTTTTGACAAAATAAAAACGTCAACCCTACGTGTTCTGAAATGTAAAATGTAACCGTTGAGTTTGCACAGTCAGATCAAAATTATTTTTTGAGTTAGATTTTGTCAAGATTATATTGTGAATTGGCACTAATAAGTAGTACTTTTATTCAAAATTAATTAAATAGTCAAATTATCTCCTTAAACCTATTACTAAATACCGAACAATTTCTTTTTTTGAAACATTCGTAGCAGTTTAAAGAACAAATTTGAGTATTGGGAATCTAAGTTGTTTTATTGTTGGTTTAATAGATAAATTGACTATTTGACCGAGGACACTTTGGGCATTTTGATATAAAAAAAGTGAGAAAAGTCAATAGAAATTTGTTAAAAGAAAAATGGTAACTTTATTACCCACCTCCCCACAATAATTATAAAACCGCACCCCCAATTAAATATAAGATTTAATTCTTACTTTTTATATCGGCTCTTACCCATATCCTTCCTCTTCATTCGTTTATTCTTTTTCATTCTTCATACCATTTTTACTATATATATGCCTACATTCCTTTCAAGAAAAAAGAAAGATAAAAAATACTTAAAAACGTCATTGTTGCCATCCATTGGTGAATTATCTGGGGTTCTGTAACTTTTGTTATAAGAATACGCTTGCTCCCTTTTCGAGGAGGAAAAAAAATTTTATAGTTTATTATATCCTAAATTTATCCATAATTGCATATGGTCCATATACTTGTAAATACCATGGCTAATCCATATATATGCTAGTGCTCAAATCAGATTGCTCCAACATACATAATCGAATAGAGCGAAAAATAAAATCTTTATTTTTTTATCACAATCTTTTAAATCTATCATCACAATTAGGATTTAAGATGAATTGTATGTTTAGAAAAAAGATGAAAAAAGATTATTTATTTATTTATTTAAAATATTTAGAAAGACGTGTGGTAATTTATCTTTGGGTAGCTCTGTGGTTATCTTTCTTTTTTCTCACCTTTTTCTAATTAATTAATTAATTACAAATATATTCTTATATAAATTGACATAAATGCCTCTGTACATCATTACCTATCCCTTTTATATATAGGGAAGTTGAATTATTTTGCATTTAATTTTGCTTTAAGGTCTTCCTCTCTCTTTTTTCCTTATTAGTCTTTATGTTGGTGGCAATCTCCAATTTCATTTTCCACTCTTATTGAGTCTTTTTTTATTTTTAACAGAATATCCTTTTGTTACTTATTAACTATATAAAAAGAAAAACTAAAACAACAATAATAATTCAAATATGATCTTTTGTTCTATACACACTTGCTTCTTAAATTAAATTCATGTATACATATATACAGTTTCTTGATAAGTATATTCAGTTTTCTAAGGATAATTATATTCATGTTTATCAAAATAAAATTATAAAAATTTTCATATGCTATAGATTTTCTTTTATTCTCTTTTTTCATAATGTATTTGAGCAGAGCAGAAAACTCATGGCATTTTATAAATTTTTCCTTATTGACTATTCACTATGGAAGATCTTGACGAAGCCAGTAAAAAAAAGAATGAAAAAAAAAAAAAGAGAGTTTTAAAACTAAGGGTTAGTAAATAATTAGGTGGGTGGGAAAAGATATGTTTTAAAAAAATATTTACTAATGGGTACTCTTCTACTTAATGAAAATTTAAGAGGTGTGTCAAAAGAAATTTTAAAAATTTAAATTTTTGTGAGGTATATATTTAGAAAGAGGGTGGGTTGAGAAAAAATGGGGTGGCAATAGAGCCATCCTTTGTCTTTTTTTTAAAAAAAAGTTTTATGCACTAAAAAATAATTCTATATAAGGTCTTTTTAACAATAAAAAATTTATTAAAAAGATGTGTGGGAAAGAATAAACAGAGAGATAACAATAGACCAAAAAAAAATTTTTTGATTTGGCAGACTTGGAGGTTATAAATTGTATTTTAAAAACGTAGTGAAAACTAAAATTTTGCTAAAACAGAAGGGAAAGTTTTGGGTTTTTTTTTTTTTTTTCCTTTTTTCTCTCACTCTTTTTTTTTTTTTTCCCTGGTTTTATGTGACTTAATTGTCAATTTAGTAAGGATGGACATTATTCCTTTTGGAGGGCATGAAAATGAAATGAAACTATTTTCATAATGTTTCCAGATCATCCCTCTAGTGCAATTTAATACTATATCTAGGTACAACTACACTACATCTCATGGGTCATCCCTGTCTCCCTAAAAAAAGAGCTAGGAAATTGACTTTTTTTTTTCCCTTTAAAAAAACTAGGAAAAGGATTAAGAATAGGAAAAAGATACTTTTAGCTTGATCTAGTGTCAAATAAATTTAATAAAATTTCTTAATTAAGTACGTTATAAACAATTCCATTCTTTGAACGTGACGTAGAATGTGAAGTTTACAGTCTTATTGGGTCATAAAAATTAAGGTGACCATACAAATGGACATGTTTTAAATCAATAATTGAGTGAACCTGATAGACACAAAGCTGTCTCCCTTGTACTTCAAGTGATGGAAAAATAGCTTCCAAACTCCAGCAAGTTATAGTCATGTTCTTCCAACTGGTCAATTGCAGGGAGAAAAAAAGAAACTTATTGACATTTTTCAGCCGTCAGATCTTAGTATCTACGTGGCCCCACGTCAATACTGATGCGTGTAAGTCTCTATAATTATGTAATTTTCCTATATGTATATTGAAAATAACAGGTGTTCTACTTTCGCATTTCCTTTAAAAATAGGATTTTCTAAAGGAAATTTTCTAAAAATAGGTTTTTTCTTTTAGAAAAATAGATGCCACCTTTAAAAATAGGTATTTTTCTAAAGGAAATTTTCCTTTAAAAATAAGATTTTTGAAAAAAATTATATTAAACATCTCAGTTCATATCTCACCTTATTAATATAGCATATGATTTATATATGTAAATAGTAAATATCATTCAATATATCTGCAGTAAATTTCAATTTGTCAGTTGAATTAATTGTTACAATTTATTTGTTACGTCAGGTGGTATAAAAAGTAGTAAACTGGAATCCCTAACACTTTTCTTTTAGAAATTCTTCCAAAAGAATATTATTACTGAACCTCACTCACTATCTGTCAACCGTAAGATTATCCACTATTATTAGAGAACACTTCACCAATTAGATTGTCATTTAAAATTATTAGGAACACTTTATAGTATAAAGTATAAACATAATCACTAATCAGAGATATTAGGGGAGTACATGGGGACGTAGTGGTCATTTTGCATAAGAACTTGAAAGTTTAAGTCTAGATTATCTCTAACGAAAGAAAGCTAATTTTATTTAGACTTCGTATTTAATTTCTAACCGATGGACTACCTATCTTACCAATCACTCCCCCGAGAAAGAAGGGGAAAAAAAAAAAAAGAAAAAAAGAAAGGAAGTCCCACCTCATCCATTAATTTTATTTCTGCCTAGTGAAAACTCTCTAGCTGTGTTCATAGATTTACATGACAAGCTATACCAATAAGTTGAACAATCATGATAAATTCATGGAGGGCCAATGCACACGTTAGTTGTTGGTGTTTTTGCCCTAAGAGCAAAATGTAAACAATGACTTGCTAATAAATAAATATATTTATTTTTATTTGCTTGTATATATTATTTATGATAATATAAAAATATCATGAAAATTCCGTGATTATAAAATGTGACCTTAAACTTAGTATGTATAAAAGTTATACATACAAGAGGATTAAGTTTAAGGGATATAATCTAAAATTAGTCCGTAATTAATTATTAAAGTTGGGATCTTTAATATTAAATATTACTAGTACGGTCCATTACCATTGAGAATGGAATAAACTGATACGGACTGTTTATGTAGTGACATCAAATGGAGGTACTATATATAATTGAGATTATATAGGACTGGACCAGATAAATTTGAATATTCGATAACATCCGTTATAGAACAGAATACTCAAATTTATCAACTAATGATCATATATGGAATGATCTTAATCCTGAGTAATTAATAGACTCCTGTTTATATTTTTATGTCTCTTGATGTATTCGGTAACGTCTCGATTTATACTGGACCAAATCCTTATATGTTGGAGGCATGAGAATATAGATAGCTGGGAATATTAATTAACAATATGGAATCCATTCCTTCCTAACGGAAGTTAGAGAAATGATTCCCTTGAGTAATGATTTGGTACTTGAACGATAGAGCGCTCAATTTATGATTCGATCATGAATTTGTTGTTCATTAGAAAATCATGGGAACTTAAGGATAAAGAAGTAAATAGAGAGGATAACGGATGATAAGCCAAACTCTATTCACGAATCATTTATGGAGGATTGATCTATATGTAATGATCGAATGGACAAACGTTATGATTGCTTTGAGTAAATTTATACTGTAACTTTTAAGAGTGCAATTCCAGTTTTTTAGTGGAATAACACTGGAACTAATAAATTCGATAATTTAGTTAAAGAGTTTAATTAATTATCAAATTTATTGGAGCTTAAAATTACAAGTCCAAGGTTCCCGAACCACCTCTATTAACACTGTATTGAACATGATACATAGTCATTTTCTTGTATTAATAATTAATTTAGAATTATTGAATTCTAATTAATTATGTCACACTAATATTAATGTTACACATTTAATTGTTTTATGTGTCACATTATAAATAATAAATGTTATTATTTTCATTATTGCTATTTTAAATAATAAGATTATTTAAAAGGGATAATATACAGTGTATTTGACTACGCTGTACTAGGCGTGTAACACAGAGATTTTTTCTCTGTGTTACACGCATACTAACATAAAATAAATGAGATTATTTTATGTTGATTTTATTTGGGAAATCATGATTTACAAATTATATTAATTCCATTATTTAATAATTTGATTATTAAGCATATTTGGTTAAAACAAAATAGGAAATTTTTTTTTAATAGTTTTTGATACAAGTTTTACATGTTACTTATGAAGATAAGAAAGGAAGTTTTTCTTTCCTATGCGTGTAGAACTCAAAAAAATTAAGAATATTTTGTTTCCAAATTTAAATATATGGAATTAACTATTTGTAATTAAAATAAAGATGATGGAGATATATTTCACTATAATAGGAAAAATATTACACATTAAAAAGG
>JXTC01000364.1:230502-263835 GCA_002914845.1 Trema orientale | reverse complement strand
CCTATAGCAAGATTTCCCAAGAAAATAGTGTGATAGAAACAATAGGATTGTGACTATTAGGAGCCCACTCTCCTGTTCATTGGTGTTGAGGCTTGGTGAGGAAGATCGTGGTTTCATAGCCGTTGAAAGAGAATCATCCTCTTCATCAGAAAAGAAGAAAACTACAAGAAAGGTATATCATCACATTTCTTTGTTAATAGTTTTCTTTTATACTATGTATTAAAATAACAAAACCATATCGATTCATAAACTCTGATATGGGTGTAAAATTTTGATTATTACATCCACCACCTTCCGCTGCGCCATGCGATGGCAACCAACATTAGTGTGTGATACGAAGAAACATTGAGCATATATATAGTTATACACACAGATACCATATGAGTGTTATAAGTAGCTCTATTAGTAAATGTGTAACTTTATGGTATCGTCAAAAGAAGACAGCCAAGGGATCCTCTTCACAGCTCTAAATTCTTACTGCATGTTTGGTTGAAGGGAATAAGTGAGAATGGAATAGAATGGAATCCTTTTCCATCGTTTAGTTTCTTTTTTAACCACGGAAAGATCTTTCCTATTGAATGAACAGTACCCAATTTTAAAGGAAATAAGGAATAAGGATTCCTTAATTAAACCAATGGAAATGCCATTCCTTTCCAAGCAATTTTTTTCGGTCCTTTTTGCCCCTTGTTGTCTCACTATCATCCAGCGTCTGGGTCATTATTAATATTGAAATCAACCAAAAAAACTCACCATAGCACCTGTAAAAATGGATTCCATCATCACTATCATGTGCCGAAAGAGCAAACCAGACTAAGAACGGCAGAAGTTCTCACTACCATCTCCTCCCACTAGCCACTGGTATTTTTTTCTCCCTCAATTGGCTAGATCTAGATCTTGAAGCTCCATCGCCTCTAGTTGAACGAACCAAATGAAATTTTGATTTTGTTATTTTTTGTTATTTTTTCTTTTTCCTTTCTTATTAGCTCCAATGAAGCAAAAGGAACGGTAATTTGGTGTTTTCCTTCTTAGCTCACGGGATCGAAAGTTTTGTAGGAAAAAATTCCTCCTATTGATTTAACTTTATTTATGGCTATTAATTAGAAAATAACTCGTTCCCCTACTATTCCCAGAATCCCAAATAAAAGCTTTATCTATAATTAATCATTTTTTATGAGTAGGTAAATCATAATATATATTATATGTGATTTTAATATGCTTATAATAATATTTAGCCATTTCCTTAAAATTTTTTTAATATTTAACCTTATAATTTCCAATCTTTTATGTAACTATTTATTGATTATTAATTATGTCTAGTCCTTCTCTAAAAATAATTATATTCAATTCTTTAAAAAAAATATTCATTTCAAGATTAGAGGGTAAATTTATCAAAGTATTGTTAATTCCATTGCATTCCAATTTAAACCAAGCATAATAAACCTCATTCAAACTCTGTTTCCAATGTTTCAATCAAACAAAATAATTATTTTTCTATTCTATTCCATTCTTGTTCCTATTACTATTACCATCACCTTTATTTTCACTCCATCTTCTGATGGAATTCCCAATTGTACGTCTGTTTAGGTACAAACTCCATGAGTGCTTACATTTATTTACTAGGGTAAATCGTAAAAGAATTATTCTGATGTTTAACTGTTATGTAATTTAAACCTTAAAATTTGGATTCTGTAAAATTATATACTGAGATTAAAAATTTTTGAAATTAATATCCAAAATTAAATTTTTGAATAATTTGAACGGATAAAAAACAATAATATCCTAAAAATTAAAGAGAACAATAAAGATTAATCTAGATTTAATAGAGAATATTATTATGTTTTTGTTACTAAAATTAATCAAAAGATATTTACAGTATTAATTTTCAAGAATTTTTAACCTTAAAATATTATTTTATAAAGTCTAAACTTAAGAATTTATATTATAAGATACCCAAATTTGCGGGTATTGTTTTTACAATTCACACTAGTTACTAAATATTACCCACGAATTGATATGATACTTTTCAGTGTCCCATATTTTGGAATATTAGATCCTAATAAAAAGGAGATGCGTGTCACAAAGATGACAGATCAGTACTCAAAAAACAATTAGTATAAATATTAGATGCTATCTTAATTAATATCGTGACTTTTTAAACAAATCAAATAGTAGGATTACACAACATTTAGAATTCTTTTTTTTTTTAAAAAAAAAAAAGTGGGGCTTAACTAATGACCTCCACTTATTACAAATTAAAGGAAAATACCTAATACTACCCAATTCCCACCCCACCTCATTAGGGATAATTGGCTTTCACGCCTAACTCGAACCTAGGACCGAGATCCTAGGTAGTGGATGCTCTTACCACTTGAGCTAATCCACTTCGTCACACAACATTTAGAATTCAGAACCAATAGGACCATTACTTTGTGTGGTCTCCACTGGAGTTGGCATCACCAAATTTAAGTAATTTTAAATTTGAAGCAGCCACGATAAATAATTGAAATTCATGAGAATGATGGGCTTCACGTCCATTATTATGCATAAACTTCTAGTTTAATACTCAATTATTTGCCACATCCTCAGCTACATTTTATTTTCCTTTTGGGTGAGAACATCCATAGACCATAAACCACTTGTTTATCTATATATTATATAAATACATATATTAGCCAAAAAGGAAATAAAAAAAATACACGCTTATTGCATGAACAATTGTCACATTTAAATATCCTGTTGCGGACAGTAGCCGACCCAGACTGGGCCCTTATTGCTTTAATTACATATTAAATTAGCGGTAAATGAATTAGTTTTTTTCCGAATAAGATAAAAGGCACTAATCTGGTAGGTATTTTTTTATTTTGTTCAATTAAAATTCATTAGTGGTAAATGACGGAAAGAAAAAAAAAATATTAAATAATGAGTATTTATTATTATTATTATTATTTTTTCCAACTACTTATGTGATAGCACTGGGCCTCACCCACCTATGATCTTCCCAGAGCATAATACCACTGGACCTCACCCACTCATGATCTTTCCAGAGCATAATACCACTGGGCCTCGCCCAAAAATGCTAGCTTAAAGGTACTTTTGGGCTCATGAACTATCACTTAAATACCCATGATCTTCCCAGAACATACCCGATGTGGACTTGGGGTGTTACAATCTCTCCCGTTAAGGGCCTAGTGCCCTCGCTAGGGGTTTTACATTGAATAGCCCACATATAACCCCTATGGGCGGGGTCCACATTCACCACGATTCCGGCCTGTGGCAGCCTTCTAAAGCCCACATAGTATGGACTGCGTCGGCTCTGAATACTAAATATAAGATCACTGAGCCTCACCCAAAAGTGCTAGCTTGAAGATACTTTTGGGCTCATGGACCATCACTTAAATACCCATGATCTTTCCAGAGCATACCCGATGTAGGACTTGGGGTGTTACAACTTAAATTATGGTAGCTGTTGATTAATGATCCAATAACAAAAAAAAAATATTTATAGATAGGTTAAAAAAAGGATGAGACTAGATGTACCAAGATTGTTACCAAATTTTTAATACATATTGACATTATTTAATTGGTTTATTAGAAGACAATGTTGGTATTAAAAATTTAGTACAAATTTTAAAATAACTAGCATCGTTAAAAAAAACTACCTATTGAATTGGTAACCATAAGATAATATCAAAACAAATTATCTTTCATATATTAAATAATGAAAAAGAGAGATCTTACCTAGTTAGCATTTTGTCATTCCTTTGGATAATGTATAGGATTAGGTATTATTTAAACTAATTATTATCTTTCTTTTTTTTTGAAAAGGTTTCTGTTAACTAATGACCTGTACTTGTTACAAATTAAAGAAAATTAATTCACGCATTTTGAAAATTAAACTCTCGACTTAGTACCCATTCTCCACCTACTCATCCACTGGGCTAAGCCCTAGTGGTCCAAAGTAACTACTATCTTATGATAAGAGGTTCAAATCTTCTCTCAATTTTTGAAAAAAGAAGAAAAAAAAAATTTGTTCTCTGAAAAAGACTAAAATATTCGTTCCATCATAAACAGTCGAGAAATAATGTGTCATAAATATTAAATATTATTTATTTATTTTTTGATGAAATATTATTTTTTTTAAACACCAACAACAATTATATGGGACCAAAAGTCAATAAAATAACATATATCATTGACTCATTTCCCACTTTTTCTTTTTATTTATTTTTGGGTAAACCAAAGAAATTTTATTGAGTATAATACCAAGACTCAAATCTCTTCTCTCCTGCACACTTACACATCTTTCATAAGTTTTGGACCAATGAAACTAATCCTAGTTGTCATTTCTCACTTATTTACCTTCACATTTTGATTAATTTAGAGGACAAAATTGAAACTTCTACTACTTCAAGACATACTAAGGACCCGTTTGGTTCATCAATTTGAATGAGTGTATTTAAATGAAAATTGTAGAATATGTTATAATTAGAATGCGAGACATTTGAAATAAAATAAAATTAAATGAGTTATAATTAGAATGAAAGACATTAGAACAAGCTATTTAAAAATATCTCTTAAGCTCCATTCTCATTCTAAAACACAAAAAACTAATTCAAATGATTGATGTGACTGATAGATTATTCGAATGAAAAAATTAAATTGTTAAAACAAATATCTATTCTAAAAAATCTTTTGAATGAAAAAATTAGAATTATTTTGAAAGAGTTATATAGAATGGGTAAAACAAACACTCCCAAGAAATTCTCCAAAAGAGTAATAATAGGGATACTAAAATTATACACCAAACAATTACACCAGTGATGTAGCATTACCTTCCAGCTTTATAATTTTTAATGGTGTGATCTCACTCTAAAATTAAAAGTGATTTAAATACATGCCACATCATTTAGTGTGAATATTTAGTGCAGGATTTTAGTGTCCATATCATTATTCTCTCCAAAATTAAGGGGAGCAAACCAAAAAAATAAAAAAATAAAAACCTTTCCACAACATGTGGAGTGGGAGTTAGAAAGTGAAAACAGAGCGTTGGGTCCGGAGCCGTAGGCGGGCCCCGAAGCGAAGCTCATCTAAATTGCGTGGCACAATTGTAATAATTCCATTAAACATGGGCAGTCTTATCTCATTCCAGATAAAGCCAAAATCACTCCAACCGAAACCGCTCAATCCCCAATTCGTCGACTTATAAAGGCCACTGCTCCATAACCAAAGAACCAGAAAAAAATAAAAAAAAATAAAAAAAAAAGAAAAAGAAAGAAAGTAGAAGAAGAAGCCGACTAATCACATCTACAATGATTCAGCCACAAACTCCGATGGTACGGACGGGGACTCACTCGATTTTCTGAGTTTTATTTTTCTTCTTTTTTTTTTTTTGGGGTGAATCTTCAATCGGAGATTTACTTCGCCGGAACTGGTGGTGGTAATGAAGTTCTTGGAGTTCGTCTCGTGCTGTGGGCCCGCCCTGACGCCGTCGGGCCCAACTGTCCGGCCCGAACCGGCGCGGCGGCCGGAGGAGACGAGGTCGCTCGTGCAGCCGCCGCCGCCGCCGCCGCGGAGCCGGCGGAGGAGGAAGCGCGGGCGGCTCGGGGCGTCCGGCTCGGTGTCGGCTTCGGCGGAGTGGAGGCCGTCGCTGTGCTCGATCTCGGAGGACAACGTGGTGGTGATCGAGAAGAGGGGGGAGGAGGATAATCGGACGGCGGGATCTGAGCGGATGGTCAAGAGGAAGAGTGGGTCCAGAAGTCCAAGGAGGACTAGTGGCGGTAGCTATAGCGAAGATTACGGGTACGTTAGCAATGTCTCTTTTCACAAGTTTTGTCTCCAAATTTTGGTGTCTATGTCCAATCAATTTTACGTTATTTAAAATTTAAACTAAGAAAAAGTTAATGATTCTATTTATTTTACGTGGATTAAATTAAGTTCGACATAAACACAAAAATTTTAGTATGAGTGTTTTTTTTTTTTTTTTTTGGAATTAATTGTAGTGAATTTGGGGTACAATGATTTCAGGCGATCTTCATTTCCGACTGTTATCCCGGCTTTTTCTCCGACCCCCTTCATGTTTTGAGGGCCGTGATCTTCGAGTCGTGGGGTTTTCATTCATCCTATGATTGAAGTTTGACTAAATTGCTTTGGTGGATGAATTATAATAAGCGGGTTTATAACATATTTTTAGGACGGTGATTTTCTCTCTCTTTTTTTTTCGGCTATTATGAATAGTTTGAATATGTAAAGTCTTTTGTAACCTCGTAATATCGTAATTTGATGGTTAATTGTCGTAAATGTTATGGCTCAAAAGTTTTTATATTTTAAAAATGTCTTCCTTCTTTCTCTGATGAGTTATTATTTAATCAGAAAAAGAAGAAGAAATTTGTTTATTTCTCGGATTTCAGGAAAACGAGAAACAACGCATTATTATGAAGTAAATGGACCTATGTTTATTTTACTATAATGCAACCAAAATAGTTTTATCTCACATGTTTTAACTATACAAGCCATTTAATTACTCAAAGAAATATATATATATATATACGGCTAATAATCATAAAAGGTCATTTAGAATGCCATAAAAGCTGGTGTCTTGTTTCCACCATCAGCTTGCACTGTAAAGAAATTCTACTATACGACCCCATAATTCGGTCATAGTGCAACAACTATATCGAAGGGTCATTAACAAATCTAACAGTTTAACAGCCCATAAAGTAAAGTAAATAAGTAAGTATGAATTCACTGAATTATGCCTCATGTTCTTCTTCCTCATTGCTGAAATTGTCCAGTTCTTTCTCAACTCTTTCTTTTTTTCCCCGAATGCTTTAACCTCAGGGCAAAGAATCTTTTTTGTTCTCGGATTTCCAATGATGCTTTTATCAATGCATCAAGCTGTAGATTTCGCATTCGAGCATGGTATTTTTTCTTCATTTTCTTTTCATCTTTTTCTTTTCTATCTTCATTTCTTAGATAATGCTTGAACAAAAATGAAATGAATATAGATTGACAATTTTTCAGATGCAAATTAAAAGCCTCTCCTTTGTTCCTTTCAATTTTATTACAACAAAATCCACCCAACTATTTAATCAAAATCAAAATAATATTTGAAATTGACTAGTTCGCATACAAAACAAACTCATCTCCTCTACGGACTCCAAAATCGACGGAAGGAATCATTTTGAGATCTTTACTGCTTCTTCCTCTCATTTTATTAAATAAAAAAAAAAGTTTCCAATGGTCGATCTTGCCATCATCAACATCGTCAACACCATTATCGTTCTCATCACATTCGAATTCCTATAGTAATTTTATCTTACTACAATACATTAATAGCTATTTTCTTTTTTATCAATTTTTCATTTTTTGAACTTAAAATAAAACATATTGTGGACTAATCTAATTGGAAACCAATCAATCCCAATCGGCAGACCCAAAATTTGTAATCCATTACTAGGATCAAATCGTTTGAATAGCAAATATTGTCTTGTATTATCTGATAGCAGGTTTTTTTCAGGTTTAAGACGATGAAATATTTAGGAGTATGAGATATATGATTCTAAAAGAATTTGGAGTCATACTCATAGATGGGAAAGAAGGGGCATTTGCGGACTCAGATTTCTTTTTTAATCTTTTTTTTTCTTTTTTTCTCTTCTAATGGGGTAAAATTAAGTGAAATAATATCCATAATAAAAATGCAATTCTTAGCTCATACCCAATAAAAATCCATAAATTTCAACCTTATTGCTACCGAAACTTGGGGTTGTATTGTAAAATTCCCCATTAATTTTGAGTTGAAAAAACATTGAACATGAAATTTGACAAATTGTTTATAGGATAGAAAAAGACTGACTGGTAGGAAAGACAGAAAAATAAAGAATTTGGGAGGAGACGTGGCCGAGGAGAGCCCGGTCCGTGTGTGGTTTGTTTATTTATTTATTTTTTCACAAAATTAAATAAGCTTTTATGTTTTTATTATTTGTTATGTAATATATACAAACAAATTATAACATAAGAATATCGGGGTTGGTGTTAACCGTTCGGTAATTGGTTAGTTTTACATCCCATTAGCTGTGCCAAACTGCATCTAGTTCATGCTTAATCTCAAACCATGCGGTTCGAAGTGATTAGGCAAAATAAAACTGCACATACTGACATACATTTGTGGTGCGTTGCAGTTCGATTTGGCTTCTACGGTTTGTGCAATAGACTTTGAACTTGAACTTAACAAATTAGGCATTAAGGTTAAAAAAAAATTGATTGAGCGAAGTTTTAGTATTTCTTTACCTAGAAACTAATCATTTTATAGGAAATAAGTCAATTACAGTATAATAGATATAAAGATACAAATCTATGAAATTAAAAATTAAACAAATGAAAGTTGAAAAATAACATAAAAATAGTTTATTATACATGTTATATTATAGTGCGGTTTGAACCATGGAATATTTTTTCTTAATGTATTGTGTGATTTGAAGATTTTATAAACCGTGCCAAATTATACAAGTGAAAGAACCGCATGGGTTGATGTGGTACGGTTTGACCAGTTTCCACGGTATGTAGATTTCTGAATATTTAGAGTATTGAAGTACATAAAGTTCTCCTTGAACCCATCTTGATTCTTGTTTAGTCTTAGACCTGCTAAGATAAATTGATATCCTTCAGCTAAATGTGCGGTGTAGTTACGAATTAAACTAAGTTACGAATTAAAAGCGGGGGGTAGTTACGAATTAAACTAAGTTATACTACTATAAAAATGTTAATTCTAAGTATATTTGTTTGTCAGGACGTTTTTATTTATTTGGGGTTATAGAAGAGTGGAATATGTTGGGTGTTTTACTTTTGTGGAGCTCGTAGGAAAATAATTAGGTAATTTTACTAGACTTAGTAGTCATTTAAAAGGGGTAATAGTGTATGGTTATTATCTCAAGAGTAATCATCTTCTTTTATCTTCTCTTCTAAGCATGAAACAATAGAGTTTACTAAGCCCCTGATAGTAATCATCATCTTTAATTTTTTAAAATAATCAGATTGTCAAGTAAAAGTGAAGCTATTCAGTGCTTCTTACTGACCCCCTCACATAAGTGTGTAATTGATTTGAAACTAATTTTAAATGTAAAAATGTTTAAAATTAAAATTAGAGGTGACCTTTGGGGAGTCAGAGTGAGTGAGAGCTAGTTTCTCAGCGTTGGACCCCGTGAGCATCATTGTTTCGAGCAATAGAATAGCTGTGATCTAATTAATATTTAACATTTAATTAGCATTGAGAATTTTGTCACACCATCTTGATTAATCGTTTTATTTTGCTTTTAAATAACCGAACTCAGCCCATTACTTGTCATTTTGGCCAAAACTTTACAAGGGTCTCATCTAATAATAATTACATATTACATATTTATACTCCAAATTTTAACATTTAATTAGCATTGAGAATTTTGTCACACCATCTTGATTAATCGTTTTATTTTACTTTTAAATAAGTAACCGAACTCAGCCCATTTCTTGTCATTTTGGCCAAAACTTTACAAGGGTCTCATCTAATATTAATTAGATATTACATATTTATACTCCAAATTCCTCATAAAATTGAAGTAAATCATTAACAATCAACGATCTCTCAAGGAAAAGGAAATAATTTGTTGGACTATTGATGCAGCAGGGTCGTTTACCATTTTGTTTTGTTGTTTCTGCACATTTTCGTTTACTGGTTGTTTTGCTAATGTCGTTTTGCTTGGAATAGGTGTAGTGTCGTTTCTTTTATTGTTTTTATTTTCTTTTGGACCGTTAGGCTCTTTTATCGGTTAGCACGTTTGGACTCAATATATAACCTGAGAATTGTATTGAGAAAGGGGTCGATGATCTTAGAACCGAAAACTCTATTTATTGATTTTATCCTTTTGGGAGCAGCTTGCTCCATTCTACTTACTGGGTTTTCTTCTTCCTACGCGCTCACTCCATTAAGTGGTATTCAGAGCCGAAGGTTCCCCTTCGAGATCCGATGACTACCATTGGTGAAGCTGAGCATCGTTCCAGTGACGATGAACATGGAACGAAAGCCTTATGGGCGGCCATTGATGGCCTAGAGCACCGATTTAAGAACTTGAAAGTTAGCAGCAGTTTGATACTTTTGCGCGTGAGATGCGCACGATACTAAGGGAAATCAGAGATGGAAGAATAGCAGAACACGCGGAATGCCAAGGTCGAGATCGAGAAATTCCTCGAGATTGGGTAGTGAACCAACGCGAAATGGGTCAACTACCTGGCCTGGGTCGATTCCGTCACTTTGACGACTCAGATGATGAACTTGAGAGGCGAGGGATGCGACGCACATCAGGAGCTGATTTAGATGACGATTTCGAAGCATAGATTACAACCACACCACAGTATGGTCATGTCCCAAATCCCAGATCTTATGACTATAAACTGAAAATGGATATACCTACTTTTGATGGGACTTTTGGAATCGAAGAATTTCTTGATTGGATTCACATAGTAGAGAGTTTCTTTGAATATACAGATGTGCATGATGATAAGCAAGTTAAAATAGTGGTTTACAAATTTAAGGGAGGAGCAACCACTTGGTGGGATCAACTGACCCTTAGTCGACGGCGGGCCGGTCGGCCAGCTATCCGTACCTGGTACCTTCTGCGAAATCTAATAAAACAACGATTCCTACCTGATGATTTTGAACACATTTTGTACTGCCAATTTCAGATGTGCACTTAGAGGAGTCGAATCGTGAAAGAATACACTGATGAATTCAATCGCCTCAGTGCTCGTATCGATTTACAGGAACCTGAAGTCCATACAGTATCTCGATATATCTGTGGTTTAAAGGAATTGATTCGTGATCATTTAGAAATTAAAGCTAATCAAACATTGAATGAAGTAGTCACCCAGGCACAGAGAATTGAGAACCATCTCACTAGAAATCACTCTTGAGCTCCCTTCAATCCAAGAACTACTCCACCTATCACCTTAATTACCCCCACAAACACGACTCTATCACAACCCAACCCACCAAAACCTATGCCAAAGGCCAGACCAGAGAGCTCAAATTCTGTTAATACTCAGCCACCCCTAACCACAAACCAAATTGGCCAATTCCCTCCAAGCCCATATACTAAACCACCACCAATCCGGTGCTACAAGTGGAATCAACTTGGACACAAGTCAAATGAGTGATCCTTGTGATGTTTTATTAATGTGATCGAAGAAGTCTCTGATGAGCAGGATCTTGAGTATGTGCGAGATGATACCCCTGATGTGGAGTTGTGTGAATGTGATGTTGGAGACCCTATAATTTGTATCGTACAGAAGTTGTTATTGGCCCCTCGTCAGCTTACTCAAAGCTAGAAGCACAAGCTCGTTCGGACTCATTACACTATAAAATGGAAAGGTCTGTGAGGTGATTATAGACAGTGGGATCAGTGAAAATATGATAGCGAAGAGTTTGGTTTGAGCTCTTGGCCTTCCAACCGAAACACATCTTAAACCTTACAAAGTAGGCTGGATAAAAGAAGGGAATGAAGTTCATGTTACCGAATCATGCCGTATTATTTTTTCTATTAGAAAGAACTACAAAGATAAGGTATTTTGTGATGTGCTTGATATGGATACATGCCACCTATTACTAGGAAGACCTTGGCAATACAACGTGGATGCTGTGCATCATGGGAGAGAAAATACTTACGAGTTTCGTTGGGGACCACGGACTATAAAGCTTCTTCCTATGGCCTTTGAACAACCGAGTACTTCCTAGGGTAATAACACCCAACTTTTTACTGTCAGTGGACCCAAATTTTGCCACCAACTCAAAGAATGCCAAACTATCCCTGTTATCATATTGAAAGAGGCTAGTTCTGGAACCAACAAAATTCTCCCACTGGTTACTCAACTCCTAGCCGAGTTTAGTGACATTACCCTGACTGAATTACCTTCCACACTACCTCCCATGAGAGACATCTAATACTAGATTGACCTTATACCAGGTGCTCACCTTCCTAATCTCGCTCATTATTACGTAAGACCTAAAGAGCATGGCATATTGCAAGGACAGGTTGATGAACTCATACAAAAGGGGCTAGTCCAAGCTAGCGTAAGCCTATGTGCTGTACCAACATTATTGACTCCTAAAAAGGACGGTACTTGGCGCATGTGTGTCGACAGAAGAGCAATTAACAAGATCACGATAAAGTACCATTTTCCCAATACCTCGTTTGGATGACATGCTTGACCGACTTGTTGGTTCACAGGTTTTCACCAAACTTGACTTACGTAGCGGGTATCATCAAATTCGAATCAAGCTTAGAGATGAGTGAAAGACTGCTTTTAAGACTCAGGAAGGACTCTACGAATGGCTTGTCATGCCCTTCAGCCTCAGCAATACCCCCAGTACATTTGTGCGCCTTATAAACCAGGTTTTAAAACCATTTATTGGTAAATATGTGATTGTCTACTTTGGTGATATACTAATATACAACAAAATAGAGACTAATCATTTAGCGCACTTGCGGAGTGTCTTGACGGCCCTCCGAGAGAACAAGCTCTATTTAAACCTTAAAAAGTGTGATTTCATGGTTGACCACCTCCTCTTTCTTGGATTCATTGTAAGTTCACAGGGTATCAAAGCTGATGAAGCCAAAATCCAAACAATCAAAGATTGGCCCACATCGAGAAATGTAAATGAAATCCGCAGCTTTCATGGACTTGCCACCTTCTATCGACAATTTATTCGCGGGTTCAGTACCATTATGGCACCTATAACTAGCTGCCTCAAGGCTGATAATTTTGCTTGGGGTTTGGAACAAGAAGCCAGCTTTCGCATCATCAAAGAAAAGCTTATCTCAGCACTTGTACTTGGCCTTCCTGATTTTAGCAAGGTGTTTGAGGTTGAAAGTGACGCATCCATGCTGGAAGCCGGAGCCGTCTTGATGCAAGAAGGCCGCCCCATCGAGTTCTTCAGTGAGAAACTCAGCGAAGTATGCCAAAAGTAGACCACCTATGAACAAGAGTTGTATGCAGTGGTTCGCGCATTGTAACATTAGGAGCACTACTTATTACAGAATGAGTTTATCTTGCACAGTGATCATCAAGCACTCAAGTTCTTGAACTCACAAAAATTGGTCAATAGGATGCATACTCGTTGGGTTCTTTATTATTTCACCTTTGTTTTTAAACAACGGGCAGGTCATCAAAACAAGGTGGCTGATGCACTTAGCCGACGCAGCTCACTCTTAACCATTCTACACACCGAAGTTCTGGGTTTTGACTCAATCAAAGATCTCTATTCAGAAGACCTTGATTTTAAGGAAGTCTGGGCCCATTATGCACCAACAGGTACTTATCAAGATTTCTATGTACAGTAGGGATATCTTTTCAAGGTCCAATTATGCCTTCCTCAAACATCACTGCGTGAACATGTCATTCGGGAACTACACGGAAACGGCCTAGCATCTCATTTTGGTCGGGACAAAACAATTACTTCGATTGAGTCTTGATTCTTTTGGCCGCATTTACATCACGATATCGTCCGCTATGTGCAACGATGTTCTACTTGTCAACGTGCTAAGGGCATGAGTCAAAACACCGATCTCTACTCACCACTACCCATCCTCGAAAGTATTTGGGAAGATGTTTCGATAGACTTCATCCTCGGTCTACCCCGTACTGCTCGCCATGTTGATTCTATCTTTGTCGTTGTTGATCGGTTCTCCAAGATGGCCCATTTTATCCCCTGTAAGCGCACCGCCGATGTTAGCAATGTTGCCAACTTGTTCTTTCGAGAAATTGTGCGTCTTCATGGGATTCCTCGTACCATCACCTCTGACTGGGACATGAAATTTGTCAATCATTTTTGGCGTGTGCTCTGGCGTTGATATTTGATACAGCTCTCCAATTAAGTAGTGCCTACCACCCGCAAACGGACGGCCAAACTGAAGTTGTGAACCCTACCTTAGGTGACATGCTTCGAAGCATTGTGGGAGACAAACATAATCTGTGGGACACCACTCTGCCTCAAGCTGAATTTGCTTATAACAGCATGGTTTATTATTCAACTGGCCATTCCCCATTCTCCATAGACTATACGAAGCTCCCCAACCATACTCTTGACCTCATTGCCTTGCCCAAGTCAATTAGTAAGTCTACCGACCACTTTGCTGAACGAATCCTTCATGACTACTCTGTTGTGCGCCAGCATTTGGAAGCTGTCACTGCGACTTATAAACAATCGGCTGATCGTCACCGCCGGCCCAAGGAGTTTAACGTTGGTGACCTGGTTATGATACATCTCCGCAAAGAACAGTTTCCAACTAGTGCCTATCACAAACTTCAGCCTCAAAAATTTGGTCCATTTGCCATCAAGAAACGTCTCGGCCCGAACGCTTATCTCATTGATCTTCCTCCGGAGTGGCAAATTTTCCCCATCTTCAATGTCGCAGACATCTATGATTACTTTCCTCCTGATAGATCCGTTACTCTACTTGAGCTCATGGAGTTGAGCTCTCTGAAAGCAGAGGAGAATTGATGCAACAGGGTCGTTTACAATTTTGTTTTGTTGTTTCTGCACATTTTTGTTTAACAGTTGTTTTGCTAATGTCGTTTTGCTAGGAATAGGTGTAGTGTCGTCTCTTTTATTATTTTTATTTTCTTTTGGGCCGCTAGGCTCTTTTGTCGGTTAGCAAGTTTGGACTCAGTATATAAGCTGGGAATTGTATTGAGAAAGGTGTTGTTGACCTTAGAACCGAAAACTCTGTTAATTAATTTTATCCTTTTGGGAGCAACTTGCTCCATTCTACCTATTGGGTTTTCTTCTTCCTATGCGCTCACTCCATTAATCACATTGGGAGGTCCTGAAGCATAACTATGTATCTATTATAAAAGTTAAAGTCATAGAAATTAAGAAAACAAGTACATTTTCCCGTTTATTACCTACCAATATGGTCTCCATATTATTTGGGGCTTTTTACAAAATTTCAGGCTTAAAATATCAAAAACTAAAAAAATTTCGGATGGGCTAATTTTTTTGAAAAATCCTTAGAAATGATCGAATTTTAGATCAAATTTAAGTAAATATTTGTTTTTAAAATATTATAGAAAAATACCTGATATATATTTATATATTAAGTGCAAAATATTATATATTAAGTATAAATATTTATATACTTAGTACATTAACTAAAATTAGTAGATAAATATATCTACTAAGTGTAAAAATATATATATATATATTTGGACATTTAGCTATAAAATTTAAAAAAAGACAACTTGATCAAATTTAAAATATTATTTATTCACTCTAATTTCTCAAAAATCAAACTTCCTCTTCGGAAAAATGATCATTCATCACCATAATTAGATAGTTCAACAGCCAGTAGCTAGAAATTACCAAGGCTAAAAAGCTACTTACTAGTTATTAAGTTTAATCTATTTTCGATTATGACCACGTAAACCTACATTCCCAAAAATCAGAAATTAAAAAGAGTGAGAGGGGGTGCTGGGGGGACTTATTGCTGAGATACGTTTATACGTTTGTTGAGGAAATTAGATTGGTTTTTACCCAAAAAAAAAAAGAAAAAAAAAAACAAAGTGGGGAAATAAGACTGTGGGTGAGGGGCACCTTTGATGTTAGATTTTTTTATTTCAGCAAATTTTCTTTAAAAAAAAAAAACAAAAAACAGCTATAAACCTAATAACTCTCTTTAAAAAATATATATATTCACGAAAATAACCCTCTTTTGATTGAATTTTAGTAAAATGCTAAAAGCTAACAATGTAAGAGACAAAAACGACAATCCTTCTTCATACACTTGTTAAAGCATCATCCTCCCTCTCTCCATCCTCCATCCCCGCCATGGTGTCGTACAATGGCTTATTCAACGTCTCGGGGAGATAAAACGCATGAAGCCCCCCAACAATCCCACAAACGGCAAAGACCGCAAACGGCAACGCACCCCCCAAAACGACAACAAAAGGCGCCAAGATTGCCCCCATCTGCGCCGCCTGAGTGGCGCACCCGAGCGCGGCGTTCCTCACAACCGTCGGGAAAAGCTCCGCCGTGTAAATGAACAGAAGATTATAAGTACCCGCCATGCCAAAAATCCCCAACACTCCACAAACCATTCTCGCCACTTTCCACACCCCAACGACGTCGTTTCCAACCAGGCTCCCCACAAAACAGAACAGCCCACTGAACCAGAGTGTCCCAATCGCCAATGGCTTCCTCCCAAACTTGTCCAACAAAATGGCCGTGATGGTGAAAGCTGGCATCTCGGCTATGGCGTTGAGAAGCACGTTGATGTAGAGGTTGGTCCCTAAATTGACAACGTTTAAGCTCAATCCATAGTAAACGACAGAACAGAGGAAGTTAATGGCCACGGCCAGAAAGAGCCTGATTCTAGTGATGGGGGATCGTACAACATCGACTAGAGAGCCAGATACTGCGTTTTTCGAAGTGGGGTCTTCGTCATTTGAGGCGTTTTGACTCTTGGATTCTTCATCTAAGGCTAGAGTTACTCCTCCGGGAAGTTGGTTTCCGTTTGACTTTGCTATTGACTTCATGAGTTTCATGGCTTCGTTGACTTTGCCTCTGACTAAGTACCACCTAGGGGACTCGGATATGAATGGGAGGACTAGTAGGAGGAAGAGGAGTGAGGGAATGGAGGAGGCAATGTAGAGAGCTCGCCACGTTGGGAAGATGTAGGCAATGAGGGCGAGCAAGGCGATCCCGGTTGAGAAGAAGTAGAATGTGGACATCCCGGCTGCGCCACGCCTCGTTGGGCCGACGGGCTCGGTGGCGAGGACGAAGGCGCATAGGCCGACACCGCCGGTGCTGAAGCCGGTGAGGAGGCGGAGGAGGACGTAGGTGGTGTAGTTTGGAGAGAGCGCTGTTAGGCAACCGAAGATGGCGTTTAGAATGCAGACTATGGTTAGGGAGCCTTTTCTTCCTAGGAAAGAGTCTGAGAGGTGACCAAATGTCCCTGCCCCTGATAAAATCAAGATTTTGATACAAATTAGTGTTGTTAATTATGAATAAGCTCATGATTATCAATCAATGTTAATTTTGTTTTTAGTCTCGTATGTTGTTTATGTCCTTGGTTACAATTTCTAATGCTCAACTTAGTCTCACTAACTATTTAGTTCAAAAGCAGTCACACCATTATTTTTAACATAGCCTTTTGGGTATAGTCTCTATTTTATAATTCGGATGAAGATAGTCTTCAAAACCATCTTGATGTCTCTATATAATATTTTCTCAAAGGGAAAAGAAAATAAAAACTTCATCATTAGACCAGCAAGGAAGAGGGTTTATATACCATAATTTATTGCCTAGTCAATATCATTGTTATGCATATTCATTTATTAATTATGTGCTTTAGTAGTAAATTATAGCTCTTATCTACTTTCTTTTCTTCAGTTGATTTTTCTTTCAAACAGACAATAAAGTGAAGGTATGCCACTTATTCTTTTGTACCTAGGAAGAAAGGGAAGAATCAAACTAAATTGAATAAGAAACTAAATCTTAACTAATCATGATTGATAATGTGATCCCATTATTGTCTTTTAGTCACAACATGTATAACGTGGGTGCACATAAAAAGGCATCAAATGAAAAACAGAAAGACAGAGAAGGGATCTTTTTCTTTTTTTGCTTGTTGGTGGGCACAACAAAGTTTCTATTGACTACAATCAATCCCAGTTTCAGCATCTATAATGGAATATTCATGTGAAATAAAGTGCCTATGACTTTTGATTTTTGCTTTATAATGAAACCGGTACACTTATGTCAAAAAAGCTCTTGTACAACTTTCTTTCTAAATTCACTTTTGGAAGAAGCATTTAACTCAAGCTTGAGGACCATTGAGATATGCTACATGTCACTTCCACATAATTAAATCTAGCTAGCTTTTATTTTTCATATATCAGTTACCCAAAAGAATGTATGATGTATGTTTCCCCAACGTTATATATTATCTCGTCTTTTCAAGTTTTATCAGAGTTAATTTAACTGAACTGAGTCTCTTACAACTAGTCAAGCGAATCAACAGTAGTCTAGAATCATAGAAGGCACATTAATGTTAAAACAGGAAAAAAAAAATTCAGAAATTTCATGAAGGGCCATTCTATGTTGTAAGGATAAATTCATCATAAATATATGTTGAATTTGCAGCAGATGCACAGGTTTGTACTTATTCTGTGCAGATATAGATTCAAGCTAAAGGACAAACAAACGATATAGATTCAAGCTAAAGGACAAACAAACGAAGAGACTATTTATATTCATTATTCACGTCAAGACAAAGTGAAAACTGGCAAACAAAAGATTAACCTAAGCTTTTCGAATATTTTCCCTAAAGTATCCTCGTTTTCTCACTTTAGTCACGCCTATTGGCTATTGTGTCCTCTTCAACCCTCTCCAAAACTTGCAAACACATGCTCCGACACATTTTATCTCTTAACTTTATCTTGTTTTTCCATTTTTAGTTGTAATTATCATGGTCTTGTTGTTTTCAATTTGATAACTTGCTCTTATGAAATATTCTCAAGAGTTATCTTGTTGTAGAGTTAAAGAGAGACACGTGGCCAACATGGCCACTTTCTTTTTTTTTTTTTTTTTTTTTTCTCTAGAACTGATAAAAAAAGAATTAACACAGAACAAATAAAATAGTGAAAAAACAAGTTGTCCTTCAGAGAGGAGGGGGGAACCATGGTAGGACAATGTGATTGGACTCGAATTGTTCGAGTCGTTCCACTATAGGATGATCAGACTCAGAAAAAACTGTTTACTATCTCGACAAGTCCACCTGAGGTGTGTTTTTTGCCGAATTATGGTATGGGACAGTTTTGTCTTCCAACGTAGGGTTTCATTATTTTAGAAATAATAACAAAGCAAAATTGATCGATAAAGACCAAGGATAGTAGTTAGTACCAGATGGTTATTGTAACTATGATTTGGTGATAACCACACCTACTAACATTCAAATTAATCCGACATCAGATCACAAAGTACTAGATGAAAAATATTATATGAGAAGGGCATCTAGTCAATTTTGATAGTTAAAGGTTTTGTGGACCACAAAAAGGAATTTAGAATTCCACTATTCCTGCTCACGAAAATTCATGCATTCATAATCATATCTATCGATGTGAACATGTGGTGCCACGGCACATGAACCACTTAAATATATTTCACGTCAAAAAAGGGGGAAAAATAAAAGAAGAGATTACAATCATAATATTCAGCTTTATTTTTCCCCTAATATATATATTTAATTACTCTTAAAATCAAATTATTCAGATACTGAGTATATACTTCAAGCATACAGGTGAGATCAAACATGAAAAGTCGAGAAAGGCACACCTATACTTCCTAGTAAACTAATTCTTATATCGATTTAAATAATGGGAGATCAAACATTTTCCTCTTAATTAAATATATGATTATCTATCTCATACTCATTAGTTTATTATAGGTGATAACAACAATATCTTACTTAGCATTTGCTTGATTCAATTGTCTGCAACCTTTTTTTTTTTTTTTTTTTGTTTCTTTCCGTTTGAAAGAGATCCAATACCGCAGCCGATCATAGTATAATAAAATACAAAAGAAAATACAATAAGCATTTCATTTTCAGTACAAGTCAATAAGGACACAAACATGTGATAAAGAAAACATATTCTAAATCATGTGATTCATGTCTTAATCCTCATTATCTAGTGCAATATTTTAATTAATCCACAATTAAAACAAAAACACACAATATTTCGAAGATATGAAACATTAAAAAAAAAAAAACAAGTAACGAGGTTCGGCAATTAGTTATTATTATTCTTATTTTCAAATCAAATATTTAACTGACGCGCCTTATCTTGGCACATGTAAAATCCCACTAGGGACATATTAGCAATCAAACCCGTTGGCCCATAATCGGAACTCTCTAGTAGCTAGTTGCTAGTTTTCTACTTTATCTCCTATCTTTTATTTTAATCCAATTAAATTTAATTTTATAGATAAAAATCATACTTTCAAATATTTTTTTCAAAAATATTATTATCAAATAGATTAGTACGAGTGATGAGGAAGAGAGATAAAGAGACATTAGGCAACTCACCAATCATGCAGCCGCCAAAGAACAAGGCTTGGACCAACCCGACCTTGTACTTGTCACCGCAAACCAGTCCCCATTGAGCCACGGTCGAGCTACCCGGACCGCCGGTCCACTCCCACGAACCCGGTTCAAGCCCACAAACCGTCTTCGCCACCGCTTCGCAACCCGCCGCCTCCACGCACCGCCAGTCCGGTTCACGGTCCGCAAAGATCATGACCATGGTGTGGAAGGCCTCTAGGGCCCATGCCAAGCTGGTCAGCACGAAATGCCTCAGCTGCCACGGACCAAACTCACCACAATATTTTTGGAGCATGTCATCGATGCACATCTTCTGGGGTTCGGGTTCTCCGGCGGATTTTACCGCCGGAGATAGAAGCGGCGACCGGAGGTGGTCGCCGGGTTCCGGAGATGGGGTGGTGGTCATCTCTCCTTCTTTCTCTCTTTCTCTTTCTCTTTCTCTCTATGTTATGTGTGTGTTAGATTTGTGTTTTTTTACATGAAAGTGTTATTTATAGGAAGCGGATTTATATCCGTATAGGACTCTACTCCTGTTTTGTGGGGTATACGGAATTTGTTGGACACGTGGAGGGTGATCTAGCCGTTGATGCGTTAAGAAATAATATAAGAAAATGAGGATAAGAAAAATGAAGGAATCGTGGAGATTGGTTGGGCGAATGTTCTTTGGATCTCTATTGGATTGGTGGTACTTCTCACATTGGCAACTTGGTTATGGAGGGAGACATAATTATTGCTATAATTGAATAAAATAAAACAAAATCCAAAATGAGGTAATCACATTTGGGACATTAATAAAGTTATTATTTAGTTTTATCCTCCTTTAGTATGCGCTTTCCTTACTTTCCTTTTTCTTTTGAAAACTTTATCTTTTAGATAAATATAATAGAATCCGTTATGGGTTTTTTTTTTTTTGGGTAATTAATTAAAGATGTTTTTAACGGGGGGACTTCGTCATGCGAATTGATCAAGTTGGGTATAGGTGGGTGCACATACATATATATATATGTCTAAAAAGGTTAGGATTCATACATTGTACATGCAATTTAAAAAAATATATATTAAATTAGAGTTACTGAATTAGAATGACAAACATATTTAACATTAGCTCATTTTGAGTGGGTTGGTTCCTCTTAACCTAAAGATACGACTTTAAACATTAAAAAAGACTTCATTAAAAGTTGCTATGAGCCAATGTTTTGAAATATTGGAATAAGAAAACAAAATTTTGTTTAAATATTAAAAAATTAAGTAGAGATACTAGGCACCTATTTTAACTTTTCATACATTCAATCAAATGCAATTTTAAAAATTTATCTAATTCAATCTAATGTGAGGACCTAAATCCAATCTAATCTAATTCATGTCTGTTTGAATTGCTTAGGAGTATATATTTGTTATAATATAATGAAATATGCCATTAACCAATTAAATCCAATATATATTAGATTTTATATTTTAAAATCCAATCTAATCAAATTATATGTTTAGATCTAATCCAATTATAGTTAGATTGGATTGAATCTTTGGTTTGGGTTTGGGCTTGAAAAATACTCTAACTTAACAAAAGTCTTATTATAAAAAATCTATTATGAAGCTCGAAATTTATCGTTTATCTCTAATATTTCTTTTATCAGTTTAGGTTTGTCTATTGAATGGTTAAGTTTTGTCAAATAACAAATTGAGTTATTTTAACTAGCAGCTGGTTTAGGTTTGTCTACTGACATATTGAGTTTTGTCAACTATCTTTGGTTGAGGTTTAAAACTATAATAAAGATAATTTTGGTAAAAACAATTATAATTTGAGATAATTAGTTAGCTATACTTATGACACAAATTGGATATTTTAGACATGCTATTCACAACAAGATTACCATGTTTTATGCAAACTAATATTTTATTTATTTACTTTTTCTGGGCTTGTCGTGCCTAGTTATTATGCCCTGTGTAATGTTGGCCTAAGCATGATTAATTAGATATTTATGTAGGTCAGTGCATACATAGGTACTAATCATGTTGAGTGGTGCCAAGAACATTGGTGAGTAGCGCTGTATGCCCGCCTTATAACTAGGAATAATGCTATGAGCATTAGTGATGCCCAGCACCACGCAATGTATCAATTTGTCTCTGACTAGTTATAATTATAATTTAGATGAGACTTACGTGAGATCCAGTTTATTAATTAAAATCATTCAGTGATAGACAGACACATCATTGTGGTGTTAGGTACTACTGGTGCCCTATAGTATTACTCTATATCTAGTCGTACACATGCTAATCGATTAGTACCAACCTGTTGTGAATCTTTATACCAGAGATTAATTATGCAGTTTTATATGTTCGAAGTGATGGTTATTCGAGACAAAAATCAGTTGTTATATCCCTTCCCAAGTTTTTACATTATTAGGCTCAAGATGTCCATTTGGACACGCTATCCATGAATTGTAGATAATTAGTCCATGATTGGGGTCGGTTTTCTGGCCTCCAACATGAGAAAGTGAAAATTAGGCTTTGTAGGAAATTATTAGAAAAAAAATTTGAAAAATACGGTGGCCCGTGTTTATTTAAAACTGGTACGGTTTTTATTATAAAAATACCATTTTTAAAAAATATTTAGAAAATTTTTTTTTTTTAAAAATAGTAACTAGTAGTCTGTAACCAGTTTTTAGAAACTGGTAATTAAGAACCAAGATATTTATAATTAGTATATAACTGATAACTAGTTTTTAGAAACTGGTAATTAGTAATCATTTTAAAAATGATATTTTTCTTAATTTTTTTTAAAAAGTGATATTTTACTAATAAAAACTATACAGAAATTAGAAAAAAAAAAAAAAAAAAACTTGACCTCTATATTTTTGTAATTCTTTTTAGTTTTTATAAGTAAAAATGTTAGAAACTCTATGAGAAAAGAACATGGGTAGGACTGACTTGGGCCTTAGGACAACATGGGCCAAAAATGACTTTTTGTGCATTTGTTTTTTTAAAAGTGACATTTTTAGAAGTGTGAAGGATGTCTTGATCTATAATAAAAAATTTCTTAATTATGAAAAAATTCTAAATAATGGTTTTTTCGTATTCAAAAAGTCATTAATATTCCTAAAAATATTATTTTTAGAAAAATGCACAAAGAAGTTCTTTCGGCCCACGTTACTCCTACTCATGTCATTTTCTCCTTCAACATCTAGGCAGTGAGCCCCATCAAATGATTATTTGTGGTATTCAAATAAACAAAACATACCCAAATTTATAGGAGATAAGCAACACAAATCACTCAAATTTCAAAATTATACATACTCGAACGTATATTGTTAATTCTAGGTTTGCTTATGTTAAAAATAGGAATCTTAAATTTATACATTTGCATTGTCTGGGCAAAAGTAAAGACACGTGGAGCAATATCATTGCGTGGTGCATTTTGACATCATATGGTTGAAGATTATTTGTGATAGAAGGGATCAAGAAAGACTCCGAAGGAAGCGGAAGCAAAGGCTTTGGGCTATAGTTTGGTTTGGACCAGAGATGTGGGCTTACCTTTACATGCTATAAAGGACATGAGTCCGGGAAAGCAAATACCCATTTAATTAGGTGATTACCCGTTTCTTAAAAACCTGTATTACGTACTCTCTTTTTGTAATGAACTACCTAAATTACTCTTAAAATTTAAACGTGAAAACAAGCATCTCTTTCTTTCTTCCGTGTCATTGTCTCTCTCTCCTCTCTCCCTACTAATCATCACTCTAGAACTCGGCTTGGAATCGATTTGGTGGATGACTCGCCGGATCTTTATTGCAGAAATCGGCGTGGAATCAGTTTTATCGTCGATTCGCTGAATCTCCATTGCACGACTCGGCTTGGAATCAGCTTCATGATTGAATTGTCGAAATTGACGCCATTGTTGAACTCAAATTCAATTTATGGTGGAGAGTTTTGTCAGAGAAGATTGGAGACGACGCCATTGTTGAAATTAGTGAGATTTTTCCAATTCTAAATGATTTATTGCAAAGAAAAATATTTTTGTTTACGTTTTTTTTTTTTCAAATTATAGATCGAAGAACTCTTTTTATTTTTCTTTTTCTTTTTCTTTTCTGTTCAGGTTTTTAAATTAATAATCAAAAATTATTTTGTATAGCTTCAAACAATGTGATGCTACAGTAAAAGTTATGTCGAATGTGGCTATAAAAGTAAACAAATTGTTTACAGTTAATTTTGTCGAATGGAAGTTGAAACAATGTGTTTACAGTTAAGTTAAAAAAAGTGTATGAGTAAGTAGTTAAATTTTGTTATATTTCTTCTCATGCATTACATATCTCTCATTTCTTCTTTATTTTAATTTTTGTAATGCTACAGTAAAAGTTCCAATTGCCATATATTCATGGATTTTTAAAAAAAAATTAATTAATTACTTGCTAAAAGGTAAGCTAAATGTTTATAGTTAATTCTTTGGAAATAGAGATTGAAACAATATTTATTGAATAAAGAAAAAAAAAAGGCAATTGTTTTCATTTAAGTCTATGGAAATAGAGGTTGAAATTAGGTGTTTACAGTTATTGAAAAAAATACAAATTCAACCTATTATAAACAATTTATGTTCTTTTCAAACGTAATCAACTAATAATGAGCCAAACTGTTTACAGGTAATTCTTTACAAATAGAGATTGGAACAAAGTGTTAAAAAAGAAAACAAAAGAAATCCAGTTGTTTACATTTAAATATGTAGAAATAGAAATTGAAACAAGGTGTTTACGGTTATAGAAAAAAAAAAAAAGCCAGTTGTTTAAATTTAAGTTTGTAGAAATAAAGGTTGAAACAATGTGTTTATAGTTATTAAAAAAAGGTATAATAACTCTACACTAAAAGAAACATATAGGTGGAGATGGAACTGTTGAGTAAAAATTTAGAAATTACACAACATAATTTCACCCATGCCAAATTTAGGGCATGGGAGTTTATTAATTTAAGTTCGACCCATTCAAGGTGATAAAAATAACCTCTTAATTACAATCCCTTGGTACAAAGGAAAACCCTTTGATTCCAATTATAATGACATTAATTTATTTGTGTATCTTGGTAGAAATTTGGGTGATTTTAGATTGCAGCTGCACTCAACTGAATTAATCGAGTTGCCTACATACCCCATTGAGGGATCAAGCCACTTGTAGTTCTAAGAATTTTGAATTGAAAATTAGAAAATTCCAGTGAATGACCCTGTATAGGAATTTATGGCAATTTTTAAGAATTTATGAAATTCCGGTAAATGACCATATCACGGAATTAGGAGAATTGTAGGAGTTGGCGAATTCCCAGGTAAATGACCTTTTGTGGAATTCTAGGAGTTATGTTTAGATTTGAAATTAAATGACTTTCTTAGGATTTTTGGGAAAATCTGATTCAATTTGGAAATTATGACTGCACTTAGTTTTTTGCAACTAAGTTGCCTAAGTATCCTTTTGGAGGAATCAAGTCAACGTAGTTCAGACATTTTTGTGGTTTGGAGAATTTGAGGTGAATGACCTCATTGGTATTTTGGAGCTTTTTACCATTAGATATGACTTTTTTTGAATTTTGAGGTGAATGACCTCATTGGTATTTGGAGATTTTTACCATTTAATATGGATTTGGGAATTTTGAGGTGAATGACCTCACTTTGGAACTTTTGGAAGTTTGATTTGAACTTGTAACTGCACCTAGTATATTTTCTAGGTTGCCTACGTATCCTTTGCGGAATCAAGTCTGACGTAGTTCATGTTGTGTGTTATTTTGAATTTTCGGAGTAAAAGAATCTCGACAAATGAGATTTTGGAGATAATGCTTTAATCCAAGAATTTATCATTGGTAAAAGTTGTATTTGTTCCAATAATGTAGATTATCTTATTCTCATCACTTGCTGGGCCAAAAAAAAAAATTGATCCATTAGTAACAAAAAGTCTTTATGCCAACGTAAATGGACCACATTTTATGGGTTCAGATATTACAGATTAAAACTCATTGACCGTTGTCAGGGGCCCTTGGGAGATAATTCTGATTTTTAACGGAATTTGAATTCAAAATAGAGCTTAGGCATGCTTTGAGACTTCACGCCTATATATGTTATATTTGTACTTTAAGAGTTTACTGCATTTTGAGAATTTATCTGGAAAATTCACTTGGAGAGGGTAAAACAGTGGCGTCTTTCAAGAAATTCAAAATAAAACTGATTTAAAGAGAGTGGAATAAGGAGAATCTGTCTTCCCGTGAGTAACTCTCTTACTTTCTCATCTTTTAAGTTTGATGGATATTTTCTTGAAAATCAAACTAATATTTGATAGACAATCTCTTGTCTGGTGTTTGATTAATTTTTTTTTTTTTTACATCCTTTATTTCCTTATCCACCTTGTATTCTTTTGTAGGTAGAAAAGTATTTCTGTGCATAAAATTTGGGCCAGGCTTTGTAGCTTGATACTGATAACTACAATATTTGGTGAGTACCGATCTTACTCTTCTTTTGTTACATTTCATCAATTAATATAAAAGATGATGTTATTAACCTGAATCACTGTTTATAAAATTCATTGGTAATCTATATTTGGTCATTTCACGTTTTAAACACATAAATGATCTAAGTTATACTAGACATTTAACTTTGGACCAAATAAACCTAAGGCTATAATTTTTGGGTTCTGGTTTGTTGGGCCTTAAGAAATGGTTTTAGTGTTTTGGATAATTTTGATGGGCCTGTGGATGTCTTGGGAATTCTTGTTGGGCTACTGTTTAAATGAAACTTTGGGCGCTATGTCTAAATTCCTAGACTGCCTTCGAAAAACACTATTGGGCCTTGAATTTGTGGACTTTAGTATCTTAATCGGACAGATATGTATGTTGTGACATATATATGTATACATATATAATACTTATAATCACAAACCTGTTTATAGTTTTTGATATATTCACGGCTTTGTTATCTTTTTCATATAAACATGATTCTTTTTTTTTTTAATGCACATCACAACTATACGAATTAAAGATAAACCTACCAGCCGTTTATATTTTTTTATCAGTACCGTAAAATCACTTATATTTTAAACTTCATTTACAGTAGGGCCAAAGGGATTTAAATTTTGTAAAATCCCAAATTTTAAAAGATTTTAAGTCTTGAGACTAAAACCCAATTTTCTTTATGAAGAAATTTCAGCAGCGTAACACCTCTTAGAGAATAAAACTTTAATTCTCTTTTGGCTATACCTCACCGTAAACCCTCTTTGGCTTGAATAGCCTAGGTCGTGGTGGAACCAAAACAGAATTTAAAGTTTTGCAGTATTTTCTGGAATAATTTTGACAGCATAACGACTTTTAGAAAGCAAAAATTCTAGTTTCCCTTTGGCCATACCTGACCGTAAACCTCTTTAGCTTAATTAGCCTAGGTCTTGGTGGAACCAAAACGAAATCTAGAATTTTTAATATTTTTGAGAGATCACATAATGAATATAATTTCACCTTGATTACAACTTGATCTTCATTAGCGACCTATTGGCCATATTATGCCTTAGATCATAGGGTAATCAAAGAGAAATTTAGAAAGAGGAATAAGATAAAGAGATGAAGGCAGAAAACCCGTTCATACTTACCCTGAAGAACACCTTTTTTTTTTTTTTTTGCAAAATAAATTTGTTGCAAAAGTCTCAGTATTTTCACTCTTTTCTTTTTCTCTCTTTTTCCTTTTGTCGTGTATTTTTTGTACTGCCTGAAAGTAATCCCCTTTTTTCTGTTTTGGGTGTCTCTATTTATAGACCAACCTCAGAGTCTTTTTTTTTTGAAAACACTTTAACGTGTTTTTGTTGAGTGGGAAACATGATCCCCTCTTTTGTGGGAGAAAGTGGAGAGGAATAGTGGGTGGTTATCAAGAGGTGGGATATTTGTAAATATCTTTTTTTTTTATATATTTTTTTTTACACATTATCAACCCCCACGTTTCCTTTTTTTTTTTTTCGTTTCAACAGTTGCCCCCTCAAGCATGTGCGTAACATTTATGTGTACGTACAATGCTTGAGTTTCATTTTGAGAATTAAACCTCATTTTATTTTTGTGTTATTTGATTGCAGGAATTCCTCATGTCTCCTTACGGGACTCTTCGTTATGAGCGAGCGCCTGATGAATATGGGAAAGAAATCAAGACTGGTCCACTATATCAACACGCTATACCGTTGTCTGAAGTCCGTGTTACGACAGAATTTCAGAATTCTATCTCTCTGTCCAAAATTGAAGATGTTTATTCTAGGGATTTGAGGTATCACGCCTCGGATGATAATGTTGCTATCCAACACACCCAATATTTTGGACCAATTTTCAAGGCTAGGGTTCTTGAAGAGGTTAGTAATGAAAAAGATGCCGATATCATTCATAAAGTGAACAATGATTTCTTCCCAGCACTTTACCACATTTTAGTGGAAAAGAAACCTTATGTTAATTTCAACTTTCGGGGCCGAGCTCAATTCCTACCTTGTCTTATAGAATGGACTGAGTTGATTTTGCGCCACAATCGTTCTGTTTTAAGTAGCGCGGGAATTTATGGTGCAGTAGCTGTCTCGAAGTACCCTTTTCTATTGAATCCTAATGTCTGGCGAGCATTTACGGAACTTTGGGGACCTTTAGCTAATACTTTCCATCACAGTGGTGGTGAGATGGGAATTTCATTATATGACTTGAAAGTTATTGGGGGTTTACCTATTTTAGGGATTCCTTATGAAGAATTCATTCCCTTAAATAAAAAGTTAGTAAATGGAGCTTTACATTGTCTTGTTGCTGCGGAGCTTTTAAGGACTCATGCTCAGATTTGTGACTATTCATCTTGTACAAGAGTCTCTTGGGAACAATGGATTGAATATTTCTACAGAGGGGCAAAAGTTTTTGAAGGTTTAAAGGGAGGTTCGAAACTTCCAAGGAAGATTTGTAAGGAATTTGACCTTCGTTCTCTTCCTTTAAATGTTTCTAAGGAGTGTGTTCTTGCAGCATTTTTAGCTTTATGGTTGAGCCGCTTTGTTTTTCCTCATCAGGGGTATGAGGTAAGGCCAGAAACATTTTATATGGCTTCATTGATGGCACAAGGGGTCAAAGTTTCACTTACACCTCCAGTTTTGGGTCAAATTTATCGCGCTTTGAGTATTTTAGCTTCCCACTCTCAAAAACAGGGAGTCAACCAAAGTTTCTTGCCTATACATTACGTAATAGGTTGGTTAGCTGAGCATTTTCACAAGATTTATAGTGGTTGGGATTCTACTGCTGATCTCCCTTTTTTGAGTAAATATGCCGGTGTTCCTACAGAGAAGAGGAGTTTAAATGGAGCCAGATGCATTTTCAGAGAAGAAGATTATGTCATTCATCGACCATACTCTTTCCCTGCAGAAGAAGACTCTGATTTTGTAGACAATGGCAGCCTTTCTGATGAAAGATTTAAATTGTTAGTCTCTATGCGCCCCTCTCTACTACCAGTGAGAATTGGCAAGGATTTATTTGTTGAACCTTATTATCCACATAGATTTGCTCGCCAATTTGGTTTTAACCAAGGTGTGCCCTCGAGTAAACTTCGCTTTAATTTTTCGCGAAGAACGAACTGCGGGATAAACGATATTGCTGAAGCCTGGGCTTTAATTCTAAAAAGGAACACAAGCATTCATTTTCATATACCAAGAACGACTCGCATGGGCCAGTGTACATGGTGGTATACTCGCTGGTGGGTGAAGACTTGTACTCCATACTTGGGAAGATCTCCGAAGTGAATTATAAGAGGAGACGTGTAGAGTCTCTTGAGTCCAATGATATCAGTAAAGTAGTTGTCCAGCCTAACCCAGATTCCAAAGTTATACCGATAGAAGTTCGTCGTAACGCAAGAGTTCCCCCGATTTCTGATGTAGGAGATGAAGAGTTACTTGATTATGAGGGGTTTGGGGATCAAAATATCAGTGGACTTTGTGATGACTCTTTACTTCAAGAAGATAATATTTTACTAGAGTTGGTCCTAGAAATGTCTATTTCTACGATTATTAATGTAGATGTAGATAGTATCTCTAAAGGATATATCATTGACATGATCAAAATTACCAAAGAATATCTTAGATTGTCAATCAGAGGTGACTACCTATCTCAACTTGATAAATTGCATTTGTAGCAGTCAGCAATTTGACAAACCAGAGTTTTCTTAGTTTGCATCGCATGTTAATTGCATATTAGAGACTGCAAAAAAGTATGTGATTGCTGCTTCATTGGTTGAAAATGATGAAAACTTGGACCATCCTTTGATTCATGATGTAATCCATCGTAGTGAAGAACATATTGCTGCTATGAACACCTTATCTATAGATCTCTCAAAAGCTGAGTCAATGTTGGAGAATCTTAAGGCTAAAGAGGCAGATATCATGGCAGTAGAAATCAAGGCCCAGCAAATGCGTTGTGATTTTGAAGCTGAGAAAAAGTCTGCAAAAGAAAATGTTTCTCATCTCGAGAATTCTTTGAAGGAACATCAAAATGTTGGCAAAGAAATTGAGCGATCAAAGATTGAAGCGAAAGTAGAGAAGTTCTATGAGGTTGAAAAAAGCCAAGGCCGAAATCAAATCTCAAGATAAAGAACTTCAGAAAATCAGTGCTTTATTGACTGACTTTTTTAAGAAAGACTGATAACATTTGTAATCTTTCATTTCTCTTTCATTTTAGGAAATCATCTTTGTTATGGACTTTCTTTTTTTTTTTTTTGGAGTAAGATATATTGTAGAAGCTCTCATCCGTTTTTTTTTTCCTTTTTTTTTGGAAAAAAAATATTTTGAGTTTTGATATTATGGCTGCGTCCAAAATTTTTGGTAGACTGCCTACGTACCCGATATGGGGTCAAGCCATTCGTAGTTCAATGGAACCCAAAATGCCTTTTTTTTTTTTTTTGTGAAGGAGGTAATACGATTTTTTTTTTAATTTTTATGGCTGCATCTAGGTTATTCACTAGATTGCCTACGTACCCGATATGGGATCAAGCCATTCGTAGTTCAATGGAACCCAAAATACCTTTTTTTTTTTTATGGAATTACATAATAGAAGGTAACTTTCTCCTTTTAGGTGTAGAACTTTTGACAAACTTTCCGTTAACACACGGGTATACGCATCGACCCTCTGAATTAGAAAGTTCATATGCCCCTTTTGTAAAGACTTTGGTGACGACATATGGTCCTTCCCATTCAGATTCAAATTTTCCTTGCATCCTTCTAGTTATGACGATTGGTCGTTTTACTGTTAAAACCAAATCACCAACTGAAAAGGAACGAAATTTAACCTTTTTATTGAAAGCCCCAGCCACCTGAGCTTGGTAAATTTCTAGCCTTTGTTGGACCGTGAGCCTTTTCTCATCTAGTGCTTCGAGCTCAGCAAGTCGTACTTGTACATTCTCATCTGGTGCCATTATTTGGTTGGCGATCCTAAGAGAAGGTATTTGCATCTCCAAAGGAAGTACCGCTTCAGATCCGAAAACCAAACTATAGGGTGTACAACTTGTTGAAGTCCGTATTGTAGTTCTATACACCCAAAGAGCTTCTGGGAGACGTTCATGCCAATCCCTTTTGTTCTTTGTCACCATCTTCTTTAGGATTTTGCATAAAACTTTGTTGAATGCTTCTGCTTGGCCATTTGACGATGGATTATAACTTGCCGAAAATCCATGCTGGAATTTAAATTTTTCCATTAATTTGACAAGCGTCCTACATTTGAAATAAAGAGCATTGTCAGAAATAATCTTGGATGGGACTCCATAACGATAAATTATATGAGTCCTTATAAAATTTGAGACATCATCTGCTCGGACTTCTTTTAATGGTACAGCTTCGGCCCACTTAGAGAAATAATCTGTTCCAGCTAGGATGTATTTATGGGCTTTGGAGGATGTAGGTGTGAATGGACCTATAACATCCAATCCCCATGTTTCAAAAGGCCATGATAAAACAGAAGGATGAAGTGGTTGTGGAGGTTGAAGGATAAAGTCTCCGTGTAACTGGCACAGCTTGCAACATTTGGCAAAGTTGATTGAATCTTGTACCATGGTAGGCCAATAATAACCCAATCGCTTTAATTGTGCCGCAAGTTTGGGGCCAGCTTGGTGAGCGCCACATGTACCAGCATGAGTTTCTTGAAGAGCATGAGACGCTTCTTCTTTCGAAAGACATCTCAACAATATTCCATCAAATGAACGCTTATATAAGACGTCATTTAAGTAGACGAATCGAAGAGCTCTTCTTTTTACATCTACTCTTCCTTTGGGATCCGTTGGCAATATTCCTTTCTGGAGATATTCAATGATTGGTTGGCGCCAATCATACTCTATTGTATATTCAGCAAAGGAAACCACGTTTGTGGTGTTCACTTCTTCTATCCTTTCAATTACTGGAGGTAATAATCGACGTTCTCCAACAGTAATTTGTATATCTCTTTCATCGGGCAGAGTTAGTGATGCCGCTAATTTAGCGAGAGCATCAGCTTTGTCATTTTCTGACCTCGGAATATGGGTTAATTTGATCTCTTGGAATTGTGACATCAAATGTATGGCCTTTTGATGGTAAGGAACCAAAGTTTCATTCTTGACTGCGTACTCTCCATCAATTTGTTTAACGATTAACTGAGAGTCACCAAATACTTTCAAAGAATGTATTTGCATTTCGAGAGCGACTTCAAGACCAACAATCAATGCTTCATATTCTGCCACATTATTAGTACATATGGAGAGAATAGAAAATGAGTAAGGAATTAACCTTCCCGAAAGAGTGATGAAAACAATTCCTGCCCCAGCACCATGTTTTCTAGCTGCACCGTCGAAATAGAGTTGCCAAGGTACAATCTCAGTTGTGAATACCTCTTCATCCGGAAGGTCTTCGGGAAACTCTATGTTGTCTGGGACTGGGTGTGCTGCTAGGAAATCGGCTAATGCTTGTCCTTTTACTGCTTTTTGCGGAACAAAATTGATCTCAAATTCAGAGAGAATCATTGACCACTTTGCCAAGCGCCCAGATAGCACTGGCTTTGATAGTATGTATCTCAATGGATCAGCTCTTGATATCAAAGTTACTGTATGAGCAAGTAAATAATGACGCAATTTTATAACAGCAAAAATCAAGGCCAAACATACTTTTTCAATTGGAGGATAATTATGCTCTGCACCTACCAAAGTCCGGCTTAGGTAGTATAAAGCATTTTCTTTTCCATTTTC
>JXTC01000364.1:161984-222359 GCA_002914845.1 Trema orientale | reverse complement strand
TCAAAGAGAAATTTAGAAAGAGGAATAAGATAAAGAGATGAAGGCAGAAAACCCGTTCATACTTACCCTGAAGAACACCTTTTTTTTTTTTTTTTGCAAAATAAATTTGTTGCAAAAGTCTCAGTATTTTCACTCTTTTCTTTTTCTCTCTTTTTCCTTTTGTCGTGTATTTTTTGTACTGCCTGAAAGTAATCCCCTTTTTTCTGTTTTGGGTGTCTCTATTTATAGACCAACCTCAGAGTCTTTTTTTTTTTTTTTGAAAACACTTTAACGTGTTTTTGTTGAGTGGGAAACATGATCCCCTCTTTTGTGGGAGAAAGTGGAGAGGAATAGTGGGTGGTTATCAAGAGGTGGGATATTTGTAAATATCTTTTTTTTTATATATATTTTTTTACACATTATCAACCCCTACGTTTCCCTTTTTTTTTTTTCTTTTTTTTTTTCGTTTCAACAGGAACCATCAAAAGGAGGAAAGAGATTGAACGTGAAGAGAAGGGAACTGCACAAAGGGTGAGAGAGAGAACAGAGACCAGACCTCTGGAGAGAAACGAATTGGGTCGAGAAAATTGGCCCAAGGGCAATATTGGGAAAACACTTTAAAAATGGTTAACAATTTATTGGACAAAATAAAAACGGATAATTTGGATATACCCAGCCCAAAAAAGGGCACCAAGTCTAATTTACAAAATAAAAACAGGTAGTTTGGATATACCCAGCCCAAAAAAGGGCACTAAGTCTAATTTCCACCATGAGTCCTTACAGAAATCAAGGCCCATAGGGTTAAAAATTAAAAAATCCCGAATCGACTATATACTTTTTTTTTTTTTTGAGAAAAATCTTAGATTGATTTAGAAAGATATCACTTTTTAAAAGATTTTAAAAAAATATCACTTTTAATTAATATTTAGAAAAATTATACTTTTTCTTCAAAATTAGTATTTTTCAGTGATATTCGAGATAACCAGTTGGGTTACTCTGGGTAACCAGTCTAGTTACTTGAAGTAACCACTCAAGTTACCTCAGGAAATTTGACAGTTTACCTAAAATGTTTTACCAATTAATAAAAGTGGTATTTTTCTAGTTAAACCCGGGATTTTTCAAACAATTTTTAAATCCAGGATTTTTTAATTTTTTTTTTTGAACTTTTACCGATCTAATTTGCTCAAATGATTTTTTGTGAATTCTTTTAGAGCTTTTTAAGACAAATGGCAGAATTTTGGATCACCGTTTAAAAGTTGGCCCTTTTTCAATCACTGTCAATAGCCGAATTTTGAAACTTACTTGAAAAATGTCCGATCTTCATATTTAGTAGATCAAAATATATTGATTTATTTTAAGCCACATGGCCGATTTTGGATCATTGTTTGAAAAATAGCCGTTTTTCAAACACTGATAAATAATAGCCGAATTTTGAAACTTATTTGAAAAAAGGCCATTTTTCATGTTTAATATATTAAAATATTAGTTTTGTATAAAATTGATTTATTTTGTATAAAATTGAATCAATTAAAAAATAGCTATTAATAAAAATAAAATTATAAAAGGCCGTTTATTAAATAGGCATAAAAGGCCATTTTTTAAATTGATATAGAAAAAATGGCATCTCTTATAAATACTCATTTATTTTAAAATGAAATTTTTAGTAATGTCAAAAACGTTCTAACCTAGAATCAAGAGTTTCTTAACCATGAAAAAAATTCATGGTTTACTATCAAATGCATTGCATCGGCCTCAATAACTGATGATATATTGATATCTATGATGACTCTACGGTACATTTGAAGAACTCAAGCTCCTTACCAAGCAATTAAGAGGCTTGACTTGGAAATTGCCCTTTTAAATATCACAGTTAATACTAATGAATCATTTTCTACGTATCTTTCAATGATTTAACAATTTCCCTTAATTGTAGTATTTTTTAGATGGGACATAAATTTTATGGTGCAGGAATTTTATAAGATACTTATGAATTTTAACGTAGAAATTGCGGAGGAGCTAAGAAAGGAAAAAAAAATTATTCATTACACAAACGAAGTAGTTAAAAGTACTAAGGTCGTCAAGATTCTATGATTCAAAAATATTTTCACATGAAAAAAACTAGTTCAAGCTTATTTTGATGGAGCTCGATGGTTGAACATAGGACACATCCGTAGCTTGGAGGCAGTGACAGAGTCAGAAAAATTTTTCAAGGAGGGCATACACTAAAGTTCTTTTAGCTAATTTTGAAGCACATTAATTAAATAAACCAATATAAATTTAAATAGAGCATTTAAAGTGAGTCCAAAGAAAAATTATCTAAAATGAAGGCAAATTTTTGAATTTCAAAATAATATAAGTAAAGTTCAAAATTTTTTTTAAAAAATTAGTGGGTCGTGTTGTGGATATTATTGAATTTTTTTTTTATAAAAGAGGCAAAATCTATAATTATAAAATTTAGGGAGAACAAATAAAGGATAAAACTGAAATTTTCATATAAATTTAGGGTAAAAAACAAAATTTTCGAAAAAATGAGGGGGCCACTACTCCTAATTCTTGGTTTACCTACGATAAGAGTATATGGATACTCCACTACAAGAATATTATATATGGATAGACAACGGATTTTACATAATTAATGTTTATTATTTTTTTGTGTAGTTTGAGAAAGAAAGAAAGCACATAGCATCTCCAGTTGAATGCTATATGTGAGAAGCAGTATGGGGAGTCTGTACATGATGCATGTGATGAACTCCATATGCAAGTGGTGAATGCATGGAAAGACATGAACCAGGAGTTCCTTAAGCCAACTGCTATGTTTTTCACAATCTTAATACGTGTACTTAATTTTACAAGAGTAAGTGATCTCCTTTACAAATATCATGAAGGCCATACAAAGTTGGAAAATTGACCAAGATATGGTGTTGCTACAATATTGCTTATAGATCCAGTCCCATTATAAATCTCATTCGCTTTTAGTAAAATACAAGATAGTTTTTTTTGCCTGAAAGTAAGGTACGTACATGATAGTTGTTTGTATAAAAGAGATTGCTCTTACTATTGTTAGATATAATACATAAAGCAATCTCATCACGAGTTGGTGTCCTGTATGCAGGATAGTTTTATCGAAAGTATGGTTAATTGGTATATGTTTGACTTATATAAAGAAATAAATATTTCTATATTTGCTAACTATGTTTACATTGCATCTATTTTTTTCCAACTAAAAATTCCTAGTTTTACATACATACATATATATATATATATATAGGTTAGGTTGCCAATCCAGTAGGTATTTTTTTTTTCCTTATGTGTAGGTAATTTTATTTTAGCCATTGGATCATCATCTAATGGTGATCTAATGATTATAATGAAGTATATGAAAAGATATACATCATTAATATTATTTCTCTCTCTTACTTTTTAATATAACAAAATGTACAAGAAAAATTTTCATTGGCCAAAATGATACTTATGTATAAGTAAAAAAGAAAAAATATCTACTGGATTAGTGCCTATATATATATATATATATCAGTTGTTTTACTTAACGATTTTACACGAATTCCTGTTACATTAAGGAACAAAATTAGTGTTTATCACATGGATTCTCATCATTGTGACTATCTTTGAAAAAGGGCTAAATAATTATCACACGTAAGGGATTAACAAATAAGGAGCCCAAGAGGGGAAAATATTCAGATGTCTTGTTGTCACCTCTAGTAAGTTGGACAATTCAAGAATCTCATATACAGAGGAATTCAACCATTTGGATGTTGAATTTAAAACTCTCTAAACACTCTTAGAATCCTCATACCTCTATCTTTACCTCTCATCAAGTCTCATCACCTAAAACGCCGATTTAAGCCACATTTTTAGAGAGTACATAATACGTACTAGACCAACAAACTTGTCCTTCTACATAAATTAAAAATTGGCCAAACACATTCAAACTCATATGCTAACTTGTACAAATTTAAACTCATCTTAACTATTGTCAACTTGGCCGACAAAACGTTTCAAAAATAAAAAAATCCTGATCAACATGCCAACATAAGTAGCGTCAATATACAACGAGATTATGCCAAATATTTGAAGAAGCATCATATTGATAAAGTTTCCCTCAGACAATTTGAAGTATTAGGGGTAATAAACAGGGTAGTAAATAAAGATGCAGAGAATAACAACTAGCGTAGCTACACTTGAAAAACAGCAGTACTTTCAGAAGCATCATATACCAATATTACTGAAAGATCAATCACTACTTCAAGAAAAAGAATGATGAAAATAACACCATACCAGTAAGTCAAACAAGACTTTGAGACCGAACACTGCATCGCCTCGGAATGAGGACAGATCCTACAGAAATCAATAAAAAATACCATGAGAATTCACCCTCAAATGGGATACAATTTGCAGTTTTGTGTCAATACAATCAAGATGGATAATGTAGTTGAAAAATGAACGAGTCAAATAGAAACTTTACAGCAGAAACAAGTCATAGCATTCCTACTATACTGAAACATTTTATTAACTGGTATAAATTTTGCATCATCAAGCCAACAACGAGGATTCATAGTATTCTTATTACTATGGAACGTAAAACACTACTCAAATAAACTATTTATCGAATTTAAGAATTTGTCTAATTAAGTAGTGCTTCCCAAAGAATTCCTAACAAAGAACGAAGTTGTTAAGACAGGCAAAGAAATATGCCACCAAAAGAAAGACACCCTTATTAAAGTTTACTGAACTCTATTATCCAACATATTATACTGCACTAAAACAAACAAATAAATTATAAACAATCGTGGCTATCACCCTTGTAGATGAAAATATAGCAATCCACAATAGAAATATCATTGCAGTAGAAAATATTGTCATACCTACATAATATAGAAGTAAATAAGAGGAAGAAAAGAAAGAAACAGACTGAGGACGTTTACCAATCATTAAAATAATCAGGAGAATCAGAATCGTCCCAATCTGACTATTCCCATGCTATGTTCAGAAAGTTGCCAAAAAAGGTATAAGGACATCCCTGGTGTTGGGACGGTCGAATTTGATCGATTCCCACCATTCTTTACTCACACGGATACTTTCTAGCGAAGTAGGAGGAGGCGAGTCTTCCCGAAACAGGGGCAATCCCTCCAAATTGGGACAACCTTCGATATGAATTTTTTTGAGAGAATCACAAACCAGTTTCCTACTACTGCAAAAGCTCCTCAACTGTGGCAGGCCCTCCAAATTCAGAATCTTTAACTTGGGGAGAGTACTGAATATGACGGAACTATTTGNNNCGGTACTTGTACTATTTCCACCAACTGTTTACAACTATAAACATAGAATCGTTCTAGATTTTGGAGGTTGGATAGCAATGATGGTGTGAACAACTTATTAATGTGATGACATTTTTCTATTCTAAATTCTTTTAAGTAGGAAAAAGTGTTGGCTGGGGGTGCTGGGACCGTTGTCAATGCTTCTGCTGCTGATGATGATGATGCGCCTTTTCTTGTCAAAAGCAGTTCACGTAAGTTCTGCAAACGCACCAAGTTCAGATATTCAAGGCATTGAACAAGAGGACGGTTGTAACAAGCAAGACAGAACAAGTGTGTCATTCGAGGACAATTGTCGACAGTGCACAACCTCAAATCACTTGCCTTCTTCAATGAGTCAAGTCGGCATAAGCTCTTTAAGTCTTGGCTCGCTGTGATATGCACAGATTTCTCCATTTCGAAAGTTATTTTTTGAAAATAAAGGTCCTCACCCACCAACAGTCTGTATTCCTTGGGGCATGATTTCTCCCAAGAACTGAGATATATATTCAAGTCATTGATGTTGTAGAATTTTCCTTGGAAAAGTTCCAGCTTTCGTAAGCTCGCAATCTCCTTTCCTCTCACTTTTGCTTTTCCATCAAATGTGTGTAATTTAAGTCTTTGAAGATGGGAGAGCCTAGGGAAGATCCCTTCAGGTATAGTCTGTAAACTGACAGTAAGAGCAAGACTTAGGTCTCTTAAGTTGGTTAACCCATCCACGCCCTCGGGTAGTTCTGTGATTCCCGAACCACTCAAGTCCAGCCTCTTTAAAGCTCTGAGATCTGATAATGGACATATTCTTATTAAATTTCGACACGAGTTAAGCAACAAGGCACTTAGACTCTTCAAGTTGGAGATTGAACTTGGTAAGTTCCTAATTCCCGTTTCGGATAAATCAAGAACAGTCAGCCCATTGATGTGTGTAAAAAAGGAATTTGGAATGATATTGATGTTATCACAACGTCTTAGCAGCAGCGTTGAAAGTCTTGGACACACTGGTGGAGATGTATCATGACTAAAAACATTGCTTCTGAAAAAAGAGACCCTTTCAAGACCCTCCGACCATTTTTCTGAATCTACTACATCGACAGATTTAACTCCAGCTTTAACAAGAAACCGGGAACTTTCATTGGCAATTTGGAGGGCCATATCTCTGATCAAATCGTGCATCTTCACATATCTCGTCACCCCACAATTTTCAATTCTACCTTGTAATAAGCAAACATTTTCAAGTACATTTAGTATAGTATGACCTCTATTAAACTCTGCTTGCCTGCTTCCCATTCTACTGATTAGTCCCTCATCAATAAAATATGCAATCAGTTCATCTCGTTCAATTTCATGATCTTCAGGATACAGCGAGCAATATAAGAAACATTCTTGCAATGTCTGGTTTTTCAGCTTGTCATAACTATATCTCAGCACACGAAACACCTTATCAAATTGCATGTCCTCATCCTGCCCCCATGTTGCTTGTCTAAGTGTTTCCAATGCATTACTCCATTCACATATATCATCCACTCCCCTCATGCTTCCTGCCACTGTGATGATCCCAAGTGGCAAACCGTCACATTCTTTTACGAGAGACTTTGCAATTTCTTTGATTTGAGGAGTTAATCTTGTGCTGCTGGTCCCAAGTTTCTTTACAAATAATGCCCAAGCTTCTTCATCAGAGAGAGTTTCCACACTTATCTGGATATCAGACTCCATCCTGTAACACACTTTCAAGGATCGTGTTGTGAAGACCAACTTACATCCACCTCCTCTAACAATTCCTGCACTCTCCGGAGAAAACTCATCCCATAAATCATCTAAAATGATAACTGGGATTTTTATTCTCTTAATGGCGTCTGCAAGTATTGCTGCCCTTTTACTCATGTCCTCCTCGTCTTTAAGATCCACATTCATTGCTTTTGCTATATCACTTTGCAATTTAGGAATGCCGAAATTTTGAGATGCAACAACCCAAAAGACAGAAAACTCTGAATGATTCAAAAGCTCATTATATACGTGTGTAACAAGGGTAGTTTTTCCAACTCCCCCCATCCCGTATATCCCAATGCACAACATTCTATCATTCCTTATGCTTTCTTGAATCATAATCTTTTTCTCTTCAAACTTTTTGCCCACTAGTTCTGTAGTTGGCATTGTTAATCCTCCGCTTTCACGTGCTACGAGTGTTACTCCTTCAGGAAATGCACCCAGTTGAGCAAGTTCTTTCACCTCTTCTGTGACTTTATCCACGGTATTCTGGAGTTGTAAATAGTTGTAGAATCTTCGTTCTCTAACTTCATGCTCTAACTGCTGCACTTGATTCTTTACGTCTCCAACATGTGTCAACCAGTTCTCTACTGTCTTCCTTCGTTTCCTCATCGACAATGAATCTGCGTAGTCCAACTCTGTTCTAACGTCTTCTTCTCTGCTCGAAAGATCATCCATTCTTCTTTTCAGAATGCCCATCTTGTAGTCCAGTGTCTCAAAATTTCGAACCTTTTCCATAATGTCTCTCGCAATTTCCATGATTCAGACCTGATTCCTTTGCTGCAAGAATTTGCTGAGCTTCACATAAAATATAATTACATGAAACCGGAGTTAACTAATAGTCGTTAACCTTCTTACTACTCTTTTTGTTTTTTGTTTCATAGTGGTTGTTACATGGTCCCTGGCATCGAACTAAAGACTCAGCTACTCGTCTGACCGATATAAACGAAGCTTGGTTCAAAAATCAGAATTCGTTAGGGATTGTTTGGTATTGTTTTTTGTTTTCTGTTTTCAGAAGTATGTTTTTAGAAATGAGAACAAAAATTATTTTATAATGTTTTCGGAAAATAATAGCGTTTGGCGAATGTTTTCTAAAAATATTTTTTAGGAAAAAAAAATTATATGAATATAAAAAATCATATTTATATTATAAAAAATATATTTAGATAGAAAAAATTAAGAGAGAGTGACGTAATATAAATTCAAGTAAGAGAATAAAGAGAGAAAAAGTCATAAGAGAAAAAGTAATAAAAGATAATAATGAGAGAAAAGGTGATAAGAAAAAATGAGAAAATAAAAAGCGTTAAGAATGATAGAAGAAAGAGAAATAAATGAAAATATATAAGAGAAAGAAAGTGATAAAAATGTATATGAAACGAAAATAAAGATAAAGAAAGTTATAAAAAACAAAGTAGTAATAGAGAATAAGGAGAGATAATGTGATTAAAAAAATTAAGGGATAAAAAATGATGAAAGAGAAAATGATGAAAGAGAAGTGATGGAATAAAATGAGGAGAGAGAAAATGATGAGAAGGAAAGTTACGAAAGAATGTGTGTACAAAAGTTATGTGAAGGAATTATTTTATTCTTTTAGAAAAAGAAAAAGTCAGGAAAATATTTAACATTTTGTTGTTTTCTGAATTTTCTATTTTCTTTAACTTTGTTTTTAAAAACCGTTCTCAGAGAATAATGCCAAACACTCTTACTTTTTCTCAGAAAACAATGTTCTATTTCTTAAAACAAAAATCAGTTTTTTAGTTATGATGCCAAATAACACCTTAGTTTTTAGTATCTCAGGTCAAATCTGTTGCCGTGATAAAATTAGAAGAGGATAAAAAAATAAATAAAAAAAATAAATCACTTTTAATTTTAGAAAACCAAAAACATAAACATGCTTGGAAACTAGAAAAATTAATTAGCAAAATACCATTTCCAAAAATATATTTAGAACAAATATCATTTTAAAAACTTTATTTAGAAAAATATCATTTCTAAAAATACTAATATTAGAATCGTATTTAAGAAAATATCACTTTTAAAAAGATTATTTGCACCAAAATATCATTTGAAAAACTTTCTTTAGAAAATACCACTTTCAGTGTTTACTCTTATGTTATAAAAAAAAAGAAAATTGGAAGTGAAAAATTCTCACCTCCATTATTTTTGAAAATTTTGTTTACACGTTTTTTGAGGATGGCTACGGTAGGGGCGTCCCTACGTAGGGTCATGCTTTAATTATCGTTGGATGGGAATCTGTGGGGAATAACGGGAATTTGTGGAGAATCTATTTATATACAGATTCCCATCCAACGGTGAATAGAAAGGGCCTACGTAGGGGCGCTCTTACTGTAGACGCGCTCTTTTTGAATAGGATACAAAAATAATGTTAACAAGGATGTTTTTCAAAAAAATTTGTAAACTTTTGTTTATTTAAACAGAAAATAGAAAATAAAAGTGTATCGAAATATAACCTAAAATTCTCAACGATCTGATCCAAAAAGAATAAAAGAAAGTTATACGGGAGAATCAAACTAGGTACCTTGAATCTTCAAGTATCTTCCAAGCGTGCTAGAAAGTAAAGTGAAGCACCGGCACCAAACGCTGCAGTAACTGGAAACAAAAAAGAAAGCAAAAATATTAAATCAATGAATACAGCATTTCCATACCAATCAAAAACCAGTAATTTTAAAATCATGAAGCAGATGAGTTTGTAACCTCCTTGTTTTGACGTTAATTGTTACAGTGGCTGGTACTTTTGTCGTTTCAGTGGAATTCAAATGATGGATTGAGCTGGCCTTGTGGAGAGATTAACTGCCCTGTTCTTAAGGAAAGACTAGCTAGATCAATCATACCCTTAAAAATCAGAAGAATAAACTTAAAATGGCTAGATCAGCTTGGAAGGATTTTAATCTGATCATTACAAAACTAGTAACAGCTATCTCCTCTGATTTAGTAACATTTGGGCTTTGAAGTGAGAAATTTTGAAAGTGCTTGTGTGATTTAACTTAATTTAAAATAAATTGGATCTTTTATGAAGTCAATGAAGACTGCCCACTAAACTTTTTTCTTTTTGTCTTTTTCCTTCAACCGCACATGGCCAGGAAGGACCCTCGAAGGTTGATATATAACCACGCTCTGTCATTAAAATGGTAAGTGTAGATATATAAATACGGGTAGGACGTTGTCCTTTCCGAGATCGGTCCGTTATACTAGTTAACCAATACAAAATATTTGTCCAATATCATATTGTATAAATATTTTCGGTGTTGGTTAAATTTTTCGATGTTGGTTGTTGGTTAAATTATGTAAGACGACTGATCTCAAAAGAGAACTACATCCATATTAGATAAATATATTTTGTATTGGCTAAATCTTATAGCAGACTGATCCTAGAAAAAGAAAAGAACTGTATCCAAAGTCTATATATATAGATATGCAGGATCGGCCTTGGATATAGTCCTTTTCAAAGAATGGTCCCGATACATTATTTGGCTAACACCTAACATATTTAACCAATATAACATTAGATAAACGTGCTCTGTATCGGCTAAATATTAACGCGTTGTACACACAGTTTTCAAAACCGTGTAATGAGCATTAAAAGCTCTATGTCAGCCAACAAATAAAACACGGTATTGTTCCGTGTAAGAGACAAAAACACGGTAAAGAAAACGTGTATAAACCGTGTATTAAATATGGCAAAAATTGGCAAAAAATATGTATAGGGCTGAGGAATCTCACACTATAAATAGGGGTACTATTCCTCATTGTAGATTATCCCAGAGTGTAAGAAACACCAAGTGTTGTGAGAGTATTAGAGTGAGTTTACTCTTGAGAGTTAGAGAAAAATACAATTATTCTCTTAGGTGTATTCGGGGTCTGGGGTGTGTGTTAAGAGTGTTGAGTGTAAACACTTGTAAAGGTTCCTTTTCTCCCAATAGTGAAAATCTACAGCAGCTCCGTGGACGTAGCCAAATTGGTGAACTACGCTAATTTGTGTGTGTCTTATTTATTTATTTCGGCATTATTTTTTACATTTATTTTATCGCTTCTACTATTGTGTGTCTATTGGGGAGGTTATTCCCTAATAACTGGTATCAGAGCGAGGTTCGATTTTAGTGGGAGCGATGGCCGGAGGTGAAGGATCAGGACCTGGAATTGACAAGTTCGACGGTACAGACTTCTCGTACTGGAGATTGCATATTAATGATTATCTGCATAGTAAAAAATTGCATCAGCCTCTATCAAACCAGAGAAGATAGAGGATGACGACTGGCAACTCCTTGATCGACAGGTATTAAGTGTAATCCGATTGACACTAACGAAGAACGTTGCTCAAAATGTGGCTGAGGCAAAAACTACAGCAGAGATGATGAGCATCCTGTCAGACATGTATGAGAAGCCGTCAGCAAATAACAAGGTATATTTGATGAAAAAGTTATTTTATTTAAAGATAGGAGAAGGTGCTTCAGTTGCAACTCATATCAATGAGTTCAACATGATCGTTTCTCAGTTGACGTCCGTCGAAATTAATTTCGACGATGAAGTACGTGCTTTAATTCTTCTAACGTCTCTACCAACTAGTTGGGAACCAATGAGGGCTGCGATTACCAATTCTGTTGGCAAAGAAAAACTGCAATTCAATGATGTTAGAGACCGAATTTTGGCGGAAGAAGTTCGCAGAATTGATTCGGGTGAAGGTGCATCATCGAGTTCTGCCCTGAATCTTGAGAACAGGGGCAGAAGCAGCGAGAAGAATTCTAACCGGAGTCGTGGCAGATCCAAGTCAAGGAATGGAAGAGACAAGTCCAGATCCGGAAGAAGACCGAAATGCTGGAATTGTGGCAAGACTGGCCACATAAAGAAGAATTGTAGAGCACCAAGGAAAGATGATAGCAGAAACGATGCGAATGCCGTGACTGATGAGGTACAAGACGCTTTATTATTATCTGTAGATAATCCAATTGACTCTTGGGTCTTAAACTCTGGAGCTTCGTTTCATGCTACTGCACACCGTGATGTATTAGAGAATTATGTCACTGGTAATTACGGAAAGGTTTATTTAGCTGATGGAGAATCTTTAGATATTATTGGTATGGGTGATATCCATTTGAAGATGTCAAATGGATCGGTGTGGAAAATCCAGAAAGTAAGGCATGTACCTAGACTGATGCGGAACCTTATATCGGTGGGACAACTTGATGAGGAAGGACACAATGTGACCTTTACTGGTGGCTCATGGAAGGTTAGCAAAGGAGCCGTGGTTGTTGCTTGAGGAAACAAAACTGGAACTCTCTACATAACTTCCAGTTGTAGAGATACTTTGGCGATCGTCAATGCTGAAGTTAATTCAAGTCTATGGCACTGTAGACTTGGGCATATGAGCGAGAAGGGAATGAAGATAATGCTGTCAAAAGGAAAGCTACCAGAGCTGAAGTTAGTTGAGCATAGCCTATTTGAAAGCTGTATCTTTGGCAAGCAAAAGAGGGTGAGCTTTTCGAAAACCGGAAAAGAACCGAAAGCAGCAAAGTTGGAGCTGGTTCATATAGACGTGTAGGGGCCATCTCCTTTGACATCCCTTGGAGGCTCAAGATACTATGTGACATTCATTGACGATTCGAGCAGAAAGGTATGAGTTTATTTTCTGAAAAATAAATCTGATGTTTACGATACCTTTAAGAAGTGGAAAGCCATGGTTGAGAATGAAATTAATCTGAAAGTGAAATGCTTGCGGTCTAATAATGGGGGAGAATATGATGATGATGACTTCAAGAGGTATTGTGCCAATAATGGGATCAAGTTCGAGAAAACCATTCCAGGAAAACCTCAACAGAATGGTATTGCTGAAAGAATGAACTGAACCCTAAATGAATGTACAAGGAGCATGAGGTTGTATGCAGGGTTGCCAAAGACATTTTGGGCCGATGTAGTTAACACTGCTGCATATCTTATCAACAGAGGACCATCAGTACCATTGGACTTCAGAATACCAGAAGAGGTCTGGAGCGGTAAAGAGATAAACCTTTCTTTCTTGAAAGTGTTTGGTTGTCTATCTTATGTTCATATAGACCCTACCAATAGAAGTAAACTTGATCCCAAGTCTAAAAAATATTTCTTTATTGGTTATGGTGATGGTGAGTTTGGTTATCGTTTCTGGGATGACCAAAATCGAAAGATCATCAGAAGCAAGGATGTTATATTCAACAAGGCGGTGATGTACAAGGACAAATTTTGTACCGGAGCTGATAATGTATGTCCTGAAGTAAAAAAAACTGGGGTAATACCATTGAATGACATCCCAGTAGACGGCCAGAAAGATCAAGAAGCTGTAGCACCAGCGGTAGACCCACAGACCCCAGTGGGTGAACTCAGAAGATCTTTCAGAACAATTCGATCTCCTCAGAGATATTCCCCGATACTGCATTACATTCTACTGACTGATAAAGGCAAGCCAGAGAGTTATGAAGAAGCGGTGCAGAATGATGAGTCAATCAAGTGGGAGTTAGCCATAAAAGATGAGATAGAGTCACTGGCGTCTAATCAGACATGGGAACTGGCAGAACTACCAGAAGGAAAGAAGGCATTACACAATAAGTGGGTGTACCGAATAAAAGAAGAACATAATGGTAGCAAGCGGTACAAAGCAAGACTTGTTGTCAAAGGCTTTCAACAGAAGGAAGGCATCGACTACACCGAGATTTTCTCTCCAGTGGTCAAATTGACCACTATCGGAACAGTACTTGGGTTGGTGGCTAAAGAAGACTTGTATCTAGAGTAATTAGATGTCAAGACGGCATTGCTTCATGGTGACCTGGAGGAAGAAATTTACATGAAGCAGCCACAAGGTTTTGAAGTACAAGGGAAGGAGAAATTAGTGTGCAAACTTCAGAAGAGCCTGTATGGCCTGAAACAGGCTCCCAGACAGTGGTACAAGAAGTTCGATGCATTTATGAGTAACAATAGTTACTTGCGGTGCCAGGCAGATCATTGCTGTTATGTGAAGATATTTAACAATTCCTATATTATTCTATTTCTGTATGTAAATGATATGTTAATTGCTGGAGCTAATATGGAGGAAATCGATAAGCTCAAGAAAGAATTGTCGATGGAGTTTTCTATGAAGGATTTGGAAGCTGCAAAGCAAATCCTTGGGATGCGAATTTCTAGAGATAGGGTGAATGGGAGTTTGAAGCTATCTCGGGAGGAGTACGTGAAGAATGTGCTTAGCAGATTCAACATGGATGGTGCAAAGCCTGTAAGTACTCCTTTGGCTAGTCACTTCAAACTAACCAAGGAGCAGTCACCCTCAACAGAACAAGAGCGAGCTCATATGGCCAAGGTACTTTATTCTTCTGCTATTGGCAGTCTTATGTATGCCATGGTGTGCACCAGACCGGATATAGCACATGCAGTGGGAGTTGTGAGCCGATACATGAGTAATCCAGGAAAATAGCACTGGAAAGCAGTGAAGTGGATCATCAGATACTTGAGAGGTACTAGTAATATGTCACTGTGCTTCAAAAAGTCAGATATGGGTTTACAAGGCTATGTAGATGCTGATATAGCTGGTGATGTAGACGGTAGAAAGAGTACTACTGGATATGTATTCACATTTGGTGGTACAGCCATTAGCTGGGTCTCAAAGCTACAAAAGATTGTCGCTCTATCCACTACTGAAGCAGAGTACGTTGCTGTGACAGAAGCAAGCAAAGAGTTGATACAGTTGCAGAGTTTCTTGGAGGAAATGGGTCAGAATTATGGGAAGAGCACTTTGCATTGTGACAGTTAAAGTACTATTCATCTGGCAAAGAACCCTGTTTATCATGCTCGGACAAAGCATATACAGGTTCGGTACCATTTCATATGCTCAGCTTTGGAAGATGGAGTTATAGCTCTTGAGAAGATTCATAGTAGTCAGAATCCTGCGAAGACGGTGAACATTGAAAAACTGAAGTTGTGTTCGGCTTTAGTTGGCTTGCAAGAATAACGATGCGGGAATAAGCTGCTGGTTGATCGAGTGTGAAGATATGATTGAAATCAGTCTTCAAGTGGGAGATTGTTGATGCGTTGTACACACGGTTTTCAAAACCGTGTAATGAGCATTAAAAGCTCTATGTCAGCCAACAAATAAAATACGGTATTGTTCCGTGTAAGAGACATAAACACGGTAAAGAAAACGTGTAGAAACCGTGTATTAAATATGGCAAAAATTGGCAAAAAACATGTATAGGGCTGAGGAACCTCACACTATAAATAGGGGTACTATTCCTCATTGTAGATTATCCCAGAGTGTAAGAAACACCAAGTGTTGTGAAAGTATTAGAGTGAGTTTACTCTTGAGAGTTAGAGAAAAATACAATTTTTCTCTTGGGTGTATTAGGGGTCTATGGTGTGAGTTAAGAGTGTTGAGTGTAAACACTTGTAAAGGTTCCTTTTCTCCCAATAGTGAAAATCTGCAGCAGCTCCGTGGACGTAGCCAAATTGGTGAACCACGCTAATTTGTGTGTGTCTTATTTATTTATTTCGGCATTATTTTTCACATTTATTTTATCGCTTCCATTATTGTGTGTCTATTGGGGAAGTTATTCCCTAACACTAAATTGTGTAACGGGATTGATTTCCGAGCGAGACTACATCTTACCTATATCGGATCATATATATATATTACTGCCAATCGATAGATATTTTTTTTTTTACCTATCCATAGGTATTTTTTTTAGCCGTTAGATCATTGATCTAATGGCTACTATAATTTGAGTAGTTGAAAAAAAAAATAATAATAAAAATAAATACCAATTATTTAATACTTTTCTCTCTCCCCCTTTTACAATAAAAAACTTGTGCGATTAATTTTAATTACCCAAAACAATACCGATAGATAGATAAAAAAATACCTACTGGATTTATGTCCTATGTGTGTGTGTGTATGCATATATTATTGACGAAGTGGATTGGCTCAAGTGGTAAGAGCACCCACTATCTTGGATCTCGGTCCTAGGTTCGAGTTACACCGAGATAAACGTGAAAACCTATTATCCCTAATGAGGTAGAGTGTGGATTGAGTAGTAGTAGGTATTTTTCTTTAATTTGTAATAAGTGGAGGTCATTATTTAAGCCACATTTTTTAAAATATATACATATAGGGCACCAATTCGGCATTTTTTTTTTTTTTTTTACTTATGCATAAGTATTATTTTGCCCAATGAAAATTTATCAAGCATATTTTTTTTAGTACAAAGTAAGAATAAAAAATAGTATTAATAATGCACATCTTTTCATCCACCTTATTATAACCATTGGAACACCATTAGATGATGATCCAACGGTTAGAAAAAAAAAAACCTATACATAGGTTAAAAAAAAAAATCCTATTAGATTGGCAATCATATATACATATATTAGGTGAAAAGTAGAATAAAGTCGTGTATATATTAATTTAGTCTTTTCTATTGGGGCTTATAGAAATATGACCAAAATTTGAGCCCAATTTCTGTAAATATCTTTTTGTCAAATATTATAGCAAAATATCCAGTATATATGCTTATATACCAAGTGTAAAATTTTATATTAAAAATTATATACCTTGTGCATTTCACTATAGTAACTAAAATTGGTAGATATGCGTATCTACCAAGTGTAAAAATATATATACCTAGACATTTAGCTATAAAATTTTAAAAGTGGACATCTACTTAATCAAAACCTAGACATTTAGCTATAAAATTTTAAAAGTGGACATCTACTTAATCAAATTTAAAATTTTGGTCATCCACCTAAATTTCTCTTTTCTATTCCCACCCACTCCACTATCTCTCACCCCGGCCCTCTCTTTCGCTCTTCTTTAACCCACTAAAATATTCAGATATGTCATCATCTCCTCCGGTAACTTGGATAATGTTGATACCAAAAGTTGGTATAACAACGGGGTTGTTAGTTTTTGGAGAAAACTAAGAATTAAAGAGAGAATAGGAGAGAAAAATGATGAACGCATGGATTTTAGAGTGGTTCAGCCTTTCGAACAAAGTGCCTATGTCCACTATAGTTGGTGTTATTCTCTCAGTACTGGTTATAAGAGAGTTTTCAGTTGTTCCTTTATCTGCTCAGGAGCCTTGTATTTATAGGCCTGAGGAGATAGGTTCCTGTATCAAAAAGATTATAAAAAGATTACAATAAATACGAATTTGAATTCGTATTTATCTCCCCCAAAATCTAGTAAAATCTCCCTTAAATTCCAAATACAATCCTTAATATCTTGAAAACTTAAATTTTGGATGGAGGAAATCTCGAGATCACAATCTGTATAACAATTGCCCCCCAGTTCTTGGTGATACTCTGTACAGCAAGAACTTTTTTGCTTTCTCGATCTGCTCGGGCTGCTTCTTTTTGTAAGGTGAAGGAAGGTATCAAACCACCACTCCTTTATCCGCTTAAGTTAGGAGGTCGAATTTTGATGAGATGAGGTTCTTTAGGAATGTCTTCTTCATCGAATTTCTTCTGACATTGCCCACATTATACTTAGGAAAATTGTATTTCCCTTCGCATTACGAGTAGCTTGGCTTTTATATATACTTGAAGAAAGTGTTTATCCTTCATAGTATAAAACATGCAGTTTAAATTAGCCACAATTTTATTTAAAATTGCTTTGTATAAGGCTAAGACCTTCAATTTATCGTTGAGGGCTTAATCTTATTCTAGTAATTAACATGATCCGCCAACATGATCCAACTACCTCGAACATGATAGTTTTTGAATCTCGAACTCTTCGAGCACCCGAACACTCGATCTCTCGAACATGCGAGCACTCAAACCTCGAACATACGAACACTCGAACCTCGAACACTCAAACCTTGAGCACTCGATCACTAGAACATTTGAACACACTTACGCTCGAACTGTAGTACTAGAACGTGATTATCTGTGTTTCACTACACATTATGCCCCATTAGTCTTGAGGTGACAAAGCAACATGAAACTAATTATTGAAGAAGTTTTACTTAAGACAAATTCAAAAAATAAACTTATCATTATTCGAGTAGAATTGTTACAATAAAAAGAAAAACACAAGACTTAATAATACTTCCTGTATCTATGCTCGTTCTCGTTCTTCCTCCAGGAGGTCGAGATTTCTTTGTGAAAGCTCGTGATTAGTCTTCTGGTTGTAAGTTTCCACTCTTTGAGTTTCTACTTCAAGTTTTACTAGGGTTATTGCTTCGTGCCATATGTGCTCTTGAATGGAGCACTGTTGAACTGTGTTAAACTCCAAATCTGTACATTACACATCTTGCGATGAATCCAACAATTGTACTCAGAGTGATGGACCTTATGGACTCTACTTTTGCCCATTTAGCTTGGTGGTTCACACTTCATGGTAATGGGAAATGCCTCATCGCATTGTTGCTTGTAGCCCATCACGTCCTTTCTCCTCGTTAGCCAGTTACATCCTCGAAGCACATTCTTATAGGTCTGCTCCTAGAATGGTTACCATGTAACGTGATGGGATGGAGAAACCTCATCGACGCAACTCATCATCGCATCTGGCTTCTTATTCTCTAGTGGGCAGCTCGTCATTCTTTAAATATGAACAGATTAGGTCTATTCATGACGACTTTACTTTTTCTCGTAAAATGGAATTAAGTAAGCTCTTGTACAGGTCCAGTCTTCTTCTCCTCGTCGATCACACAAGGATCCAAGTTCTGATGGATTCGGCCAAGGACTCGCAATCTACAGCTCGCATGTCTAGGCCTTTTTCCCAGCAGTCCTAATTGACTGGTTATAGTATTTGCGAGCTTCTTGCTGCTCACCTCGTAGAACTCTAACTCCTTTTGGAGTTGGGAACTTCATCACTAGTTGGTGGATCGAGGTGAGGGCCTTCAGTTCTCGAAGGGACGGTCTTCCAAGGACTTGCATTGTAGGCCATTAGGCAATCCACCACGAGAAAATCGGTTATAACTATTATCTGCCGAGGTCGCGCTCCCACAGTGAGTGCGAGCCGAATTACACCCATGGGCAGGACCCTATCACCAATGAAGCCGTAAAGCTTGGCCGTAGTTGGCTTCAAGTGTTATACACCCAAGCCCATTTTCTCGAGAGTGCTTAAGTATAGGATATCCACCGAGCTTCCATTGTCGATTAGAGTTCAGTGGACGAGTATGTTGTTGATCTGAAGAGTAACGACCAGCGGGTCGTTATGCAGATACTGCACATCGCGAGCATCCTCCTCAGTGAAAGTGATCGGCTTGATCTCTCTTCGAAAACTCTTTGTCAGACAATCTTTGAGGCGAAGGACGTCTGTCCTTGGAGCTTCTCGAGTTGTGTGAGCTGAACTTCCAGCGATGTGAGGTCTCGCAAAGATAGTCTTGATTTCACCTCGAATCAGGTTATCGCGGGCTGGAGAAACTACTCGCCCGTCACCATCCTCTCTTCGATCATAGTCTCTCCTTTGTTGGTACCTCCCGAGGTATCCCCACCGGATCAACTCTTCGATCTCGTCTTTCAGGTTGTAACAGTCATTAGTAGTATGACCGTTATCTCGGTGGAATCGGCAGTATTTGTTCTGGCTCTTTCTTGCACCTTTCCCCCCTAATAAGAGTAGGTCGCTTGTAGGGACCCTGTCCTTGGTGGCCAACAGAATGTTCTCCCTACTATCAGTGAGCTTGCTATAGTAGGTGAACTTAGGAGAGTGTGGGTACCTTCATTTCTCTGTGTAAGATTTCTTCTCTGAAGAAGATGCAGCTTGCTCACTATCGCTTTTTCTCTTCTTCTTGTTTCCCTTCTTGTTAGACTCGTCGTCATTCAAATGGTCTTTTGAATCTTGTGCGTTCTCAATACGCATGTATTTTTTTGCCCTCTGGTAGAAATCCTCCACATCGGTGCAATAGACTTTCAAGAGATTCCTCCATAAAGGTGTCTGGGAACGGACACCTCCTACCAGTGCCATCAAGAGTCCTCCCTTCAGTGCCTTTATCGCTTTGGCAGCTTCTTCGTTGAACCGCTTCAGGTAAGAGCGGAGACTTTCGATCTTGCCTTGTTTGACATTGGCTAGTGCCAAGCAGGGGTTGGCGTAGGCTCTAGAAGCCTGGAACTGGTGGACAAAGTCTTAGGAAAACTATTGCCATGAGGTTATCGATCCCTCTGACTGGTTTTTGAACCACTTTTTAGCCCCTTTGGCGAGCGTAACGGTGAAACATCGGCATCGAGATAAGTGTTGTACTCGATTTAGATCTATAAGATCATTGAACGATTCTAGGTGGTCCTGAGGGTCTGTCTTTCCCTTGTAGGCAGCGATGGTTGGCATTTTGAAACCATCAGGTAGAGGAGCATTCTAGTTTTCAGGTGTAAAGGGCGAGTAGTCTCCTTTCACCTGGTACTCCTTACGAGCAGCCAGGCGGTTAAGCTCGTTTCGCATGCAAGCTACCTCTTGAGCGAGTTGGTCATTGACTGGGACAGAAGCAGTCGAACCCCTGCTAGTCACAGTCCCCAAGGTACTCGCTCTTTGTCGGTTCAAGCGATCACGAAGATCGCATCCTCGCTCTCGATCAATATCTCCTACTGCTCAGCTAACTCTCTCAAACACTCTGCTTGTTGCTTGTGACTTGGTCACTTTAGCTCACCAGTCAGCTTGAGTATTCTGTCGAGGTGGTCTTGGAGGGAGATCTCCTGTCTTCGCCTGGGTGGCGTTAGGAGTATTCATTTGATCACGAACTTTTGAGCCATCGATCTCATGAACTCTCGAACTCAACGAATGAGACTCCTCGCGATCTTGTTATTTATTGAGCTGAACGCAACCTCGAATATGGTCGCGCTGCTCTGCCGCTCGCTCCAGATCATCGGGCTGATCGTGACCACGAATATGGTCGCGATACTCTACCGCTCGCTACAGATCGTCAAGGTGATCGTGACCTCGAACATGGTCATGATGCTCATTCGGGGCTGATCACCAGCCAACCGCTCCAGGAAATTTTGGATGGAGTTGACGGTTGCTCGCACTTCTTCCAGTGTCTCCTCTTGTTGAAGCTGTCGGGCTTGCAGCTCGGCTACCTTTGCAGCTCGATCGACATCATCCATGGGTTCTTTCCCAGGTGGCTTTCTGGTTTCACCCTGATTAATACTGATAATCTCACGGCTTCTAGTAGGCTCTGGGTGGACACTTATGGGAGTAGCAACCCCAGATAGCGTCGGCAGATCTTCGACGCGAGTAGCCTGCGATCTTACAGCGGCAGCACCTCCGGTTTAGGAGTTTTGGCGTCTTGTCATCATCATGTTTGCAGATTTGTTAAAAAATGAAAAAACGATGATTTTGGCCTGATATTTTTACCGAAGGTCCTCCTTCTAGTGCCGAATTGTTGATACCAAAAGTTGGTATAACAACGGGGTTGTTAGTTTTTGGAGAAAACTAAGAATTAAATAGAGAATAGGAGAGAAAAATGAAGAACGCAAGGATTTTAAAGTGGTTCAGCCTTTCGAACAAAGTGCCTACGTCTACTATAGTTGGTGTTATTCTCTCAGTACTGGTTACAAGAGAGTTTTCAGTTGTTCCTTTATCTGCTCAGGAGCCTTGTATTTATAGGCCTGAGGAGATAAGTTCCTGTTACAAATGAGATCTTTTTAAGATATCAAAAAGATTATAAAAAGATTACAATAAATACGAATTTAAATTCGTATTTATCTCTCCTAAAATCTAGTAAAATCTCCCTTAAATTCCAAATTCAATCCTTAATATCTTGAAAACTTGAATTTTGGATGGAGCAAATCTCGAGATCACAATTTGTATAACAGATAATACAAGAATATCATATACAGAGGAATTCAACTATTTGGAGGTTGAATTCACAAATCTCTAAAATACTCTTAGAATCCTCTCTCAATATCGAATCTCGTCACCCAAAACCCTGACTTAAAGTCACTTATACATAATACGTACTAGGCCACTGAACTTGTCCTTTACACAGATTAATGAAAGTAACCCAACCATATTCATATAACTTACACAAATTTAAATTCATCTTAACATCTCGACTTGACCTGTGACAAACCATATTTAAGAAAAAAGATTTATTTATATGATACAAATAATATATGGATAAACAAAAAAACACTAAAGAGCGCCTACTTAAATAGAATATTTAAAGTTAATTTAGTAAATCAATATTTGATCCCTTTAAGAAACTCTAAGGGGCCATTTAGTATGGGGAGTTCGAAGTTTTTAGATTAATGAGAAAGTTAGAGAGGGTAATGTGATTGTAAAGAAAGTTGAATAGTTGTATTTGGTTGCGCACTAGAATCTTGTATATGATTTCTAGAGATGTTATAAAAACTGTATTTGGTTGTCCATGAGAATGTAAAAAAGAATGTGATAATTTTTAATGAAATAGCAAAAATGTCAATGTATAATTACGTTTTTCTTTTCAATATTTTGATTATTTCTAATTCCAAGTCATTTAAAGTTATAATAGAACTAAAATCTAACCCAAATCATTTTAAGAAAACAAGTAAAAAAGAAAATAAAAAAATTATAAGACGTAATATTTAATTTTGAAAAACAACATCCAAGGGGAAAAATAAAAAATTTGTTCACTTTTGCTTAATCGTACTGTAGATTTCTCCACAACATCAGCTCCAACATCCTTTTTTTATTTAATGCATGGTATTTCAGATCCCAGGCATCTGAAAACCACTCTTTTGGGTGAGTTTCACATGAACCAAAATTGTGGGAAAGTCAAGTACACGGGTCTTCACTTTCCTGGGGTTGAAAAAATCCAAAACTTACACCAAACAAGGGAAATGCTCAAGATTCCCATTCCATCTCTACATTTCCCTATACCAAATGGTGGGAAAGTCAAGTTCACATGTTTGGTTCAAAGGAATGAACTTTGGAATAGAAAGGTGAGTCCAAAAGAAAGTACATTCCTTTGTTTGGTTGTGTTTTTAGCAAAAAAATTGTGATTCCAATGGAATCACAATTACATTAAATGGTAGAATTGTTATTCCACTATACCACCAAAAAAATAACAATTCCATTACTTTACCGAAAATTTAAATACCTAGCTTTTCCTATTTTGTCCTTTCAAAATATCTAAAAGCAAGGGAATTTTCGCCAACATAATATTTTTTCCATTCCATTCCAAGACTATTTTAAGTTTCAATCAAACAATGGATTATTATTCCTATTCATTTTCTAATTCCATTCTATTACGATTCCCACTATCATTTTAATTCCATTCCACGAACCAAATACCACCTAAGGGTTTAATTTTAATATTAGTTTCTAAATATACATTCAGTAGGAAAAAAAAGAGAGAAAGAGAGAAACGACTCTACACTATTAAGAAGAAGCAGAAGAAAAAGACGATGATAGTGTTATTTTCAGGAATTATTGAGGCTCAAATATCTCTAATCTATTAAGGTTAATTATATGAATTAATTAAATTTTAGGGATTTGATTTGCTTTTTTAAGATTAGGCTTTTAGTTTTCTCATTAAGATTGTATAAAGTTCTGGAGATTAAACAAATAGGGATGAACTCTCTTGATTTTAGAATTCAAAAAACAAGACCAAAATTACATGATTTGGTTGTGTGGATTAAAAGTTACAAATTTTAAGTTTGGGTAGAATAAAAAAATGCGGCAGGGGGTTTCGACCCAGTTTTCAGTGTATTTAGGTTATCTGATTGTGACATATTTAGTATCTTAGAAAGCTTATTTGATAAGCTTTTCAACGATATATAATTCATCAAAAATTGACTTATAACCAGAGATTTATAGCCTTTTGAAGTGAGCACCACGAATCTGAAAAAATCTGAAATTTTAGATACTGTTAGCAAAATGTGGTTGCGGCTTGTCCGGCTATATGGGACCCATATATGGACCCTATAGCCACATTCTTGGTACTTTTGGGACCACTCCTATCATTGGTAGAACTGGTCCCTTAATTTTGGGAATTTTTAGAGATATGTTAGTATAGTTGAAAGTCATGAGAAATTAACATATTTGGGGGATTATAGAGCTGATTTGAGTAGAAGCATGGACAACAAGTAGTCATTATTATTTTTGTAATTAGAGCATGATTTTAATATTGTAGTTCATATATGTGGTTTATGCGATAATAGGTGCTTGAAAAAATTTGTTGATTAGGCAAAGCGAATAAGGTAAGCAACATTTAGTCTTTTTTAGTAATATTTTGTACAAAAACTAAATATCTTATTGTTTCTTATAACCTCATGTATATAGAATATTTTATTAAAAATATTATTTTAAGTGAAAATATATTTTTTTACAAATAAGTTATTTATTGAAAAAAAATAGTTTTACTAAAACAATCACTTGTCTAAAAGGTATTGTGATTCTATCTGATAATTGTTTTGCACAAAAATATGGATTATGCATATGAAATTGTTATTGAATATTATACATGAAAACTATTTTGGAATAGTTACAATGATCTAATGAAAAAAGTGACATTGCTTTCGAATTGTTATTGTATATGAATGTATTTTGAAACACTCTTCAGTGACTATGCAATGTAAACTCATTCCGCAGAGATTATATGTGGACAGTACGTACTGAATGTAGACCTAGCTATAAGGGTCAAATGTAATAAATGTGGACTTAGCTACATGAGTTAAACGTAGTAAATGTGGACCTAGTTACATGGGTTAAGTGCCAAAAATTATTGAGAAGTAATTTGAAAGTATTACTGATTATTGAATGATAATAAAACGATAGATTTTGAAAACCTACTTCATGTTTTTGTTAAAGTGACTTTCCAAACAATTTCATTTGATTATCTTGAACTATTACATTCTGAAATTGATTTTGTTCTAAAATATATTATTGAAAGTTACTTACTGGTTAGGGATTGATTTAAAGCCACAAAATTTATTTAGTTTGGTCTTGGACATTAAGTAAAGTAAAGTTCATATTATTAAATTTTTGTATTAATGGAAGAGTCGGTTCGACCGTAATTGTTGGTGATCATTTGCTTTACATGGACTTTTGGGATCGTTTAAAAATGAGTGCTCTTAATCTTATTAGTTAAAAAATTGAGGTTTCTAGTATCTAGTGCTTTGGTTATCAATTTCTTTTTGTGCTTCATTATTAGACCTATAATATTAGAAACCTCTTTTCTTACTATCGATACTTGATGCTTATAGAGTTTATGGGTCGATCTCTATTTCAGAGTGGATATTGAAATTTTATGAGTTTACTTGCTATCATTTTTCTTTTTTCTCTCAAGTTGTATTTCAATAATTTTGTCCCCATTTGAAAAGAATCTAAGTTAAGTCTTAAGATGTGAAATTTATTTGTTCCTAAGAACTTGTTTTCATTTCCAAGGAGTTCTTAATATCGTATTTTTGATAAAAGTGATTAATAGAATAGATATTACCTTGTTATGGTGCCAGTGGGAAAAAGATAAGTTGTTGGATTCATTGGTTAATTAAAGCGGAGATTGAACACTCGCATTGAATCTTTTTAGATAGTAGAATTATTTGTGTTATCGTGAGGATGTACAAGGATTTATAGAGTAGATTAAGTTTATTGAATAACTATCTTTCTGGATGATAAATGACAAAGAGATAATATTAAAAAATTTCAATTTATGTGCCTGTACTAATAAGAGTACATGTTAATATTACTAGATGATTGATTATAAACAGGTGATTTTTAGTAAAAGCCTTATTATGAGCTTCTCTGTAAATATTGATGATGATATAATTGAAAGATAGGCATTAACGATTTATAATTGGAATAATTTAGAGAGCGATATTTTGAAAAACTAATGGTAGACTGATTTAGAGAATGATATTACCTAAAAATAATCAATCATAAGGTCTTAATGACTTATGTGACTGGGATAATTTAGATAATAATGTTACCTTAATAATATTTATTTTATAAGCTATTCCAAAGTCCATATGTGGTGAAAGGACAATTTGGCTTTGGTTACGAGTATTGAATAATAGAGTTGAAATTGGAAGATATGGTTATTCTAAATGAGTTTGCAATTGTTAGCCTAAGTTTCTACCATATAAGAAAAAGTGATCTTTATATTGATAATGTTTGGTATTACTCCTCTCTAGAAATTTATATTGGATTACACAAACAAATTGAAGAGTACTTATTTGATGAGCAATTGAAAGAATTATAAGATAAGAGTTTTCAGATTACTTAAGTGTTTTGATAATAGGAATCAATCTACTTTTATTGGTGATAAAAAAAAATTTGAAAATTTTATTTATGAAATAAAAGATCAGAGCAATTATATTGTGGAGTATGATAGTCGATCAATATTTCTAAGATTGGTAGATTATTTGACTTTTATGGACTATGTGGTCTATGGAAGATTTTTATATTTGTGGTTTCAGTGATATTCTTCACTCGTAAAAGATATTTTGGAGAAATCATAATATGAGTTACATTTGAAAACCTAGAGGTATTAAGAAGTGTATGACCTAAGAAATCTAGGTGGACTAGTATTTTAAATAAAAAAGAGTTATTTAGTATATTTTCTAGTGTTTAAATCTATGGACAAGTGAAGTGAGAGCCTTAAAGATGAAGGTTGAAAATCTTTGATATACTACATGAGAAAGATAACATGTTCATAGAATTTTATAACAAGATTATTAATAATTACTGAAATTTTAGAGTATGAGTTATATAGTATATTATTTGAATAAGTCTACTCACTTTTCGGCTATTAGACTTGGCTTATATTTTTTAATCGAATAGGTTTTGATCTTTATGATTATTTTGAGTGAACATTGAGATTTAGAATTCTATGTGATTTGGTTATGAGCATTTCTATTTGATTTAAGTTTTGATAATTGGATTTACTTTTGATACTTTGGCCTATTGAATATTAAATTTAGAGGATATGAGGCGACAAGGGATTCTTGTAGTTGTTTCTGATAAAAATATCCTATTGTCTCTAAGCTTTATAAGATCTTAAAGATGATTTTGGAAATACAAATAGATTTTTTGGAGCTTTACAATATCGATCTGATATAAATGGATTGTTGAAAAACAAACGAACCATTGAGGATATATCGAAAGAATGTTTCAAAGGTTTATAGAAGAAAACATTACTCTTGGCAATGTTTATATATAGTTATGGTTTCCAATCTAGTAATAAAGTAGATTCATATAAAGCATCAATAAAGTTATAAGAAATTATTCTTGGGATTATAGATATGCAATTGAAGGAGCTACTAAAGAATTAACAAGATTTTAGTGGTTAAAAATTTCTGTTGGTTTTGTTGATTAAACAAAAAGATTTGAGTTATTGTATTGTTCTTTATTTGGGTGAAGTATAAAGTAGCAATTAATAAGAAATGATGTGGAGTTATTGATAAATGAGTTCTAAAAGTTATCTCCTTTAGACAATTCAATTAATTGAAGTTATAACAAAATTACATTCTCAAGCTTTTATCACATTTGATGGAAAAATTGTTTGGTTTGACAAATAGTGATGATCACACTTTTTACTTAGAGTTTAAGGCATGCCTAGGTTCATTGGAGATTTCGAGGTTTTAAAGTTTAGAGGACTAAACTTTTTTCTAGAGGGAGAGAATGTGACAAACCGTATTTAAAAACAAAAAAATGATTTATTTATGTGATACAAATAATATAGGGAAAAATAAAAAAAGACTAAAGAGCCCTTACTTAAATAGAATATTTGGGATTAATTTAGTAAATCAATCCTTGGTCTCTTTAAGAAACCCTAAGGGTTTAATTTTAATATCAGTTTCTAAACGTACAGTCAGTAGAAAAAAAAGAGAGAAAGAGAGAAATGGCTCTATACTATTAAGAAGAAGAAGAAGAAGAAGAAGAAGAAGAAGAAGAAGAAGAAGAACAAGAAGATGATGATGATGATAATGAATATGTTATTTTCAGGAATTATTGAGACTCACTCTTAAGGTAAATATCTCTAGTCTATTCAGGTTAATTATATGCATTAACTAAATTTTAGGGATTTGATTTGCATGTCTAAGTTTAGTGTTTTAGTTTTCTCATTAAGATTGTATAAAGTTCTGTGGATTAAATAAATGGGGATGAACTTTCTTGATTTTAGAACTCAAATAAAATCAAAATTACATGATTTAATTGTGTGGATTAAAAGTTACAAATTTTTTAGTTTTGGAAGGATAGAAAAATGCAGCGGAAGGTTGCATTTTGTCTGATTGTGTATTTGATATGCTTAGAAAGCTTATCCAATAATCTTTCTAATAATGTATAATTCATCAAAAATGGAGTTATAACGAGAGATTTATAGCCTTTTGAAGTGAGCACGACGAGTCTGAAAAAATCTGAAATTTTGGACATTGTTAGGAAAATATGGCAGCGGTTTGTCCGGCTATATGGGGCCCACCTATAGACCCTATAACCATATTCTTGGCACTTTTAGGACTCTCATAATTGGTAGAACTTGTCTCCTAATTTTGATGATTTTTGGATATATGTCTGAATGGTTGTAAATCATAAGAAATTAATATTATTGGGGGAACTATAGAGTTGATCATAATTGATGCATGGACAACAAATAGTCATTATTATTAGTGTTGTTAGAGTATGATTTTACTGTTGTGGTTCTTATATATGATTTATATGATAATAGGTGCTTGAAAGAATTTGTTGAATATTTGAGTTGATTAGGCAAAGCAAATGTGGTAAGTAACATTTGGTCTTTTCTAGTAACTTTTTGTACAAAAACTAAATATTTTATTTTTTCTAATAAACTCATATTTATAGAGTATTTTATTAAACGTATTATTTTAAGAACTTTTGCAAATAAGTTATTTATTGAAAGAAAATAGTTTTACTGAAATAATCACTTTGTCTAAAAAGTATTGTGAATCTATCTGATAATCATTTTGCACAAAAATATAGATCAAGCATATGATATTGTTATTGAATATTGTACATGAAAACTATCTTGGAATGATTATAATGATATAATGAGAAAAGTGAAATTGCTTTTGAATTGCTATTTTATATGAATGTGTATTGAAACTCTCTTCAATGACTATCCAGTGTGGACCCATTCCACATGGGTTATATGTGGACAGTACGTACTGAATGTAGATATAGCTACAGGGATCAAATGTTATTAATGTGGATCTAGCTACAAGGGTTAAGTGTAGTAAATGTGGACCTAGTCACAGGAGTTAAATGTAGTCGTAGTCGCCAAATACTGTTGAGAAGTGATTTGAAAGTGTTACTGATTATCGAATGAGAATAAAACGACGGATTTTGAAAACCTACTACATGTATTTGTTAAAGTAACTTTCTAAATAATCTTATTTGATAATTAACTTGAAAATTATTAAATTCTAAAATTAATTTTGATCTGTAATATATTATTGAACATTTGAAAATGATATATGCTTAATCCAGCTAGTTAAGGTTAGTGGTTACTTACTGGGCTATCGAGCTCACACTTTTATTTTTAGGTATGACGTGCACGTCTTCAGGAGTGGGGAATGACAAGACCGGTCAAACTTTTCAACAATGCGAAATCAAATTTTGATGAATATCCCACCATTTGTAGTACTCATTTTAACATATAGCAAGATTATACATTCAAAGTATCAGAATGTATACCTTCCTTCAAACATAAGTACTATAGGTAAGACTCCTAAATGGGTATTTGAAGTGGCAAGAGGCTCTACCTTAAGGCCTTCTCTCACTTAGAGAGGGTGAGGTCAAAGGTTCGACCTCCATGTCGCCCTTGGGAGCCCAACTGAATAGGGATGGCTATGGGAAGTAACCCACCACTAGGATCTCATTCGCCCTTTTTTATTATTAAAAAAAAAGTACTATAGATAACAAATAAGGTAACAATGATTAAAGATGCAGGACTGTTAGAAAAATGGTGTTTTACACCATTGTCATGAACCATTTTGGGGCACATAATTGAGTAGGACCCTCGTAGTGTTTTGAAGGGTCATGGTAAATTGTTGATCTACTCGACGAGTACTTCAAAATTGTATACTCATATGCTCAAAATGGATTTTGGGTGAATGAGAAATTGATACCCAAAGTAGACTCATTAGCATTGAAAAATACTATGAATAGAAATTGAAACAAAAAATCCCACATTGCTTAGAAATGGAAATTTTTGATTTTTGAAGTCTATATAAGGAAGCCTAGGTTCTTCAAATTATTTACACCTTGAGAAGTAGATTACTTCTCTAAATTTTCCTCCCTTCCTCTAGTTCAAGTTTGGAGTTTTTAGTTCAAAGAACAAATGAGAGATCTAATTTTAAATTTTGGAGTTCTCTGATAGAGTTTTGGCGGGATTCAGTTCTTCAGTTCTGATAGAGTTTTGGCGGGATTCAATTCACCCGAAGTAGAAATTGGTCTACTATTCAGCGTAAACTATCCTCTAGTACTCTTGTAACTTAAAAATCTTATGAAGCATCAATCATATATACATATATACAACAAATGGGAAAAAATATTACTGAAATAAAGATCGATGTTACTAACGCTTAGATACACTTAAATAAAAAAAATCTTATGAAGCATCAATCATATATACAACAAATGAGAAAAAATATTACTGAAATAAAGATCGATGCCACTAACACTTTCGTGAACTAAATGAAAGTCTACCGCCTATTTTAATAACAAAAAAAACTAGTACTGCTTTCTTTACGTGTTCGAGCGATTAGGTGGGACAAAGGATAATACAATGTCATTAACGGTCATGATCCTTCTATTAGGTGAAACAAAGGATAAGATCAACGTTATTGACTTGTATGATCCGGTCATTTGTATAAATAAATTGCCCAGCCCATAGTCAGTGTAAGTTGGCTTTTATTATTATTGAGACAATTAGAAAATTATCCTTAGAAGTTTGGATTGATACTTTTGGTGTTTAGTCTGTGTGGGTTAGGCTTTGATCCCTGACTTTTTAATTCTAGCAATTAAGTTTTTTTCTTTTCGATGATTCCCTTCTAATTTATATAATATTTATTGATTTATTTATTTTGCAAGTTTTTACAACATATCTCCGTGAGTTAACTTGAGGGATAATATTCGAGTCCCTGTTATTCGTTAGATACAATTAATGGGTAATGGACTTGGATAGTACTTNAAAAAAAAAAAAAAAAAACTACCTTTATAACTTTATTGCTGTAAGAAGTAAATTGACCAAAAACCCACCCGACAAAGGGGAGAGAGGACAAAGGGGAGAGAGGACAAAGGGGAGAGAGGAGAGAGAATGCTGAAAAACACAGCAAAAACTCATATTTTTCGAAGAAATCTCTTATAATTTGCGACTTTCCCGCATTCACATTTTATAATCTACATTTTCACTCTGCCCATTTCTTCCTTTCGATTCTGTATCACACCCAGAAATTCTGAAATTTTAGTTTTTGAGAAAAAGAAAGGTAGTTTATAACTTTCAAAATAGTCACGATTATAGTGACCACGTTTTGAAATAGTTGCTAATTTAGTAAATATCGTCATAATTATTATGACCAAGGTCATTGAATTATTGACCGTTTCGAAACGTAGTCATTAGTAGTGACCATTTCAGTTATTTTAAACACATTTTAAAATATTATTCAGATTAAGAGAAAAACACACTTTAAACCACAGAAAATGCATTATTTGACCGATTTGAAATGTTATCCAATCATCACAAATGAACCTTTTATGGAAAGAAATAATTAAATACCTAGAGAATTCTCTTCCAAATAGGCGGAAATTATTTGAAGTATTCTCCATTGTTCATCGGCAAAAATGGTATTGGGCTATATTTGGCCGTAAAGTTGAAAGGAAGAAGTTGAAGAAACGGAGATATATAAACTTTTTGGGTGATTTTTTTTCACAGGGTGAAATTAGAAATCCATTTAATTTTTTCAACCAGAAGTCCTAATAACGTCAATATGTGATAGAAAAGTCATGTTTTAAATCACTCTTTAAAAAAGTCATTTAATACTTTCAAGGTCCGATTCCTAAAATAGTACCAATTTAATTAAACGTCTATAAGGTAGATAGTCGTACAATCGTGATTTAAGCCGCATGTTTTATAGAGTTCGTATTACTTGACCAACAAGACCTCCAATTGCACAAATCGAACATTATCGAAAAATATCACCCACAAGCCGTGGCATACAAGTACAGTTTTGTGTCAATATACCAATCAGTAAATTAAGCAGAAAGATGGATAACGTACTTGACAAATGAATGCGTCCAATGGCAACTTTAGCTGAAACAATTAGTCATAGTGTTCAGTCTTCTAAAATATTGGAGGTTTTTATTAACTAACTGGTATTAAGCCATCAACCAGTGATAGTATTCTTACAATGGAACTCAAAAAATAAATAAATTCTCCAATGTAAGAAATTGCTTGATTAGCAGTGACGCAAATAAACCAAATTCTCCACGTAAATATGGAATTCACGTCCACCATAAATAGATGCAATGCATAGTCTGCATTTCTAATATCGAATCGATTTATTTATTAAGCGCTATAGTTATCAATTTTTTAATTTTTAGAAATATAATTAACAAATTTTACCTAATTTTAACAAAAGTTTCCCTATGATTGCGGTCAATCACTGCAGGGGACCTCACCGCAACTCCGAAGTGCCACTGAAAAACAGAGAGGCTATAATTAGGAGAGCTCTTAATAACATTTTTAGAATATAAAACAAAATTATTACATATATGACTGATGGATTTCCAAGATGATCAAATCACGTTCGCACATTGATAAATGTACTTTTCCTGGAAAAAAAGCCTGATGTTGATCTGCCCCTTAGGACTAATTTTGAGTTTATTTCATACCCAACTCCTATAGATTTCTACCAGAAAACAATGAATTTAAAAAAAAAAAAAGAAAAAAAAGAAAAACGAACTAACAAGAGCTAGGACATGATTTAAGGAAATGTTAAGGGCGTATACCATTCATCAGGAGAATAAGAAGCATCCTCATTCAGGTCCCAATAAAAATGACACATGGGTTTCAGGATGTCCCTGGTGTTGGGAAGGTCGAACTCAATCGATTCCCACCATCCTCTATCTACATTGATGCGTCGAAGCGAAGTGGGAGGATGCGAGTCGTCTTCTCGAAACAAGGGTAGTCTTTCCAGCTTCGGACAACCATCGATAAAGATCTCTTCGAGAGAATCAGAAACCAGTTTCCTACCGCTGCAGAAGCTCTTCAACTCTGGTAGGTCTATCAAGTGCAGCTTTCTTAACCTGGGGAGAGTTCTGAATATGATGGAACCAGTTCCTTCTTGATCTCGATCTTGATCTTGAACCCCATCCGGTGCTTGTACTATTTCAACCAATCGCTTACAATTTTGAACATATAACGTAGCTAAATTTGGGAACTGGGATAGCCATGTTGCGGACATTAACGCCTCAAGGTTGTGACAACTTTCTATTCTAATTATTGCTAGAGAGTTAAAAGTGCAAGTCAGGTGTACCGGGAGCTCTGCTGGACACCTCCCTCCCAAAACCTGTTCAAGTATGCTCGACAAATTCTCCAACTGTATAGACCCATGGCGTAGAAAATAATTGGGAAGGTTGTGACAGTCTGACCAAGACGAGTACCTCAATTTACTGAATAGTAAACTCTGGCTTGGGAGTAGTACTGGGACTGCTTCTGCATATATTTTCCCTAGTAAAAGCACTTCACATGTGTTCAGCAAATGCTCCAACTCTAGATATTCAGGGCATTGAACAATCGGAAGGTTGTAACAAGCTGAGCAGAACACGTGTCTCATTCGACTGAATGGTAAATATTGGCCCAATAGGTCTGGAGTTGGCAATGGCAATGGTAATGGTAATCCTCGACCGCCATGCGCTACGAGTGTGAGCCCTTCTGGAAATGCACCCAACTGAGTAAGTTCTTTCACTTCTTCTGTAACTCTATCCACAGTATTCTGCAGTTGTAAATAGTTGTAGAATCTTCGTTGGTTAACTTTTTGCTCTATCTGCTCCACTTGATTCCTCATTTCTCTGACATTAGTCAACCAGTTCTCCACGGTCTTCCTTCGTTTCCTCATTGAGAACGGAACTTCATAGTCCAATAACTCTGTTCTTACATCTTCTTCTCTGCTTTCGAGATCTTTCATTCTTCTTTTCAGATTAAGTATCTTGTCATCCAAGCTCTCAAATTTCCGGATTCCTTCCACAATGTCCCTCACAATTTCCATGTGTTCGGTTTCGGTACCTAACGGAGTAAGTATGTCAAAATAGTGAACATGCATGGGATGAGCACTATCCGGTGTTATACATCAACAAGAAAATTCACAGCTCAGGATTAATTGTTATTAAACTAAATCACGTTTTACTGGTCCGATCAATAAAATCAAGCTTCGTTCAGAATTAGTTACGTTCTCATTTTATCTCTAGAGCAAGTAATAAAGGGTTAATACAAAAATCACATAAATCAGGCCTTATTTTTCTTACACTCAAAATTAAAAAGACTAAGGTAACTTTTGGTAGGATGGAAATGAATGGAATAGGTATCCTAATGCAAATACAAATGCAATGAAATTGAAACTGGAATTAAATAGAATAGAATAATTACAATTTTACAAATATACCCTTAACGTTATACCTTAATTTATGTTTCATAATGATATATTACCACTATATAAATGAAATGCCCTTTACATTATAATAAAGGAATTGATTAGTTTAATCAGATAAAAATACAAATAATTATACAACACTAAAATATAAGAGATAAATAAAATTCACAAATTTAAGTAATTGTACACATATGTATATAGCGCAGTTGAAATAAAATAAAAAGCTGCAGGTTTGTTGGTTTGAGTATAAACTTTTGACGGCAATACTCTTTTTTTCTTTGGAAACATATGCATTGGTACGTAGGAGAAAACACCGTATACGATTTTTTTTTTTTAAAGCGTATACGATTATTTAAAGTTAGGGTAAGTAGTTTAGATATTTTAAAATATAAATTTGGAGAATAAAAAATTATTTAATTTAATGTTAGAATGGAATAAATATTTTACTGGTCTATTTTAGGAATTAGAATTTATATTTCATTTTGATAGAAAATTACTATTCCTACACTCTTTGGTCAAATCAAACAAAAGAATAAATTTCTCTTGGAATTGTTATAGCCATTCTATCAAACCATACACTAAGTAATAATAATCATAATATATAAGAATGATAAATATTATCTATTTAATTAAGATTTTAAATAAATTTTGTTTTAGATGGAAAGAATAATATAGAATTTCATAATTTGGAAGAGAATTTTGTGACTCTTTTTAAGAGAGCTTCTTTGCTTATAAGTGTGTATTTATGGGGAAAAAAAATACATCTAAAATATGAATATATGCAAAAAAAACTGAAGTTTCTTTGGAGGTCTTAGGCGAGGCACCTAAGGGTTTATCCAACCAGAATCAGATGAAGAAAAAAGAAAACAAAAAAAAAAGAACTTTTTCTTAAGATTTTGCTTCAGAAAATCCCATCGCTTTTTCCCCCCTTTTTTTTTTCATTTAAGAAAAAAAAAGCCAAACTTATAGCCAAGCAAAGCAACAAGAGGGGAAGAGAAGAGAGTTATAAAGGAGACTTAGACTACCTACCTAGAGTATTGAAGTATCTTCAAAGCGGGCAAGAAAGTGAAGCACTACACCAAACAGAGCCGAAACGGCAACCGGCAAAAAGGAACCGAAAGGAAAAATCATATACAAATACACCAGACGAAATTCAGTAAGATATAATCAAGAAAAAAATATCTACGTAGTAATAGAAGATGATAATACGTACATAGGCAAGAGGTAGAAAACTAATTAGTAATTACTTCCTTGCCTAGTGTCAATGTTTATATTGCAATTATTATTGTCATATGGAGAGATTGAATGCCCTACTGCTCTTTAGGAAAGACAGCGGGGTTTTGGACAAGAGAAAATTCGACGAAGAAATGAAGTCAATGGAAGACTTCTCTACACATAACAGCTGGGGGCCACTTCCAACTAACTAGCCACGAAGGCACCTGGAAGTTCGATGTGTGTTCGGTCGTGAAAAAAGTTTAGTATTAGGTGGAAAACTAGGATAAGACAAATGTCAATGACTCCGTATTAATAAATTGCGAAAACTCGACCAATATTCCGTGCAACCATAATTTAAGGTTTTATTGTTATCGATATAAACTACAAAAGTTTCCTTAGAACATTGGATTTTGTACGTCATTCAAATGTCTCATTAATCTTTACCCAAATTAATAAGATAATTTACAAAAAAAATAGAACATCTATCTTGCTGGTTAAGGTGAATGCTCTATTTATCTATTTTAATTTCCAAAATAACAATACTATCCTCTTGGATAAACAAATTGATACAAATTTCACTTTGCCATTTATTTTGGAAAAAAAAAATTAAGACAGACTTTTTATAACAAAATGACCATGTTTATCAGTTTCAAAAAATGCACGTCATTTTTATTATATGAGATATCAGATATACTCGATATAAGGAATGGTATGCATTATTAGTGAAAAACTGATTTATTAACATTTGATCTACCGATGTTTTATATAAAAACGGACATTTTGTTATAAAAAGAAAATATTTTATAGCAAAATGGCCATTATTAACATTATTCTGAAATTATACTCTTCTTTGGTGATACCTTATGTTTGGTACTTTGATATTTGGAGGGGGGAAAAAAAATTCTTCGGATTCCCAGAAATGAATTGTTAAAGATGAACTTTGATATTTTAACTAATACTAGCTATAAGCATTTTCAGCCAAAAAAAAAAAAAAAACATTAATACTACTATAAAAATAGTAATTGAAAAATTGTTATCAATGTACTACCCGGCAATATTTAAGTTCTCTCCTGAATTTTACTATATATGTGAACTACTCCAAATTCTTGGTTCACCTATAATAAGAGTATAGGGATACTACATGAATAATATGGATAGATAACGGATTTTACGTAATAAATATTTATTATATTTTTGTCTAGTTTGAGGAAGGAAGAAAGCACATATATAGCATCTGCAGTTGAATGTTATACGAAGCAGTATGAGGAGTCTGAACAAGAGAGACATATGATGAACTCAATAAGCAAGTGGTGAATGCATGAAAAGACTCATACCTGGAGTTCCTTAAGCCAACTCTTGTGTCTGACAGTCTTAATACTTGTTCTAAGTTTTCTCAATATTAATTGATCTCCTTTACAAATATCATGCATGATGGCTATATAAAGGTTGGAAAAGTTGCAAAAGGGACCAAGATATGGTGTTGCTGCAATATTGCTTATTGTTATGCGATCTTAAATCCATAATTGGTCAATGCCGAAAAAGTCAAAAGTCAAGCATGACATGGTCGCATAAGAATTCCCTTAATTAAAATGCGACCACATCCGAATGTGAAATGTGCGACCAGTATAAAAAAAGGGTAATTGGCGTGGAAAAGGAAACAAGCTTCAGAATAGAGATTGAGTAATCTCCTGTATTTAATTAAGGATATTACCCGATTCTATGTATGTCAAATTGCATACCTACTCATTTATGTAATTGGGAAACTTGAAGCCACCTTCACCTATATAAAAGGGGCTCAGTCTCATAATTTAGGGACACGATATCTGACTACTACTTCACTATACACTCTGTAATTCTCTCTTTGCTCTCACCTTGAGGCTTAGAGAAACTCTTGTAATTCTCCAGAAAATAGTGAAGAACAGTGGACGTAAGCTCATCTTTTTTGGGGCTGAACCACTATAAAATTCGTGTCTCCTTGATTATTATGCTTTATCAACCCTTTTCACACACAAGCCACATCTCGTAATTTACTATATTCATTGTTGACAAAACCTCCGTCAACACTTATAGATCAAATCCCATTATAAATCATTCAGTTTTAGTAATATACATGATAGTTTTTTGCCTGAAAGTACATGATAGTTATTCCTATAAAAGAGATTGCTCTTAATATTGTTAGACGTAATACGTAAAGCTAGTTTGGTGTTCTGTACGTAGGCTAGTTTGTCCAACATATGGTTAATTGGTACATGTTCGATCTAGATAAAGAAATAATATTTTTCTATCCGCTAACTGTGTTTACATTACATCTATTTTCTTTTTCCCACTAAAAATTTCTAGTTTTTACAACGGGGCTTATAGAAATATGACCAAATTTTGGGTCTAATTTCAGTAAATGTCCCTTTGTCAAAAATTATAGCAAAATGTCCGGTATATATGCATATATACCAAGTATAAAAAATTATATACCCAGTGCATTTCAGAACAGTAACTAAAATTGGTAGATATGTGAATCTACCAAGTGTAAAAATATATCTACCTGAATATTTAGCTATAAAATTTTAAAAATGGACATCTACTTAATCAAATTTAAAATTTTGACCATCCACCTAAATTTCTCTTTACGATATATATATATTTATATATATACGAATTCTTGTTACTCATTAAGGAAAAACTTCAGTGTTGATCACATGGATCCTCATCCTTATGACTCATCTTTTAAAAAGAGCTAAACGATTATTGACCATAAGGGATCAACAAATAATGATCAGTCCGCGAGGGGAAAATATTCAGATATTGTAGTCACCTCTGGTAACTTGGACGATTCAAGAATCTCATATACAGAGGAATTCAACCATTTGGATGTTGAATTAATATAAACATCTCTAATAGTCTTAGAATCCTCGTACCTCTGTCTTCACCTCTCGTCAAGTCTCATCACCTAAAACCCCGACTTAAGCCACATATTTAGAGATCACATAATACGTACTAGAACAACAAAATTGTCCTTTTACACAAATTAGAAAGTACCAAACACTTTCAAACTCATATGCTAACGTACGCAAATTTAAACTCATCTTAATTATTGTCGACTTGACTTGCAAAACGTAACAAAAATAAAAAATCTGATCAACATCCCACCATAAGTAGTGTCAACATACAGTAAGATTATACTCTTTTCAGAAAAAAAACATACAGTAAGATTATACAAAATATTTGAAGAAGTATCATATTGATAAATATTCCCTCCAACAATTTTGAAGTATCATAGGTAACAAACAAGGTAATGAATAAGATGCAGAACATAAAACAACAAGGGTATCTACACTTTAAAAACAGTAGTACGTACTTTCAGAAGCATCAATGGTATTACAAGTAAGAGCCAATGTTACTGAAAAATGAATCACATCACCAAGAAAAAGAATGATGAAAATCACTCCACAGTAATAAGTCAAATGAGATTTCGAGCGCGAACAATGCATCATCTCGGAATGATGACAGATCCTATAGAAAATCAATAAAAAATGGCGTAAGAATTCACCCATGAATGGGATACAATTGCAGTTTTGTGTCAATACCTTCAGTAAATTAAGCAGCAAGATGGATAATGTAGTTGAAAATGAACCAGTCAAATAGAAACTTTCCAGCAGGAACAAATCATAGTATTCTTACTATACTGAAACTTTTTATTTACTGGTATTGGCAGCATTAAGCCAACAACGAGGAGTCATAGAATTCTTATTACTATAGAACGTAAAACACTACGCAAATAATCTACTTATCGAATTTAAGAATTTGTTTAGTTAAGCAGTGCTTCCCAAAGAATTCCTAACAAAGAACGAATTTGTTAAGACGGGCAAAGAAATATGGAATTCGCACCCACCATAAGAAAGACATCAACAATCACCATTTCTAATATCGAATTGGTTTATATAGCAATTTCTACAATTATCAATCTTACTTATTCTGTAACAAAACTTTTCCAACGAATGCGGTAAGTTACTACTGAAGCCTAAGTGCAACTCTTAAGGTTCACTGTAAAATACAGAGAGATTGGCGTTAGAAAAGCAATAAAAAAAGTGATGACATTACTTATGTAACGTACTTAGGATGTAAAATATATATGTACATATATATGGTTGATGGAGTTCTGATCAAGCCACGTTTGTCTAACATTGAATTTGTTTTATTTTTTCTTTGGGTTTGGGGGGACGCAAAAATATGAATTTGATCTGCCCCTTATTTCTGTTGAGAAATTTCATTTGATTTTATTCCATACATGATTATAAAGCTTTATTCATCCAAGCTACACCAAAGCGCTACTGTTTTTAATTTCGAAGTTGTGGATTCCAAAATCAGACACCCTTGTAAATTATAAACAACGTGGCTATCACCCTTGTAGATGAAAATATAGCAATCCACAATAGAAATATCATTGCAATAGAACATATTGTCGCACCTACATAATGTAGAAGTAAACAGGAGGAAGAAAAGATAGAAATAGATTGAGGGCGTTTACCAGTCATCAAAATCATCAGGAGAATTAGAATCGTCCAAAGTTAGCAAAAAGGGTGTAAGGACATCCTTGGTGTTGGGATGGTCGAATTTGATCGTTTCCCACCATTCTCTACTCACACTGATACGTTCAAGCGAAGTAGGAGGAGGCGAGTCCTCCCGAAACAGGGGCAATCTGTCCAAATTTGGACAACCTTCGATATGAATCTCTTTGAGGGACTCACAAACCAGTTTCCTACTACTGCAAAAGCTCTTCAACTGTGGTAGGCGAAACAAATTCAGGATCTTTAACTTGGGGAGAGTATTGACTATGATGGAACTAGTTGCTTCTTGATCTTCATCTGGTACTTGTACTATTTCCACCAACTGCTGACCATAACAAACATGAAATCTTTCTAGATTTTGGAGGTTGGATAGCAATGGTAGTGTGAACAACTTCTTAATTTTATGACAGTGTTGTATTCTAAATTCCTTTAAGTAGGAAAAAGTGTTGGCTTGGGGTGCTGGGTCTGTTGTCAATGCTTCTGCTGATGATGATGATGCACATTTCCTTGTCAGAAGCATTTCATGAAAGCTATTCATACACACCAAGTTGAGAACTTCAAGGCGTTGAGCAAGAGGACGGCTGTAACAAGCTAGACAGAACAAGTGTGTCATTTGAGGACAATCGCTGACAGTACACAACCTCAAATCACTTGCCTTCTTCAATGAGTCGCATAACACATTCAAGTCTTGGCAGTCAGAGATTTGCAAAGATTTCTCCATTTCAAAGTTTCCTTTCGGAGAATGCAGGCTATCACCCACTTGTAATCTGTATTCGCCGGGGCTAGATTTCTCCCAAGAACTGAGATATACATGCAACTCATTGATGTTGTAGAACTTTCCTTGGAAAAGTTCCAACTTTCGTAAGCTTGCAATCTCGATTCCTCTCACTTTTACATTTCCATGAAATATAGGTAATTTAAGTCGTTGAAGATTACAGAGACATCGTAAGACTCCTTCAGGTATCATCTGTAATTTGTGTGTACCAGAAAGACTTAGGTCTCTTAAGTTGGTTAACCTATCCATGCCTTCAGGTAGTTCTGTGATTCCCGAACCACTCAAGTCCAGCCTCTTTAAAGCTCTGAGATCTGATAATGGACATATTTTCATTAATTCTCGACACGACCTAAGCAACAAGGCACTTAGACTCTTCAAGTTGGAGACCGAACTTGGTAGATTCCTAATTAAGGTTCCAGATAGATCAAGAACAGTGAGTCCCTTCATATGTGTAAAAAAACAATTTGGAATGATAGTGATTTGAAGACTGTTTCGTAGCAGCAACGTTGAAAGTCTTGGACACACTGGTGATACACTTTGACTAATTTTATGACTACCAAAAAAAGAGACCCTTTCAAGACCTTCTGACCATATTTCTGAATCTAATACATTGACAGATTCAAATGCAGCTTTAACTAGAAACCGGGAATTTTTCTTTGCAATTTGTAGGGCCATATCTCTTATCAAATCGTGCATCTTCACATATCTCCTCTTCTCAAAATTTTCAATTCCACCGTGTAATAAGCAAACATTTTCAAGTACATTTAGTATAGTATGACCTCTATTAAACTCTGCTTGCCTGCTTCCCATTCTACCGATCAGTCCCTCATCAATAAAATATGCAATCAGTTCATCTCGTTCAATTTCATGATCTTCAGGATACAATGAGCAATATAAGAAACATTCTTGCAGTGTTTGGCTTTTCAGCATGTCATAACTATATCTCAGCACACGAAATACCTTATCAAATTGCATGTCCTCATCATGCCCCCATGTTGCCTGCCTAAGTGTTTCCAATGCATTACTCCATTCACATATATCATCCACTCCCCTCATGCTTCCCGCCACTGTGATAATCCCAAGGGGCAAACCATCACATTCTTCTACAAGGGACTTCGCAATTTCTTTGATCTGAGGAGTTAGTGGTGTGCCAGTCCCAAGTTTCTGTGTAAACAATGCCCAAGATTCTTCATTAGAGAGGGTTTCCACTTTGATTTGCATATGAGAGTCCATCCTATGACACACTTTCAAGGATCGTGTTGTGAAAACCAACTTACATCCACTTCCTCTAACGATTCCTGCATTCTCAAGAGGAAAATCATTCCATAAATCATCTAAAATGAGTATTGGACTCTCTCTCTTCTTCAAAGCCTCTGCAAGTATTGTTGCTCTTCTACTCACGTCCTCCTCGTCTTTAAGGTCCACATTCATCGCTTCTGCAATATCATTCTGCAATTTCAGAATGCTGAAATTTTGAGATGCAACCATCCAAAAGACAGAAAAGTTTAAATGATTCAAAAGCTCATTGTAGACGTGTGTAACGAGGGTAGTTTTTCCAACACCCCCCATCCCATATATGCCAATGCACAAAATGTCATTATTCCCGATTATGAATTCTCGAATCATGTTCCTTTGTTGTTCAAATTTTCGGCCCACTAGTTCTGTAGCTGGCAACACCAAATCGTGTCTATCATGTTCTACGAGTGTGAGTCCTTCCGGAAATGCACCTAGATGAGTAAGTTCTTTCACTTCTTCTGTGACTTTATCCACACTTTTCTGCAGTTGTAAGTAGTTGTAGAATCTTCTTTCTGTAACTTCTTGCTCTAACTGCTGCACTCTACTCTTCATTCCTTCTACATTAGCCAACCAGTTCTCTACTGTCTTCCTTCTTTTCTTCATTGAAAACGAACAGGCGTAATCCAACTCTGCTCTAATGTCGTCTTCTCTGCTTTCAAGATGATCCATTCTTCTTTTCAGATAGCTCATCTTGTCAACTAGGCTCTCAAAATTTCGGATTTCTTTCACAATCTCCATGAGTTCGGTGCCTAATGGAGTTAAGCACGTCGAAATAGTAGATAAGCAAGATTTGTTAAAAAGGATGAGCACTATGCAGTGATACACATCAAGAAGAAGATTCATCATTCAGGACTTGATTGCTGCTATAGGAAGAAATATAAATCTCACATACAATAATATTACATGAAACCAGAGTTCACTTTCATTAACCTTTTTAGACCTCCTTTTTTTTTTTTTTTTCGACAAAGAGAAATCAAGCTTTGTACAGAGTTTGTTATTGTCTGTTATCCAGGTTCGAACCTCTTGCCGTGATTAAATTAGATGAACAGAAAGAAAAAAAACAAAAGAAAGAAAAAAATTAGAAAAGCTTCTTCTAAATAAGTAAATTTAGAACAAAATTTCGCAACTTTAATTGACCTGTTTTTATACATGTATTTTTCAAGATTAATAATACGTATGTAAGTTTATGAATTTTCAACTTACTCTATTTTTATGCATATTTTTTTTGTTGTTGTTGCATTTTTCATAACGAAATTGAAATTATTCTGTTGGTATCTTTCGTTGTGTAACTTTAGTCCCGAATTTTACCAACTATGCTTAAAACATCGGTCAAACCTCTTGCCGTGATGAAAGTAGATGAGGAAGCAAGCAAACAAAGAAAGCAAAAATATGAAAAGAGAAAGTTATATGGAAGAGTTAAGCTACCAACCTCGAGTCTTTACGTATCTTCAACACTAAGCGCAGTTGTATCTGGAAAAAATAATAATAAAATAAAACAATTAAACCAGAGGATAAAGAATATATACCAGACCAAAACCGGTAAAATCTAATAACGAAAAAAAATAACCATAGATGGAATTATGGGGGATTAGAAGACGATATACAACTCTGCTAAGTTTAACAATTATGGAGCAGAGAGCATGATTTCCATCCAATGATTAATAGCCTCTTAGGCCTATTTGGAACCTGAATTTTTAAAGGGGAAAAGAAAAATTCAAAGAATATTTCTTTTTTTCTCTTGGTTGGATTCATACAATAATAATAATAATTTAAAAAAAGATAGAAATTTCTTTAAGGAAAAACGAGAATTAGATTTAACTTCACATTTTAGTATATAGAATTAAAATAAACTAACTAGGAAGGAAAAAAATCCCAAAATTAAATTGTATAAGATTTCATGAAAAATATTTTTTCTTTCTTTTTTTTCTTGACTTTTCATCTAAAAATACAAGTTCGAATGAAGCCAATATTGAAAAACAAACTATATATAATAAAAAGGGGAAAGAAAAATAGATAAAGCAGATGAGATACATGAAATAGCAAGCTAGTAACCTCCTTGTTTAACGTTAGTCTTTCTGTGACAAGTTTGCCGTCGTTTTTCAGATGAGATACTTGCTGAGATTGCTCTTTCCTTAAGGAAACATTAATCGATCACTTTCTCAAAAACGAGATAATTATGTCATAACCATGCGAATAAAATAAACTCACTCTTTTGGCGAAATGGTTTTGAAGAGAAAAAAATTTGGCCAAGAAAAGATAAGCGAGTAAAAGAAAGAACGGAGTCTCTGGTAAGCCAAAACCATGTACTAAATTTAAGGGTTTATGGCGCAAATGGTCCCTGGACCATACAACTTGTGGCAATTTGGTCCTCAAAGTTTTATTGTGATAATTAAACCCCTGAATTTTCTGAAGCAATTTGGTCCCTAAACTGTATAAATTACAACATATTATTGAATTTCTGACAAAGAATACACATGAGGAGCACATTGTTGTAGCATTTGAAAAGTGTATTTTAAAAAAAATAAACAAAACAAAAAGATTTGAAAATATATGATCCAGTCATTTTTATATAAATAAATTGCTCCAACTAAGCCCATTGTCCCTGCAAGTTGGCTATTATATTATTGGGTTTATATCAACTGGGGTTCCCAATCTTTTCCTCAAGTATTGATTAGGTCCCCAACCTTTTTTTTGTAGTTTTTAGATCTTCAACCTTTCACATTCGTATCACTTTAGTCCTTTTTTAACCTTTCCGTCCAATTCATCCATAATCTAACAGTTTTTGTATCACTTGGGTCCTCAATCTTTACACAATGTATCACTTAAGTCCCTATTCTTAATTTTGTAGTTTTTGACTCCTTAGACTTCTATTTTTGTAACACTTAGGTCCTTTTGAGTTAATTTTGAATTAAAATCTAACTCTAATCAAATTGTACTAGATAAATTAATGAAAAATACTAACTGAAAACTTCCAACAGAATGTTCAATACCAATAAGGCGTTTTTCGAAAAATATAATCTAAAAAATACTATTATTTTTAGTTAATTCTTATTATCAACAATATTGTACGATTTAATTGTTAAATCTTACTAATAATGGTAAAGTTCATTTTCTCCAATTCCATAAACTCATCAATCTTTTTTTTTTCAGTTAAAACTCATAAATAATAAAAGAAGTTTAAAAACTTGTTAAATAACAAATTGACATAATTTATAGGAAATCATGGATTTTGATGATGATAATAGTTAATAATACAAAAATTAGTATTTATGAATATATACTGATCGAGTATTTACATGGATATAATAAGAGAATATATGTACTATTTAATGATAATTTCTTGTCAATGGTTGTAAAATTCATTTTCTGCAATTTTATGAACTCAGAATCGTTTAAAAATAATCTAAAAGTCTCTCATATCTCAAATGGACCTTAATTTATACAAAAAAATATGGGTTTTGATATGTGTATTTTTTGTATGTATTTCAATAGATATCCAATTGAGTCATTTTGGTGTTACTTTTGAATTCCATAGTTTTTATTAATTTATGGAATTCAATTTATTTAGAGTTAGATTTTAACTCAAAATTAACTCAAAAGAACCTAAGTGTTACAAAAATAGAAGTCTAAGGAGTCAAAAACTACAAAATTAAGAATAATGACCTAAGTGATACATTGTGTAAAGATTGAAGACCCAAGTGGTACAAAAACTGTTAGATAACGGATGAATTGGATGGGAAAATTGAAAAAGGGCCAAAGTGATACGAATGTGAAAGGTTGAGGATCTAAAAACTACAAAAAAAAGATTGGGGACCTAATTAATAATTGGAAAAAAAGTTGGGGACCCCAGGTGATATAAACCCTATATTATTCATACAATTACAATATTATCCTCACAAGTTTGGATTTTGTTACAGGTTTACCATTTGGAGTTAATGGCACTTTTGGTCTTGATTCTTTAACTATGTGGGTTAGGCTTTTTTCTTTTTTTTTTTTTTTTGAATAATTTGTGGGTTAGCCTTTGGTCCCTAACTTTTTAATTTTTGCAATCAATTAAAGATTTTTTCATTTCGATTATTAATTTTATTTTTTTTTTACTAAAACTTTCTACAATTATGTTCGTTAGATTACTCGAGGGATAATATACGAGTTCTTGTTATTCATTACGGAAAAAAAATTACAAACATCACTACATGCTCATACAAGTCTCACATATCATCGACTTTCATCACTAAATTTCATGATTTAAGCCACATATTTGATAGAGCTGGTATTACTTGACCAACTAGACTTCCAATTACACAAATGGAAAATTATCGAAAGACATTCAAATTCATAGGGTAATTTACTTAAAACTAAATTATTATCTACGTAAGCAATCCATTTATAGCCTACCTTAACAAAATTGATCTGACGAAAGGTAATAAACTAACGCTTAAGTCAATATCCAACATAAGTCTTTGTCAATATAGCAAGATTATGCATAGAATTTGATGAAGCATCCTAGTGGTGTTAAACAAGGATACAGCACATGAAACAACTAGGTAGCTACACTAGAAAACAGTACTTTTTTTTTTCTTTTTTGAAGTAAAAAGAAAATTTATTATTAAAATAAACCAATTGTTACAGCATTATAATAAGAAATTTCCCAATAACAAAACAAACCATGAATACTGAAAAAAAACTAATCTTAGCACGTGTATGGGCCGTTTCATTCCCAGAGTGAAAGATGAAGTGACAACAGCCACTACTACTATCTCTTAATAAAGAACTCATATAACTAGCAGTATTGCTAAACATACCGTTAGATAAGTTCACCACACCCACAGCAATGTTGAAATCAATTTCTATCATACGGACGGTGAATCTTAGAGACACCACAAGATCTAAATCTTCATCATCTCGAAGCAAAACACTAACCTCGATAGACTCCATCTTGGTGAATCATATAGTGCCTATATTGAATTTCTTCCAAATTTAAATCATAGAAGATTCAGATCTATAAGAAAAATATAAAACAAAAAACAAATTAGATAAAATAAACGAAACTTACACAGATCTAGAATCTGGTAGGATAAAACCTCCATTAGAATAAATTTATGGGAATAAGACCTTCACACAAAAGGAAGGATTATTGAAATAAAAACAAAACAAAAACTAGAAAAATTCAACCGAAGAGGGAGATCAAAAGGACATCCCTTTTCGGAGAAATGGAGATCATGATAGAAAAGTTTTTCAGGAAGAATATGAAGTTTTTAAGAAAGAGAGATAAAAAGAGTTTTTAAGCCAAAAGTATATCTAGAAAACAGTACTTTCTGACGGATCAATCATACAACAAATAGAGAAAATTTTACTGAAAGATCAATCATCATTCCAACAAAAGAATGATGAAAATCATTCCACACTAGTAAGCAAACGATGTTTCAAGCTAAACCAAAGCGTGTCACCGAGGCACTAGGATAGATCCTGCAGAAAATTAGTGAAAAATATAGAGACTAGTGTTGGGGTAATTTCAATAACCCCAAGCATGAAACCCGAGGATAAGCCAAAGGACCTGAGGGGAAACCCAAAGCTCGAAGAGTTGACGTAGACCCCAAGGGGATGGTCCGTGTGGCCAAACTGTCTAGACCTCAGGTTGTCTCTCGGTATTCGCAAAATCCTCGAGAAATGGTCCAGATTTCACGAAGGCTGGAAGCCACTATGAATCCTGTGAGTTATGGGTCATCATTGCACTAACTCTCTGACAACCGTTTGTGGCTTCTAGCCTAAGGTGTGCTATGCTAGCAAATAAGTCAGCAGCTGAACTACTACGGCCCAAGGGGTCACGTCGCATTAAATGCACAAGGATCAAGGGCTAGGATCATAGAACTCCTTCCCGAGATGATCTAATGGGTCTAATGCACACTAAACTGCTTTTTAAGGCCATCAATCACCACATTAAAAAGGGGGGTTGAAAACTAAAAGTGGAAACTCTACCTTTCTCTCTCCTTATTTATATTTCTCTCATTGATAACTCTCCATCGGAGACTTTCTCTCACTAAAACTCCTATTGCTAACTTAAGCTTTGGAGATTATTTGACAAGTACCACACCGGTGCCTAGCATCTCTCCCTCTCCCCCTCCTCCCCCCTCCTATTGCAAACTTGGGACCCCAAGGTCAGGAGAGAGGGCAATTCTATGCTCTCGGGCCCAAACCTAACCCACAGGGAGTGAGATCAGACCCAGTTTTCAGTATCGACCAGTGACTAATTTTCCTCTCACACTCCTTTATAGTGCCGAGACGAAATTTTGCACCAACAACTAGAATTACGAAAACACTATATATATATACATACATATATATATAAGGGCTTGTTTGTACCAACAAACTAGAATTACGAAAGCAGTAAAAATGGGTAGTCCAAATTTCATGGTCCAACAACGCCATCATATTTGCAATAGTTTTCTATCATTGCATTTATTTGCCATCTTCTCAAACCAGATAGACATACAGTAGGAGAGCTGGGCATGAAAGATGGTGTCTTTCCCTCTATGATTTTCTCTCTCTTTATCTAAGCTCAAACTTCAAACACTATAATTGCAGTCTATCAAGGTTTACTACAAAAGTTAAACCATTGCCTTCTTTTTTCTCTATAGACTGTTATATATCAGTATAGCTAAGCTGAAGAAGAACCTATCAAATGCTTTCACTGCTGCTTTCTGGGCTTTTTTTTGGGTTTTGAGCTAAGTGGGTAGTAAAGCCGAGAAGCTCAGCTACTACTCAGTAGTACTACTAAACTCTATCTCAAATTCATGTGGTTGGTTTCCTTTATGCTGTATGTCAGTGGCTTCCATTTTTATGCCGCAATGAGGGCATGATCCAGGCCCTTGTTGTCTAGCTCATTAACTGTTTGTGAAAAGTCCTGAATGATTTTCTTCTTCTTTGAACTCTTGGTTTGGTTGTTTGGCTTTGTTTCTCACAGGTTTTTGCACGTTATTTCAGCTCGTGAATATTTGGTTGTCTTTAACCTTCATAGGGGATGAGATTTGGGGTCACAAAGACCTCTTTTCTTTCTACAAAAAACACATTGCCACTGCAGTTCATCCTGAATCAAACGTGGTACCCTCTCAATGTTCAGGTTCTGGCCCTCTCTCATTTTTGGCTCCTAAATCTGTTTTGCATAGTGATTCTATATCTAAAGTTGTTAAAGAGACTTGCTTGGGTGCTACTTTAGGAGGTAAACCGTCTTTTGCCCAAGTGGTTAGTTCCTCTCAATTTGATGTTTCTATGCTGAATCTCAATGGGACAGATATGGTTAGTCCTCTTCCAAACATTGCTCCAGAAATTTCAAAGCCTACCATTAAAGGCAATTATATTTGTGTAAAGGTGGATGAATTGGCGTTGAAGAAACGCTTGAAAATGTGTCAATATTTATTGATTGGTAGAGTATTTTTGTCTAAGGGAGATTCCCCTTGAAAGCTTGCTGATTTAAGAGCAAAGCTTTAGTTTTTTTGGAAACTATCATCTGTATGGCATTTGATATCACTTGGAAAGGGATTTTTCCATATTCTCCTTTTCTTGGAAGAGAAAAAGAATAGAGTTTGGAGCTTGGGTTCTTTAAATTTGAAACCAGGGATCCTCTGCCTACAACCTTGGTTCCTAAATTTTAATCCAAATTCTCAAAGTTCTACAAACACATAAGTTTGGGTTCGCTTTTACGAGCTTCCTTGGGTTTATTGGGAGCGTCAAATCCTTTCTGATTTGGCTCGTGGAATTGGTGTATCTATACGATTTGATGAGATGACACTTAAAGGTGAGTTTGATCATTTTGCAAGAATTCTTATTGATATTGACTTTGAAAGGGTAAAATTCTGTTGGCAACCTTCATGTTGCAACATGACCAGTTTTACGGTCATGTTACAACATGCGACCAAATATTTGATCTGAATCGATTTTTTCTGTAATTGCCTTATTGCCTTTTATATGCTTTAGGTCACGATTTTTATTATTTTCAATTATAAAAATCTATCTTATTAAATGCATACTCGGATCTGTTTGAGAGGAAATAGGTAAGTGACTCTTACCTAATTTGGTTTTGAGTATATGTCACTATTTCATTAAGGAAATTCCTTTAAATGAATATTTTATGTTAATATCTTTTATAGAAGTTTCCTTAACTTAATTGTGCTGATTCTTGTTGATTACAATTAATCTAATTCGTGCTATTAGCTATGAATTAGGTTTGAGTAACTGATTATTTTGTTTCAGGAAAGTAATCTGAAAGTTTCTTTTTCTGTTACAACATGACTGGTTGACAGATCATGTTGCAACATGTGATCAGAATCAGTGACTATTTTCTAGATCCGTTTTTCTAAGTTTGGTAACAAACTTTTCTGATTTTACAAGTCTTCTAATCAATATTAAATGCTCCTAAATGCTGTTTTACAGATCATACATGTGAAGGCTTGCTCCCTTCTCTATTTAAAGGCCACTCAAGAGTAGCTTTAGGTAGAGAGACCACTTTTTGTATTTTGGCTATTGTGTGTAAAAGAAAGGTTTTTCTTTTAGCCATATTTTAGACTTAGGAGGTGTCCTAGTTGTGTGAGTGATAGTGCTTCGGGAGAGGTACTGATTGTCTTCGGGAGAAGATCGACTTCAAGTATCTGAAGGGATTTCAGAAGAACGAAGTCAACCTAAGACGAGTGGTGCTCGCTAGACACGTTGGTGAAGGAATACATCCACATTGCGACAATCAAAAGAGGGAGTCTTTTATTGTATAAGTCAAATTGGTGTTTGTATTCATTCAAACTTTGCTAATAGTGTTTATTCTCTGGGCGTGGCCCCTTGGACGTAGGTTATCAGGAGATAACTGAACCAAGTAAAAATATCTTGTGTTATTTTTATAATTTCCACATTATCACCTCACGTAATTAATTGAAAATTAATTGTATTCAGTAATACCTGATTAACGGACCTAACAGACTTATCTCAGTCCATTTCAGATTCTTTAATGGCTGAAGTGGGTAGTGACTGTTTCTTTATCCCTTTAGAGTACGAGCGACTACCGCACTTTTGCTCTACATTTCAAACTATTGATCATGCCACTACTTCTTGTAAGTGTGGCAAGAAGGTTGGGGCTCCTATCGAAGGTGATTCTAAGATGACTCAGGGATGTTCTAGAATTAGTAAACCAGTTTATAGATCTATTACCAAGTCTCCCAAGGCTATAGAGCTTCCTACTCATGTCGTTCCATTTAATGTTATTCCCATTAAGGCACTGGTCAATAATTCAGTGGAGGTGCTCGTTAAGAATTCTTTTTCGCTTCTGATTAATACTCTTGGAACAAACAATGAGGTCGAGCCTAAAAAGGGAAAGAAGAAGCTTAGTAGGAGCATTAATGACGCTAGTGAGACCAATAGACTTTCTCAAAATCCTCAAGTTCTGGCTGATCTTGGTGGCTCTAAGAGTTCTACTAACTCTCCAGATTCCTCGGGAAAACTTTCTAGCTCTAAGATAGCAGAAGACTTTGATCAGAATATGATTTGTAGCAAGAAAGATGGAGTAATGGTTGATGTGACTCCTTCTGGTAAAAATGATATGAATGTCTTTTTTCAGGATGTGTCTGATGATTCTAATGGGACGGGAGCAACGTCTAAAAGGACAAGGTCTTTAACTCCGATGTTACCCTCTCGGATTACTCAGCGGCTTGTTTCCAAATAAAGGTAATTTATTGGAACTGTATAGGTATTTCTAATAGGAGTACCCAATTAGCTCTTCGAGACTTTTGTCTTTGTTATAAACTAGATTTGGTGTGTTTGACTGAGCCACTCTATTCTCTTGATGCTGTTTCAGAATCTTTTTGGATTAGTCTTGGATTGTCTTTGGCTTGTACTAATGAGGTGGACACCCCTACTATTTGGGTTTTTGCTTCGATTAGAATTCAAAGTCTGCTGGTCATTTGTAATCACTCTCAACATGTCTCTCTTGAGGTTGTGGTGGGTATGTTAACGTTTTGCTATTCCTTTGTTTATGGTGCTTTTTCTTCTTCTTCTAGGAAGGAGCTTTGGAGTTCTCTTTTGAATATGGATGTTCCTATTTGGTGTGTTTTGGGTGATTTTATTACTGTTCTAGGCTCTCATGAAACAATAGGTACTACATACTCTACTTCTTGTTTTGACTTTGCTAGTTTTTAAGTGCTTCCACTCTTATTGATTTGGACACTAGGGGTACTTTCTACACCAAGATTGGTAGAGGACGAGGGGTCTGGCTCTCTCCCGTTTAGATAGAGCTTTATGTACATCTAGGTTTATTGATCTCTGGTCTAATTTGTCTTATAGCACTTTTCCTCATTTGCATTCAGATCACTATCTTTTTATTCTGTTTGGAAGGGATTCGAGGGCTTCTTATCCTCATCCTTTTCGTTTTCAGAATATTTGGATGGATGACTTCACCTTCTTCAATTTGGTTTTTAGTGTCTAGTCTTCTCAGGTTTTGGGTTGCCCCACCTTCCGTCTTTTACAGAAACTCAAACTCCTTAAAGCTTCTCTTCATGCTTGGAATTGGGAAGTTTTTAGTAATTTGTCTACCAGAGTTACCAAGGCTACGGATAGAGTCACGGAAATTCAGAATAGGTTACAAGTCGAAGGCTTTTCTGAGGAGATCTTTCGGGAAGAGACCGATGCTTTGGCTGCTCTGGATAATGCTTTAACTCTGCATGATTCTTTTATGAGAGATAAGTGTTGAATTCGTTGGTTAGAAGGAGGGGATCGTAACTCTTCTTTTTATCATGCGACCCTTAAGAGATGTAAAGTTAACAAGTCTTTGTCTTCTTTGATTATCAATGACGAGATTGTGACTGATCTAGATCGTATTATAGCTTATGCTATTGACTATTATGCTTCTCTGTTTTCTGAACCGAATAATTCTCCAAGTGACTTCTCCATTATTCGAGAGCATGTTCCCACTTTGGTTACCCAACATGATAATGCTTGCTTGTTGAGTCTTCCCTTTGAGCAAGAAATTAGAAAAATTATTTTGATATAGATCCCTCTAGTGCGCCTGGTTCGGATGGCTATACTGGGAGATTTTTCCGTAATTGCTGGCCTATTGTTGGTAATGATTTTGTCTTGATGGTCCAGGAGTTTTTCGTACTGGTAAGATGTTCCCTGGTATTAATTCTAAATTTATTGTCCTTATCCCTAAGGTTACTGTGGTAAATAAGATTGAGCAATTTCGGCCTATAGCTTTAGGGAATTTCTTCTTCAAGGTTATTACTAAGATTCTTGTTACTAGACTGGGACCTATTAGTTCTCGAATTATCTCTTCGAATCAGTTTGTATTTGTGCAAGGTAGATAGATAGGTGATTGTATTTTGGGAGCCTTAAAGTGTTTTAACTCTTTAAGTAATTCGGCTTTCGGTAGTCATATTGCTTTAAAGATCAATATTCGCAAGGCTTTTGACTCTATTAGTTAGTCCTTTGTTCTGGAGGTTCTCAGGTCCTTTGGTTTTTCGCCTACCTTCACTGCTTGGGTCTGGGCTATCTTTGGCTTTGCCTGTATTTCGGTCTTTCTTGATGGGGCCCCCCATGGTTACTTTTCATGCTCTCGTAGGGTTAAGCAAGATGATCCTCTCTCTCCTCTCTTTTTTTGCCTTGCAGAGGTCTTATTAAGTCGTTACTTGACTCATTTTTTCAGTACGAGAGCTATTGATTCTATCTCTCCTCCTCATGGTAAGAGTGCTTTGATCCACTTTTTGTATGCGGATGATGTTCTTATTTTCTGTCAAGCTTCACCAAAGAACCTGAGAGCTGTTCATTCAGATTTTGAGTTGTATGAGTCTCTCTCGGGTCAGCTGGTTGATTGGAAGAAGTCTAATATCTATTTTAGTAAGGGAATTTCCCCTGCTAGAATTAGGGGTTTATTTTCTATTTGTGATATGAAGCGAGGTGGAGAGTTGTTGCACTACCTGGGGATTTTTTTATTTGTGGGAGCTCCTCGTCAACGGTGGTTAATTCCTTGGATGGATAGTTTACTGGCTCGATTTTGTTGCTAGATGGGGTTGTCTCTCTCTTTCGTTGGCAGAGTTGCTTTGGTTAGTTCTGTAATCTATGGTTCACTTATTCATTCTTTTCAAATTTATCGATGGCCAAGTTCTTTGCTAAGTAAAATGACAAAGGCAATTCAAAATTTTATTTGGTGGGGTTTTATTCTCCGAAAGAAGCCGGTCTAAGTCTTGTAGAAGAATTATTATTAGCCTAAAAAGGAGGGTGGTTTAGGTCTTCGTGACTTATCCTTGCTCAACAAAGCCCTTCTTAAAAAGTTCGTTTGGAGAGTGATGACTGTTGATTCTGATTTATTCTTATCTCCGGGCACGTTTCTTTAGGAGCAATGGAGATTTCGGATATCAGATTAAATCCTCCATTTGGCCTGGGCTTTGCCCTTTATGTCAAGATCTTCGTGAAGAATCCCGTTGGCTGGTTAGAAGACATTCTAAAGTCAAATTCTGGGTTGATAATTGGCTGGATCCCAGTTGTTTGATTTAGTATCTTCTTCTACAATTCTTGATCCTCTATTGGAGAGTTTGATTGGGGATATTTTAACAGATTTAGGTTGGTCTCTTCCTTCTGCCTTTACAGATCATTTTCTAGGAATAGCTGATATTATTAAGTTATTTGTAATTTTGGATCTCCCGAATGCTTTGCATTGGATGAGTTCTTTGGATGGTACGGTTACCTGCTCTGATGCTTATGCTTCTCTTTCGGATTCTCCAGTTGCTTGCACTTGAGGAAAGTAAATTTGGTCTTTCTTCATCCCTCCTTCGAGGTCGGTTTTACTTTGGAGGACTCCTTATGATTAGCTTCCTACTACATCTTCTTTGATGAGGCGAGGCTATCAACTTCCGTCATGCTGTTGTTTCTGTCGCTCCTCTGTAGAGAACTCGTCACATTTGTTCCTTGATTGCCCTTTTGTTCTGGAATTTTGGTCAGCTTTGTCCTCATTAGTTCGCACTCCAATCTTTCTATAGGGCTCTGTAGGGAATCTTTTGGATAAAACTCAACTTTGCTCATTTAGCCCTTAACTTGGAGCTTTCAGGAAAGTCAATTTGGTCTCTGATTTTTGGATTATATGGCATCTTCATAATTTAGCAATTTTTGAAGATAAAAAGCCATCTATATATTCAACATTTATTCTCTTATGACGTTTTATTAAAGAGGCTGAGTCTCTGGTTTCTGGCTCCATGTTTAATTCTATAAGCGATCTCTTAATTTTGCGAGATCTTTGGGTCAAAGGTAGGCCTCGAAAGGCACCAATCATTGTTGAAGTTATATGGAGACCTCCTTCTCTGTCCTGGATCAAGGTCAACACTGATGGTTCTATTTACGGCTCACCAGATCCTTCTGACTATTCAGGGGTATTTCAGACTCATAGAGGGTTTGTTCGCAGATGTTTCTCTATTTCTTTGAGAACTGGTTACGCTTTTGAGGCAGAATTAGCAGTGACGATTTATGCGATTGATTTTGCTTGGAAATATAGATAGAAGGTCTCTAGTTAAAGAGTGATTCAGTCTGCGTAGTTTCTCTTCTTTTGGCCCGTTCTCTTAAATTTCTTTTTCGTTAGAAATCAGCTTGGTGTAGGGCATTGGGGTATATTACTAATATGAAATTTGTGATCACTCCTATCTATCGTGAGAGTAATCGTGTAGCTGATTCTTTAGCTTCTCGTACTCCTTCCTTTGTTGGTCCTACTTGGTGGTGGTCCGCTCCATCTTTTATTTCATCTTTTGTTTACGACGATTGTATTGCGAAGCCTAATTATCGATTTCGCTGATTTTATTTCTCTTTCTATTTTTTTGTCCTGAAAGGTCAGGTTTATGCCCCCCTTCGACTTAGTAGCTCTTTTTTTTCTTTCTCTTTTAATATAGTTTCCTTCGTTCTATCGAAGTTCGCCAAAAAAAAAAAAGCAGTAAAAATGTATTTTTCCTAGAGAAAACCTGATATTGATCTTCCCCTTCTTTCTGACACAAAATTAATTTTAAGTTAACTTTGTACTTTCTTATAAGTTGCACTTATCAATACTTCACCGAATTCCCGAATCGGGTACCCCTATTGAAGTGTACCCGCGCTAGTTTTTTTTTTTTTTTTTCCCCTTATTAGTAAGATAACAAAATAAATAAACTAATATTACTCTTATGAGTCCTGACTATCTCTTGAGGATAAAGCTGAAAGGCGATAACATGTAATTTGATGAAAGCTTACAATTTATTCTTTCTCTATTGAGGTACAGCCTTATTTAAATACCACCGTTGCAGAAAATAGGAATTTTAGCTTGTTTGCCCCTTATATTTTTCACAGATTAGCAAGATGATCTGAGTTTTATTTTTTGGCAATTACATCCCTATTTAAAAAACTATGGCAATTTAATTCCTTTTGTTAGTAGTTGTCAAATGCTTGTTGAAATTGATCACCATGTGTAAGGCATATACAATATTTTTGAAAGGCAAAATTGATATTTTACTAGCACTAATTGGTTCGGAAATAAAAAATTTAAATTTTCACTCTTACAGTTTTTTTTTTTTATTTCCCTTCAAATTAGTGCTAGTACAATAATGTTTTTGAATGTTTCGTCATTCAGAAACCTTAAATATGACTTGATAATCACTATCAGAAAGGATTAAATTGCCAAAAGAATATAATTCAGAGACCATATTGTCAATATGAAAAAAAGGTTAAATATTGAAAAAAAACAAAAACCTAGAAAATATGTCATACCCAACTCCTATAGATTTAATTCTTCAGAATATAATGAATTTGGAAGTAAATAATATATAAAAGAAGGAAGAAAATATAAAAAATGACATGATTTAAGGAAATATTCAAGGCGTTACTATTAATCAAGAGAATCAGAATCATCCTGGTTCGGTTTCAGTGAAGGTCAAAATTAATTGATTCCAGCCATCCTCCATCTACATTGATACGTTGAAGCGAAGTGGAAGGATGCAAGTCTTCCTTAAACAGGTTCGGGCTTTGAACAATTATCAATAAAAATCTGTTAGGGAGAATAAAAAACAAGCTTCCTGCTACTGCAGAAGCTCTTCAACTATGGTAAGTGTATCAATTACGGCTTAATTATTAACTTGGGGAGAGTACTGAATATGATGGAACCAGTTGTATCCTGATCTTGATTTTGATCTTCATCGAGCGCTTGATCTTGATTTAAATTTGTTGAAATAATAGCCAAATAAAATATAAAAGAATGGGTGGCAGCATGTTCAAATATCTCCCACATTATTAAAGGTGAGCATTTTTGAATAGCAAAAAACAAAAGTATTCTTTGTGGTATTTTGGAGTTGCTACATGGAAGGCTTTCCAACCAAAAGCTTAGACCAACTTTCAACTATAAATATTATGACATTCTTCTCATCTTAATCATCTAAGCATCAAGCTTCATCTTGAGCAATTGTTAAGTGTTCTTCCTAGAGTTTTCTTATAGGTTCTACTTTGTAGTATATAGCAAAGAGATATAGAATGAGAAGTTAGTAAGAGAAACACTTGGGTAATTGTTTTGTTAAAAGTTGGGTGAGACTATTCTTTGATTGTAAAAGAATCTCTTGGGTCAATTTTGGTTGAGTGGTAAAATCTATATAATTGTAATAATGTTTCACATACTGGATTTTGTCTTTGACATCTCGTGGTTTTTTATCCTGATATTAGAGTTTTCTATATAAATCTTTGTGTTATTCTCTATTTTTTCTTTACTGTTGATATTTCGGTGAAGGAAGATCTAGGGAGAGAATTTTAGAATATTCTCATAATTAATTTTGTGAGGCATAAAATTTCCAACAAGTGGTACTAGAGCCAGTTTCCATTTATTGTGTGGTGGAGCTTTAGTGTGTCAAGCTAAAAGCACAGAGCATAAATGTTAGTAGTTAAGTTCAATATCGAGAAGTTTGATGGGAGAATTAACTTTAGCTTGTGATAAGTTCAAGTCATATACTTGTTGATCCAATTTGGATTACACAAGGCTTTAAAAGGCAAACCAACAACTGTTGCCAGCAAAGACTCTGCAAAATCTAGTAGTACTAGTGATTTGAAATCCAGTATGAGTGACAAAGATTGAGAAGATTTGGATTTGAGAGTTGCAAGCGCAATAAGGCTGTCTCTGGCCAAGAACATCCTTGCAAATGTGTGAGAATTAACAACGACCAAACAGTTGTGAGAAAAGCTTGAAGAATTATATCAAGTAAAGAGCATATCAAATCGTGTGTACCTGAAGGAATAATTTCATACATTACAAATACAAGAAGGTACAAAAATCTCAGATCATCTAAGTGTTCTCAATGGAATCGTCTCTGAACTAGAAGCCATTGGAAGGATAAAGCTCTACGGCTCATATTGTCTCTTCTATCTTCTTATGAGCACATGAAGCCTATCTTGATGTGTGGGAAAGAGACGGTGATCTTTTCAGAGGTCACCAACAAACTCTTTTTTGAAGAGAGAAGGCTGATTAGTGAAATAAAATTTTCACCTAAAGAGTCTGCTCTTATTGTTGAAAGTAAGAAGACGAAAAGGAACTCCTCAAAGAAAGTTTGCTAGACATGTGAACAATCTGGACACATCAAGAAAAATTGTCAAAAAGGTGGAGTGGGTTCCGCTAGAAGCTTTAATTCTGAAGATGCTACTAATATTGTCTCCTATGGTAGAAACAATGATCTTGTCCTTTAATTACGATATGAACATTCTCATGGTGTGCCCTGATCTCCAAAGATGCCATGAAAGAGGATGTGTTATTATTAACGACAGATTCAGAACTTATAAAATTGCATACAGGCATTGGTTGGCATTAATGCAAAGTTTGTGGTGGAATTATATCGATGGTTGAAGAACTTCTAAGAAAAGTCAATACATAGAAGTTGCAACATAATTTTCAGTGAGGTTGTTTGACATGTGCCGAAGTGAAAGTTTTAGAATTTATAAATTCTAAGTGTATATACTCTTTGTGGGGGAGTATGTTGATTCTCTGATTTGAGAATTGTGGCTGTGGGTAAAAGACAGAATGTTAAAATTCTCTATTCAACGAGCATGACTAGGAGCAATAAAAGTGATGAATATATTTTCTTTTGGCCAGGTAGAGATTTGTTGAAATAATAGCCAATAAAATACAAAAGAATGGGCAGCAATATGTTCAAATGTCTCCCACATTATTAAAGGTGAGCATTTTTGAATGGCCAAAAGCAAAAGTATTCTTTGTAGTTTTTTGGAGTTGCTATGTCTATGTGGAAGGCTTTCCAACCAAAAGCTTAGACCATCTTTCAACTATAAATACAATGCCATTCTTCTCATCCAAATCATCCAAGCATCAAGCTTCATCTTGAGCAATGGTTAAGTGTTCTTCCTAGAGTTTTCTCATAGGTTCTCTTTGTAATCTATAGCAAAGAGATATAGAGTGAGAAGTGAATAAGGGAAATACTTGGGTAGTTGTTCTGTAAAAGTTTAGGTGAGAGTATTCTTTAGCTGTAAAAGAATCTCTTGGGTCAATTTGAATTGAGTTGTAAAATTTATATGATTGTAACAACTTTTCATACATAATAGATTTTATTTTTGACAGTCCGTGATTTTTTTCTCCTATTATTGGAGTTTTCCACGTAAATCTTTGTGTTATTCTCTATTTTTTCTTTACTGTTGATATTTCTGTGAAAGAAGATCTAGAGAAGGAATTTTAGAATATTCTCATAATTAATTTTGTGAGACGTAAAATTCCCAACAAATATTATTAAGTGTGATAGCCGTTTTGTGACCATTATAAGGTTATCATAACTTTCTATTTTAATTACTTCTATTAGAGGTGGCAAAATGGGCGGGCCGGGCCGGCCCGGCCCGCCCATCCCTGGCTTTTGGGATAAAGCGGGCCGGGCCGGCCCGGCCCGCTTTTTTGGACGGGCCGGGCCGG